>OX104122.1:39148287-39633872 GCA_944474755.1 Limnoperna fortunei | reverse complement strand
TTTTTTATTACAGTACTCTTCTCAAAGTTGAGATTATAATCAAGATGATTATTTCTTGCCTTTCACAATCGTCTATATTTGCAATCCTTTACAGCATATGATGAAATTTTAAATAAAACTATTAAACCAAATCGGATACACCTATAACATATAAATCGAACATCTCTGGATATGGGTGGTTTAACCCTATCTTTTCTTGTTATACCAAACATGGCGCAACTGAACCACAAAAACCTAGTCCGAGAATCCTCTGCCGTTCAACGATTTTTTCTGCGTGGGACGCTAAAAAAGCTTTGGAATGTAGATGATTCTCGGACTACTTAAAACCTAACTTTGTTGAGGACCTTCATTTGAGAATAAAACCAATACAATTTTTCAAACGGTTGTGACAAACTAATTTGTAGATTATTTTGTATAGGTCAATGTTGATGTAATTAAAGTATTTGAATCGAAAAAAGCCCATGTATCTGGAAAAACACGTTTTTCAGTTTCCCAAAAAGTAGGAACATTGTAGCTGGAACCAAAAATCAAAATTTTTCGCCACTACCCAATACTCCATACTGTTCAAAATTATACATTAAAAAAAAAATTATATTAAACACCACTTAGGAGAAGAAACTATAGAGAGACCATAATGTCATAACATGGCACCCCGAAAGTAGATATTTTGGCAACACCATGGAGACCAACATCAACCCCTAAAGAACAGTAACAAAAGAATTAGCAGCACACTGTGTTATACATGGAGCCAAGTCCTGTACAGACTAGAGATAAGTTTAAGGACTTGTGACCCCTCCAGCCATAAATAAAGGAGATAAGTCAAGTAATAGAACACACTTAGTTGTTTGTGAAATACTGGTAAATTTGTGAAGAATAAAAGAAACAAACCAGAAAAATGTAATGACAAAAATATATTTCATATACACAAAAACATTTCTGTTTTATATCTTCTAACAGTTAATGTATAAAAACAACAATCTTTACATAAAAACACTGAAATTAAGGCATAATTTATTAATTTGATTAACAAATTTTATGAATATCGGAATGTATTATAGCTCATTCAGTGAATCCAGATTTTGATTTTTGTCCTTATTTTTACTTACAATTTTTTTTTCTAATCACTCTGAAACTAGAAAGCTCCTTTTAAAGTAAACTGATATTCTGATAACTATTTACATGCACAAAGAATAATAAGAATTATTACTTAGCTAAAGATGGAAGCAGCTAAAGAATAAGCAGATTTACATGTGATATAATGGCTGCAAGCTTCTCGTAAGTTGCACAGGCTCTTATGCCTTTGGGGCCTGGGTGGCCAAGTGATTAAGGTAGATCGTCTCCTATTGATCACGTGGTTTGTCAACACTAAGATTGCAGGTTCAATTGTCAATGCAGGCAGGGTGTACTCGACTCCAATCTTAATTGACAAGGATTGCAAGTTTTGCTACAGAAGGTCAGGGGTTTTCTCCAGGTACTCAGGCTTCCTCCCCCAATAAAAACTGGACACCATGATAAAGTTGAAATATTGCTGAAACTGGCATTAAAGCATTTAAATCAAATCAAATCAAATCTTATGCCTTTAATAGTGCCAGTTCCAAATTTTCTAGATAATTGTGCTCCCCTTTTACACTATACATGCATCTTGCACAATGTAGGGTTGCAAAAATGCAGATATTTTGATAAAAATTCAAAGGAAAATTAAGATGACTGTTTTTAGCTGATGGCAAGATTATGGTCAGTTTAAAATGGGTGTAATATGAGGGATTTCATAACAATCATGATTATTGTACACTATAACATACTTGTATGTCTAAGAATTGTTGTATGAAAAGTATAATTATTTCATTAATTATTTTGTTGCATTAAGTTTTAATTCATTTTCATGTAGGTCATGCTTTTAGATATACAGATTCTTTTAAATACACTACAAGTAAATTTTTGTATTCAAGTATATATGTTAAATAGGAGAAAACTCATTAATTATCAGTTGTTATTGGTAGAAAACTCATCTATTATCAGTTAAGGGAGATAACTCATTAATAAGTAGTACAAATGTAAAAAAAAAACTTTTATGAGCAGGGAGTAAGATAGGAAATATATCTCATCATAAATGTTAAAATATGACTGACTTAGTATAAACTTGAATATTGTCTCCCTTTGAAACAACACAACTTTGGTTTTTATTAATGTACAGTGTTACAGTAATAAGCCTTACTTATTAGTGTATCAAACCAATATTCTTTAGTCATTAAAGCACATTGAACTTCCAAGTATCTAAGGACAAAGATCATAATAAATATTTTATCTGGACAACTACATTATAGTTTAAACAATTGAACTCATAGTAATAAAGTTGTAATTAACAGCAATATACAATGTACATGTACAGTAAAATAAATATATTGTATCAAAACATATTTATTTATATGGTAAGACATCGATCATGTATTTATAGTATTCAGATCTTCACAAGCCTTATTGTGAATACCTTTATAAATCACAAGTGTTTTCGCACAGGTGTTCTCTCACAGAAACTTATAATTATTGTCAAATAAAACAAACAGTACAAATCTTACATATAGTAATTTGGTACAAGTTTACAACATAAAGCAAAATATTCTACTAGGACTAGCTTGGCAGTATCTTCATGGCATCAATATGAAAGTACATGTGGGTGGATTTTGCTTTTCCACCTGTATAACTGTGGGTAGCCCAGGAGTTTACTACCAATAGTATGTCAACTGCAAATGGTGGCAAGGAAGAACAAATTTGATGTTTTGCCAATGGTGTGTATGCTTCCACTGTGGACAAGTATAAAAAGCAAAAAAGTAAACAGATGATCAAAAGTTCAGAAGGCCAAGCTTTTTGACAAGTTTAAACTGATCTGGAATTTCCATTAGTGCTTGAAGTGCAAATGCTGCTTGTGGATTTTTAGCTGTTGTCATGACTTTATGAAACTCAACAAATTGAAAATTGTCAAATTTTCTAGCAGGAATTTTGTCATCAAATTCATGCATCGTGTCCCATGGTCCATCACCCACCCCAACCATTACAATAGATAACGGCCATCTTGAAGCTTCTACTATAGCAGCGATTGTCTCCCTTTCATTGGTAACTTGTCCGTCTGCTACTATCACCAAGATATGATACTGAAAGAGAAATATATACTGGTAAAAAAATTCCATTTTTACACATTACTACACTTGTCTACATACATGTATTATCCTTGTCCCTTAATTTACAAAAAAATGTACTGAAGCATGATGTATACAGTGCATGTGGTTCAGTAAACTAGAGCAATTGGGGAAAGGTGCCACAATGTCTACTAAATGTTGTGAGTTTCAATCCACTGTACCTAAGGAAAATACTTAAAAGTACTACTCTAATTCAAAATTCAAAGAGTTGGAGAAATAGCTTCATTTAAAAGCACTTTACATCATTATTTACTTTGATAGAAACTATTCAATTTTTTAAGTAATAATCCCAAAAATGATTTCCCAAAGACATCAACTTTTTAGTGATTGATACTGAATCAATGTAAAGTACTTGACACTTACAGACTTGGTTCGTTTTACAATATCTATAGCTTGTTGTATCAATGGAGCAAAATTTGTTGGTCCACTGAATCTAATGTTTGGTGTAATTTGGTTGTAAGCATCCAAGACATCATGGAATCCTCTACAATATCCCTGAAAATAAAATTACAAGTATTTTAATCATATTTGGTTAAAAGGGTTAGCTGCCATACCAGGTGGAATGCAGTGCTAGTCATTTTAATACTAAAATGGTGCTTTTCCTGACCAATGGAAGTTATCATACATGAAGTGGTACATCTAATTTCAGAAAATATCTTTTTCCTAAAGTGAGCATAACTATAGTTATCTGAATATTTGAACTGATATACTTTGCAATATATTATTCCTGTCAAAGGTGGTGGTTCTTATCAAGTACGATCTGGCATCCTGCATTACTAAAATCTGAATGTCATGATACAACTGAATAAATTGCCAAGTATCATTTAAACAAACAAAAACAAAAAATTATTCATCTAAGTATCCATTTTCTAAATTTAAGGATATTTATCCCGAAGTAAATACCTCTGATCTAAATGGGAAAACAGCTCTACCCTGTGTGGAGGCATCACCAAAACCAAATGCTGGAATGATACCATCTTCATCAAAGGGCTCTAATGTTTCTCCAAGTATGCAAATAACCTGTAAAAAATTGCAAAATAAATGAAGAAGATACCAATAATATAACACCTTTACACTAAAAAGAACAAGCGTGGACTGGGAGGTAATGCTCACAAGTTATGCCCCCACTTCCACGAAAATTTTTCATGTATGTCAACTATGTGTAGAAATCAAAGTATTCGGCAAACATTAAAGAGATGACCAAGGAGCATAAATTTGCTATACATTATATGGTACTATAGGATAAAGCAATATGCAAAATGTCGCGCTTCTGCATGCTATACTGGCTTAGAAAACTGCCACAAAATTTTGCATGTATGTCAACTAGGTGTAAGAAATCGAAGTGCATCTATTGGGTAAACAGAAAGTAGATGAACAAGGAGGAAGTAGATGATTTAATAGAATAAAATCACTATATACCATATGGTACTATAGGAGAAAGCAATATGCATAATATCAGGCTTCTGCATTTTATAGTTGCTTAGAATACTGTGACAGACATTTTTGTTACGGTCGGACGAACGAACAGACAAGGGTAAAATAGTAAATTCCCTTTAATTTCAGTTTCTAAAAATAATAACTGATGGGTTTAGCAATGAGGATTGCTTACCAATGATGTAACTTTTGTACTGTATTGCCAAACAAATACATTGATTTTATTGATTGATTGGATGTTGCTTTACATCCAGCAAGCAGTATTTCAGCTATATTCAGGACGGGAACAAGTTAACAAACAATAAATCTATGGAAAAATGGGTCAGATGATCAGACACAGGGAACAAAATTTTGACTTCCACTGGAAAAGTACGGAGTATTGGGTACTGTCGGAGAATTTAGCATTTTGTAGCGGCCACAATGAGCCTACTCTTTTTTTAAATCTACAAAAGGGGTCTTTATCGGTGCAAGAAGCGTGACACTCTCCAAACATGTTACCCACTATGGTCTGCAGCCAGGCTTTCTGTATTATTACCTGTACCTGACAATTCCCCCCCCCCCCCCCCCCCCCCCGGATGCATTGGGCTGCTCTGTGGGCTGAGCACTGGGAAACAAATACATTCATCAACCATATACATAATCTGATATCTTGTACCACTATGTCATAAAGTTTAATGTAAATATGTAGCACAAATACTGCCAGCAAATCCCTTGTTATTTGTACACCAAGTTGGAGAATTAAATTACAACAGTCTAAGCAAGCATACTGACTGTAATATTCCAAGAAAAGTTGTTTTATAAAACAGGTAGTCTTTTTACACCACTTCAAATAATTAAACATTTCTACATACAGATATAAAAATACCAATAATGGTCTTGACAGGTATTTGTTTAATATAGAGGTATATTGACTGCCTCTTGAGCAGGTTTATTTTAAGGTTGTTAGATTTGAATTCAATGACCTAGGTGACCTTCTATTATCACTAAAGTTCAGTTACATATGAGAATGCAGTGTATAAAAATGTACTAAAATGATTACAGAAGAATGCCTCTACATGTAATTTAAGTCACGTTTTAAAATTTGTTTAGAAAATTCAACCACAGAAAATGACCCCCAAAAAAAGATTGTGAGTTACATTTCAGGATGACAAATCAATGATGTTACATAGTATCTTCTAAATTAAGATGGCATGATGTGCATAAGGAGTACAGACACCTTTAATAGAAATTATAGAATATGCACAATGAAAGCAAATGTAAGAGACGAATGCCAACATACATGCTAAGAACAAAAATTTTACCTGCTGATAAGGATTCATAAATCTGGGTTCTATAGCATGTAGGCTGTTACCCCCAAAGGTGGAACGACCCTGATATGCATTGCTGGCAGTATAGTCTATTCCTGAGAAAAGAATCAAAAATCATTTGTACACTGGCTGATAATTCAAGATTATGTATACTAGTACATGTATATGTACATACATGTAAGTATTTTCAATCATGCCATATAAATTGTTTACCTGTTCTTAATATCATATTCAAATTTAGGGTACATGCATTTTTATTTAAAAAAAAAAACAAACGGTAAACTTATTCCTGAATTCCTTTTAAATAGAGAGAAATAATTTAAAAATTCAGGTAAAGGAACAAATATGGCACAATTTATATATTATTTTGCATACCCTTTGATACGGGTTCATTTCATATGGTACAATCTGATGTAATGATCTCCCGCCAAATGTTTTCATTCCCTGTTCAAGATTACTTGCTGTAAAATCCATTCCTACAAAAACATGGAGTAAAATCACAGGTTCAACTGTTGTCTACTGTACTTACACTGTACAGACCCTATAATCAGACATATCTAGTAGCCCTACACTTTTAGTGACCGTGTTCACACACTTCAAGTATCTGTGCATAATCAATGCAAGATACATAAATACAAATACAAAACAAGGAACATGTGAGCTACTGCTCACTCTGTATACCCCTGCTCTTTACCTAGTCGGTAAACAGGAAGTAGATAAGCAACAGACCTGAAATTGGTACTCGCAATTAAGGACCACATGGTACTTAGTAAGGTCAAATATAAAATTTCCAGTAGTAGTGATACAATGTAAGCAGTTGCTGAGAAAAATGATACAAAAAATTTTCATCCATTGACCACTTAACTATTGAAAATTGACTAAATCGGTCACAAGGAAGTAGATAAGCCACCGAAATCCGTGCTCACAAATGGGACCACATATGGTAAGGTCACATATAAAATTTCAATTGGTTGTGATATGCAGTTGCTGAGAAAACTGTTATGAAAGTTATGATGCAGATGGAAGAATGGAAGAGCGGACAGAGGTAAACCAGTATACCCCCCTCTTCTTTGAAGTGGGAGAATAAATACCAAGCATGCTAAACAGAAAACTCATCAACACTACATGCAACAACCCCTCAAAACATACAACAAGAAAATGAGCTACATGAACACTTCTAATATTAGGTCTTCCTGAATGTTTCACAAGCTTCATAACTGGTTTTAAATTTGCTGTATAGAATTTATGAAGATATCTGAAAACATCAAAGATTCTATTACATGTATGTACAAAACCCTTTGAACAAAGGTGTGATCTAAATTAATTTGATTGGGTGTGTGTATGTTGTCAAGTAAGCAAGTTTTTAGTACATGTAATATATCATTCAGGGAATTTTTTAGGATTTTGAGGGCTTTAGTCACTTTAGCGGTTGAGCCGTATAAGCATCTGCTCAGAAGCATGCATTCATTGTACTGGTGAAATATAATAGTATAAAAAACTATATTCTTTCAATTGCAGTGTATAAATTTGTTTTAAAAAATGATTATAACAAAATGTTTATTAATTTTCAAAGAATTTGAAAGTTAAAACTTATTTAAAAAGCGTTTGTATATCAATCGGTTACAATTTTTCATTAAGGGCCGTTGTACTCCTCGTTTTCCAAATGGTAGCCATCGGTAATTAGACGTATCTCGAATGTACACAAATGGCGCGTAACCCATTTGAAACCAGGAAAACATACGAAAAATGAGTTAAATACGCAAAATCTTTGCAATTTTTATTTGCATTACATATTTAATCAAAAGGTGGAAGTCTGTGCGCATCAGTACGATCTACGATACTTTTGTTTGCGTATACATATTGACCAGGAGCACCACTTAATCATGTTAATCGGATTACCTGTAAAAACATCGATTCGGCGATTGACACCTGCTGTTTAAAACTATCAAGGTGAAAAATTAAATTTCCTGTTAATTGGATTTGGGGTCATAAATATGTCGATTTACACTTGGTAGAATGCATTTGTACCGAAAAATTTTAGTACTTGTTGGAAATCAGGTGACGAAATTGATTTAGAAATCTATCGTCAATTTTCAAATGATTTCGTCAATGACGAAAGTGGCGAGCGCTAAAAAATTCCCTGATCATTGCAAGAAGATTTAAGCTTTGATTTTTATACTGTTTCACATATTTCTGCTTTGTACTAGACCAACACTAAAGGCCAGATTTGTACTAGTACTATTATAATTAAATTATACCATAGTACCATATACCATACCATAGTAGTACAAACCTGGTCTACAGTACTAGTGTTGGTCTAGTACAAAGCAAAAATATATGAAACAGTATACAAATGCATGCCATGGTGTGCCCAAACAGTCAAACTAGTATATGTCACTTCTAAAAATGATAAATACATGTAAATGTACATGTGTACCTGAACATGCAAAAGAAATTTTTATTTGACTAGAAAACATCTATAAGATTCATCTTTAATCTTAGACTGTAAATTTCTAAAATAAAATAAACATTCAAAGATGTACATTTCATTATGCAACTTGGTTACCATATTGTTGATGTACAATACACATTTACTTTAATACCTGTCATTTGACCAGTTTTCAGCATCAATGATTAACATGTTCTGGCAGTTTGATGAAAAGAATACATGACATGACACATAACTGACTCAAAAACTATATATTAAAACTATTTTGGCTGATTATACTATATATGCACATAAATATAAATCCAACGACAGTGTCTTACCAAAAATCAAATTGCAAGATTCTAATCCTGTCTTTCTGATAGCATTTGTAACATCATCAAGCGATGTAAACTTGTCCAGAATTGCATCATAGCTATTTCCTTTTCCAAAGATATTCCAAATGCTGTTCTGTTGCATTTTTGATAAGTCTGGATACAGTTTCTCATGTTTGTTGCTTGACGACTGGTATTCTGTTTGATTTTCTGACTGTTTACTTGATCCTCCACAAAAATACCAAATAAAGAAAACAATTACACCAAAAATCACAATACTTATAACTTCCATTTTATTGTATGCCTTTTACTGGTATGAACAACACCTGAAAAAGGTAGAAGAAGAACACGTGTTTTTGTAATTTAATGGAAATGCAAATAACAGAAGAAGCAAACAATTAAATGTGCATATTCATATATACTCAACTTATCCATGGACACAATAGAATATGTTTCCAGTTTCACCAGTTTAACAGGAAGTAGATTTTTTAGTTCAGTAGATCAATGACACAAATTTATGTTCTACATTCAAGTTAAAAACAATGACGGAGCAGCATTTTCTTAAGACGGTGCACATACTACGGGTTGTGTCTTTAGCCTTTAGGTTTATAAATAAAATAATCTGTCCTTCTGTCTCTTGCCATTGGTTGTCAAGGAGTTCGAAGCGAAATGTAAACATTCCCGTAAATTTACTGGATTCTATACTAGTACATGCTTTTTCAAATTTCACTTACGTTTCTTTTTCTTCTGAATGCAATTTTTATTTTACTTCTACCAATTCCAAGACTTATATATCATATTAATTACACGTCAGCTTATACGCCTTCCAAAATTGAAACTGAAAGTAAAAAATATTTTTAAAGCTTAAGATTGACATTGTTTATACTTCACTGAAAACGCATTACCGACACAGAATATCTTCACACTCGTTTCGGAACGAACTAGGTTGAATCCGTGCATGAAGTTATGACACGTAGTTATTGTATATAACTGATGCAATGTGGATGAATAATATTGAAATAAATATAAATTACTCATAAACTCGTCCGACGTATTAAGTTGTCGGTGGACGTAAAAAACTCCCTCAAACAACAACATATTCTAAACTCCCTCCCCAACAACATAATCTATATTCCTTCAAAAATGCTAACAAGTAGATGGAACATACCTTGGATTACTAAACCAATCAAAAGACTTATCAGACGGAAACAAAGAAGTTACAACAAACTAGAAAAACACAAAAGAAAGAGGATTGGGAAGATTTAGATCACTTCGAAAACTAGTCAAGTCAGAGCTTGAAGTTGAACATCAGAAGTATATAGGAAACCTTTTAAACATAACATCAGACATGACAAACAACAACAACAACACCACCATGAAGACAGGAATTGGAAAAAGATTCTGGTAATATGTAAAGAATGCTAAGAGAGACAATAGCAGTGGGTCTACACTGAAGGTGAACAACTCAAGCTTAGAGAGCAGCAAGCAGAAAGCGCAAGCCCTTAACAATCAGTTTGAATCAGTATTCACCACTGAAGACCTTACAACAATACCAGACCTTGGAGAATCTGTAACACCAGTAATAAGTAACTTCAACATCAGCGAAGAAGGAGATAAAAAGGAAGATCTAACAACATCCCATTACAGGTATATAGTATGATTTTACCACGATGGGGGGTGGGGGGGGGGGGGGTAACTTGGTATATATAGGGTAATACAAATTATCGCCCTTGATGGTAATGGCTGCTTAACTCTTCGCTGTGTAGACAAGAAGATGTATTGATCGAAAAACGAAATGTAGCCTGGTCTATTTTAACATAAAGGACTTGGAATGAATTAGGACTCATTAGATCGTATGAACAATTTCCATATGTAAGTCGCATGAAATGATTTTAGTCAACAGCAAGTGTGTCATGTAGCTTGGTCATTGTTTACATTGGACAGGTAGTCGAGTGCACCATCATATAACTTTTCAATATCGGAACTGTACTGGTTTAATTATGTATTATGTCAATAATCCCAAATACAACTGTTAAAAAAAAACGTAGACACTCATCTGAACCTTCACCTAAACTAAGTGAAAATTGTATAAAACCTCAGCGAAAAAAATTACTTTATGACCTTGAGTTCTCGGACGACACAGCCAATAACAGTGTAAAATCTGGGTCAGTAACTAACAACAAAATGTCACAATCTGAAGCCCCGAAGTCACTTTTTACTGATGACGATGTTCAGCGTCTTGCCATGGCCGTAAAAACTCTAATGATTGACGACTTAAGGAAAGAACTCCGAGCAGACATTGTTCAACAAGTCAGTACAGCAACCATACCATTATACGAAGAAATATCAAAACTTAGGGATGAAAACATGTTTTTAAAAAAATACATTGGTGAAATCCCAAAAATTACACATAGACTAGATGATCTCGAGCAGCACAGCCGTAAAAGCTGCTTACGCATCCGTGGTGTTCCCCAAAAACAAGGCGAGGATACAACGAATATCGTATGCGAAGTTGCTCAAAAACTTGGTGTGGCACTTAATCCCAACGACATAAGTGTTTCGCATCGCCTACCAACGGAAAAGGGTGAAAAGCAAATAATAGCTCGGTTCACACATGCTAGAAAAAGATCTGAACTTCTAAGGGCCACGCAAAACATAAAAAACGTCGAGTCTCTAAAAGGTGTCAGTGTCAGCCAAGACCTCACCAAAACCCGATCAAAAGTGGCTTATCTTGCCCGTAACGCCTACAGGGAAGGAAAAATCAACAAAACATCAGTTTGGGACGGAAAGATTTTCATTACAGACAAACACGATAAAAAGCATGTGGTGACAACTGAATCGGACCTGCAGAAAATTATCACCGACAGCGGTGCGTCTTACGCGACCGTCAACTCTCTTGACGCCATGGGCAACACGGGAGCTGGCCTGCCTAGCCATGGAACTGTAATGCATCCTGGTTATCTTGTGCGGTCGCCTATGAACAATTACCATCAACCAATGATGCCACAATTGCAACCTCGATACCAACAAATACCTACGTGCAGTGGAGGGTTCGGTATGGGTCACCCTATGCCCCAAGAGCCCGGCGTGAGATTATACTGAGGGTATGTCTTCCAATGAACATTATGTTTAGAAGCTTACTGTGAATAAAAACTCTTTAAATTGTATACATTTTGTGTAAATGTTTGTTATAGCTGTCCATCTAAAAATGATTAGATATTTTCCTCATAAGTCATGACAAAATAATTCGCATATCTTGAGAGAAATAAGTTTTCTAATTATATTATGATGCCTTTTAGATCCACATATTGCCATTATTTTTTCACATCTTCTTAAACTGATTTAGAGTTATCCTTCTTTGTACACATCGTGTGACCCGGAGCCACACATAAATGCCATAATTTATTACTTAGCCATTCCAGTCCCTAACGATCAGGTAATTAATTCTTATTATTTGACCGACTACTTTTTTTTTCAATGTGAGATGCAGCTTATGCATGTCACATTTGTACATAGTGGGATTACAATGTTGTATATATGTTACACAGTGTTTTATGTTTATTTCTTGTACCACGATGACCTTACATGTTTCATTATGTTACACTTACATGCTTGTTTGTTTATTTGCAAATTAGTATTCGAAGCCACGAACTGTCCAACACTGACGCGGAACTTCTCATGGGATAATGGAATCACATAATGTTTGTAACTATATCCGGGTACCGCGCCAGGGTTGGACTTTTCTACCCGAGAGCCGCACAAAGACCTAAACATAAAAGTTTGGTTTTTGAGGATGTTCTCTTTGCAAATCTTATTTACGTGCATGGATCTGCTGCTATTTGTGTTATGCTTTTAATATTACATGTATCCTCTGTCTGTAGCAGAAATCATTCTAACCCAGCAGATGGGGTTATTGCTAACGATAAAACTATAGTAAGTTATCAATTTATATTATTCTCTGTAATTATGTTGTGGTTGTACTTAGTCATGATGTTGTCTGGTGATATAGAGTCAAACCCTGGACCGCTTTCCAGGACGTCGGAAGCGTCATCAACGTCTACCGAAGACGCCTTATTTCATAATTTTCGAGATTGTATGAAATCGCTTCCCTCATTTGTTCACCTGAACGTCCAGAGCCTTGTACCGAAACTTGATATTATCAACGCTGAACTCCGAAACACAGATATCTTATGTTTTAGTGAGACCTGGCTCAACCCCGGCGTAAATGATTGCGACATACTATTGGATGGTTTTCATCCTCCCTTTAGAAACGATCGTGTTGGCAGTAGGGGTGGGGGCGTAGCCATATATATCAAGGATGATTTTGTTGCATCTAAAAGACAAGACCTTCTTGTCAGAGGAGTCGAATGTTTATGGGTCGAGGTCAGTATTAAGAGTCAGCAAAAAACTTTAATTGGCCTGTTTTACAGACCTCCTGACTATGGTATTCAGACTTTTAACCTCATTCATCATTCTATTGATTTAGCTGTAGATACAGGCATTGATAACATTGTTATTTTGGGAGACTTTAATGAAGATTTTCTAAAAGCTTCTAATACGCATATGAGAAATATCATAATGAACTACGATATGATTCAATTGATAAACGAACCGACGCACTTCACGGAAAACAACAGCTCTTGTTTAGATCTGGTAATTACGAACCAGAGAAATCTGTTAGACTTTGTACATGTAGGTCACCCCTTCCTTGATTCGATGGTACGATACCACTGCCCGATTTATGGTATCATTAGAGTAGAAAAGTCGGTGCGAACTTGTTTTAAGCGTCGCATTTGGCTATATGACCGATGCGATGAAGAGGGTTTTCGCGACAAAATACGCTCTGTCGACTGGGACCGCGTCACTTCGGATGCTGATAATAATTTAGATGTACTTGTCGAATCTTTCACAAATATCCTTATTAAGTCTGCGTCAGAGACCATTCCAAATAAGGAAATCACTGTTCATAACTCAGATCCTCCGTGGATAAATAATACCGTTCGTCGCGCTATACGCAAACGCCGAAGACTACATAATAAGGCTAAAAAGTCCAACCTATCTCAACATTGGGCTGATTTCAGACGTCATAGAAACCAGACCGTCAATCTTATTCGAAGTCAACGACAAAAGTTTCTCGATAGCCTGGTTGAAAAACTGAGAACTAATACCACTGATATAAAGAAGTGGTGGGCTACAGCTTCACGGGTCGTAGGTTTCAAGATTCGTGACAAGGACATTCCTCCGTTAAAACAAAACGATATTATTTTAGTTAACGATCGAGACAAAGCTGAAGCTTTTAATAATTATTTCGCGTCGCACTCAAATTTGGATGATAGCAATAAAACGGTTCCGAACATCGATTTTATACCAGATAGACAACTTAATCTATTAAATATTACAGAGAGTGATGTAAAAGATGTGCTTCAAATTATTAATGTTACCAAGGCTTCTGGCCCCGATGGGGTCAGTCCGAGGTTGTTAAAAATGGGATTTGATATACTTTGTAAGCCTCTTTGTACAATTTTTAATTTAAGTCTGTCGACCATGTATTTTCCTAAGTCATGGAAAAGGGCGAATGTGATACCGGTATTTAAGAAGGACGATAAAAGCTGTCTTGGTAATTATCGACCTATATCCTTATTGAGTGTTATAAGTAAAGTTTTCGAAAAGTGTGTTTACAAACACTTGATGAATTTTATACGCAACATGTTGTCGGAACACCAGTCTGGTTTTACTCTGAAAGATTCTACAGTAAACCAGTTATTGTATTTATCAGACGTATTTTCTAGAGCTCTAGACGAGGGAAAGGATATACGCATTATTTTTTTCGACATCAGTAAGGCTTTCGACCGTGTTTGGCATAGAGGGTTGATTTATAAATTGCAAAAAATGGGCGTCACGGGTAGATTATTAAACTGGTTCGATAGTTATCTCGATGATAGAAAACAAAGGGTGGTTCTTAATGGTCAAGAGTCCTCATGGGTATCAATAAATGCTGGTGTTCCTCAAGGTTTTATTCTGGGTCCTATGTTATTTCTAGTATTTATCAATGATATCGTTGATGAAGTTAACTGCGATATAAAACTTTTCGCTGATGATACTAGTATCTATGCTATAGTTGACAGCCCTCTCTTGGCATCAATTATGCTTAATTCTGACATGCAAAGAATTAGTAGATTGGCCAATAGATGGTTAGTCTCATTTAATCCTAAGAAAACTGAAACGTTGATAATTTCTAGGAAGGCTGATCCAGATCATCACCACCGGTTGCTCATGGATGGTACAGTTATTACTACTGTTCAGTCCCATAAGCATCTCGGTCTTATTTTCTGTAGTGATGGCGGCTGGTATACTCATATTAACGAGATTATTAAGAAGGCATCCGTCCGTTTAAATCTTTTACGACGTCTGAAGTTTATAGTTGACAGGAGATCTCTTGAGACCATGTACTTCTCATTTATTCGTCCTATTCTCGAATATGCAGATGTTATCTGGGACAATTGTACAGAATATATGAAGGACAGATTGGAACAGATAAACTATGAGGCTGCACGAATAGTCACTGGTGCTTCAAAACTGACTAGTTTGAGTACTCTTATGCAAGAGACGGGGTGGGAGACGTTGAGAGACAGACGGACAAATCACAAGATTATCTTATTCCATCAGATGGTCAACAACAATGTTCCTATGTATTTATCAAACTTAGTACCACCATCTCACGGTGACTTGCATGATCATTGTACTCGTAATGCTGCCAACCTGATCAACATACATACCAGAACTAGCTATTATCATAACAGTTTTTTACCATCATCTGTTAGATTGTGGAATCAGCTTCCGATAGATACTAGAAATTTATCTTTATCTTGTTTAAAAAACCATATCCGAAAAACTCGTCCTGTTCCCAAATATTTTTACGCTGGTAAGAGGATTGGTCAGATTTTTCATACTAGAATAAGAACCCAGAGTAGTGGCTTAAATGCCCACCTATTTTCCAAAAACATAGTCGAAAATCCGTTTTGTATCTGTGGTCAAGTCGAAAGTCCTGCGCATTATTTCTTAAATTGTGCCCAATACGATATTCAGAGGCGCCATATGTTAGACCGCCTTTCATATGCTCCCATTACTGTAGATAAGCTGCTATATGGTGACAGTACTCTTTCTGATAATGTGAACTCGGAAAACGTCATTGTAATTCAAGAATTTATATTGCATACTAAAAGGTTCAACTGATGTAATATTTGTACCCTAGGTAATTTGCGCTATTATAAATCTTATAGAGGCTCTTGATACTGTTGGCTTTAAACTATATACATTATATTAACTACATTTATTTATGTTATTTGAATTTATCAGTGTATGGTCATTATCTTTGATATGAAACCATTTATTATTTTGTACCATCTCTGTTTATGTTTTCTTTGGGAGAGGAACTTGTAAAAGTGCTTGTCACTTGTTTTCCAATCCCAATCTATGTTATCTGTTTGTTATTATATCATCTATTGGCTAATAAATACTGTTTACACTAATACGGATGTGCGGCCCGAATAGGTCACTTTTTTAGCTCTCCAAAATATATGAATAGGTAGCTTTTTTCAATGAAAAATATATCATTGGGTAGTTGTAAATTATCTAAATATATTCCATGCCTCAATTCTCATCTTAAGCATGTTAAGCCTATGTAAACCACAGTGATTTTACAAACAAAGTGTTCCATTAACATCAATTTATCAATTTGGTAGTAAACGTACTATTTTGTCAATGGGGATGTGCAGTAATATGAATAAGTCTGATTTAATCATTCAATATATGATTAGGTCCTGTTTAATAGTGTCCGAAAATATATGAATAGGGTGGGTTTTCAAATGTCCGTCCGCACACCTGTACCTAAAAGTATCCTTAGTGACCCCCCCCCCCCCCCGTGGATTTTACATGTTCAAAACAGCTATTTGGATTCGGCTATCTCACACAACGCCTGAAGGACATAAAACATTCCAGTAGGAATCCTGTCCTTAGACAGGAAGAAAAAGAATAAGAGATCCGTTCGCCCCGAGTTCATTTGCCCTGAATATGGGTCTGTTTGCCCTACATTATAATAACAATGGTTATTTACGACATTTTTTTCATGATTAAAAATGGCTTCAATTAATTATAAAATCAATTACTAATTTGTTTCTCTGATCGTTAATAAAATGATTTAATGATTAAAAATAATTACTGAAAATAATTAGCTTGGACGGAGAAATTTATAAAAGCAATCAGTTTAAGTGTACAAAAACTAAAAAATATAAAACTTAGCTTACTTTAAGTTGCTATATCATGAATCAAGATTGTGCAAAAACAAGCATAAAAATAATTTATGATGATGGTGATGATGCTTTCTTGTTAATGTTGCTATATCATGAAGTTATTTACGATGATTATTAGTCTGTTTATCATTAGGATCAGTAGTGATATTAGTAGTATATTTCAACATTTTAATGACTGTGTCTATTTCAGATCCCTTAATGCAGAACCTGACTTAAAAGACGAGATAGGCATCACCTTGTTGGAGAAAGGCAGTAAGCGTGGTGGACGCCTACTACTCGTCAGCAACGGCTATTCATTCGGTGTAAAGGTAATAAATTATCACTGAACATCTATTTCGTTATTTAATTGCCATCGAAACATATTTAATTCGTCAATAATTTTTAAGCGCGTACTTGCTTTATTGCTGTCCAACCACTAGTAATCAAATTAACATTAACCATTACTAAATGATATTAGTTTTATTACTGTTCAACCACTAGTAATTCAATCACTTTAATCATTATTAAATTATATTAGTTTCATTGTTGTTCAACTACTAGTAAATAATAATTTGTTTTATTTTAGAATGCCAACAAGAACTCGACACTATATGAACATGCAGTGTTAGATCTGCCAAGATACGATGCCATGCCACAGTCAGCCAAAAGGGTGATCAGTTTGTACCAGGTGTACAGAACCACAATCAACTTTCAGATCCTAAGCTTTCCTTGTACAAAGAGGTTGCCGCAAAGGTTTGAACAATTGGAGTTTTGAAAAAATGTCAATTAAATTGTGCAATGCAATATATTATATAGCCCTGTCAAATGTCAATTTTTGAAATAATCTTTGAAATAATTGATAAAAACATGTGTAGTAATATAATGTATTTAATAATAATAATAACATTAACAATATTGTGTCTTCTTTTTTAGGTGAAGCAACGCATTGCAACCGCAAGCCCATGCCACTGAGATTGTCACCGATGTCCTCACAAATGACATACCCAAAGAACAGCGATGCCTTGCGCCAAAGCAGAAGCATGTAAACAGAACTGCCAAAAAACACATGTCAGCAACACGACCAGCTGAACCGAGAATTAAATTTTGAGGTAACTTGCATATATATATATATTTATATTTAAATCCTGATAACATATTTTCTGATTATTTGTAATAGACATTAAGCTTTTGATAATAATCTTTTTATTCAATAATAATTTAATGTCAATAATCTTTTCAAATTATATTTGAATCCTAATAAACATATTTTCTGATTATTTGTAATACATAATTTCATGTCATATTCATATTATATTTTCGATAATTATCAATAATCTGTTCAGCTTATTTTAGCTCAACACAGACTTCCTGAAATGTGAAGACTTTTTGGTTGGCGCCCAGCGAGTAGACACAGCAAGACATTTGGAGTTTGCCACACCATTCCAGCTAAACCTCCTCAAGCATGCCAACCGGTTGTTAATTGATGGAACATCAAAGGAAAATTGATAAAATTACTATATTAAATTGAAATTACATATTGAAATTAAAATACAAAGCAATTAGTTTTAAATTATTCAAACATATTTACTATCGTATTTTTATTATTGAAGGTAGTTAAAGATCCGTTCAAGTCAACTGGACATCTGTTTCGCATTAATGCTTTCATCACGAAAGATGGACAGCTAGCACAAGCAGCTACTCATGACCAGCAGGCAACAACAAGCAACACGCAACCAATAAATACAAAACACACATAAGTAATACGATTAACTCCAAACTTAGATGTAATAGCAACTGTAGTAAGGAATGGTTGGGCATACCTTATAGTACTAATAGTAAGCTTTTAGTTATTGAAAGTCGGCAAGGCAGCTAACAAGAAGCATAAGCTCACTGGAGCCTTTAAACCGACATATACGGAGACATAAACAGACAGGAACAATAAAACATAAAAAGAGAAAAAGAAAAGCATGCAAAGCACAATTATTTGACGATACATTCTCCAAGGACAAGTACACAGACAATCAAAAGCGTAAAAGTAAAAAGAAACAAGACATAAGAATCAAACACTAGACATGCATTCCCAGGACTATGGGTGAGCTTCAGTGGCATTCCAAGAAGTTTTAAATTTTGACATTTTAAAAGGAGATCTACACGGTCTGGTTAAGAAAACGTAAAAGCAAGTAATTGTTCGTAGATCTTTTGGTAGAGAATTCATGGTACTAGTGCTACATATCTACAGGAGTTTTTAACATACTTTGTGTCATTTTGATATGTGGTAGCTGTACACAATTAGATCATCTAAAGCTGTATCTCTTTTTTTCCGTTAAATCAGATCTTGATGACCCATTATATATTTTAAAGTTTTAAACATACCTAACACTTCTAAAATGCATACATGGAATTTTTGCCTTTTCAATTAAGTCATTATATATTATATATAGGAATCATCATCAAAATATACAAATCGCAAAGCTCTCTCATGGGGTTTTCTATTTTCTTTAATGTTGGAGTGTGTGAAAAAGTGCTACGATAATGGGCATGTTAAAATTAGAAGCAATAAATGTATGAAAAATAAGAAAATTATTTTGCTTGGTCAAATTTTTACAAATACGTTTTAATATATTAAGTTGTTGAACGGCTTTCTTGCATATGCTAGAAATATGAACATCGAAATTCAACTGAAAATCAAGATCGATCGTAGGAGTTCAACAACTTCATCACATGAGATGTTTGCTGTTCCAATATTAAAAAAAAAGGAATTTTTACTTAGATTTGTTTTACCTATTTTGGCTTCCATGCTATTCACAGTGAACCAATTAATTTATTCCTTTCGACTTGAAGTAAATCTGTACATTGTAACTATAACTTTTTCATAATTTTCGTTAACAACACAAAGTATTGTCATCAGCTTAATTTTATAAATACTACAAATATTTTAAACAAACATGGTCCCAATACAAAGCCTTGTGTATGTCAAACCATTTGCAAATTATATTGCTAAATTTAATATACTGTTTTCTTCCTTCTTCCTATTAAATAAAAGTTTAGTAGTTCTGAGACTTCATATGTTTCTCCATATGCCGAAAGTTTGGAAAGTAAATTTCATGGGACAAGCTGCCAAATGCTTTTGGTTCATACAAACGGGTGCTATGTTTTCAGTTTTATCAAGTGGTTGCTTCCAGTCTTCAGTAAGCCTCATTAGTGCAAAAAGCATAAAGATACTATAAAAAATACAGATAACTGTTCCACAAAAAGTTTTTCAAAAATGTTGGATGGCAGTGGCAATATACTAACGGTCTATAGTTTTCAAAAGGATAAATTTTTGTGTAAATTGAGGTCACATGTGCTTCCGTTAAACTGTAAGACAAAGTAGATCTTTCAAATGATTAGTTAATCATATCTTTGATTCGTGGTACAAGAGTTTTAATTCGTGGTACAAGATCATTAATTCTTGGTACAAGATCGCATAGGCCAAGTTTCATTAATGTTACTGACACATTGTTTGCGCCGCTGTTTACATTAAGTGTATCGATGATCTCAGATAGAACGTTTTCATTTGTAGGTTCAAAATCAGAGCAAAATTTATCGCAATTGATTTGCTTTATCTTCTTTAAGCTTCGGCGGTTTCGTTATAAAATTTAGAATCATTTCCAAACTCGTTTCAAACATTAAGATGGTTTAAATACATTTTTATCTTTTGATACAATTTCGTTATAATCTTCAAAAACAAGTTTACTTTGGTTATTTAGAGCCTTACTTGGAAAAAACATGTTTTTACAGAACTCCAAAAGTCCATACATTTACAGCCACTAATACAACTATATTGACCGTATTTATTTTGAGACTTTTTCTAAGATAAGTTACTATATTTCTTCTTTTTATACTTTTCCCAAGTTTTATAACTTGTTTTTTCAAGTATTTTGTATAATGCATTAACTTGTACATATTTTCGACACCGCACATCCGTAAATAAATTTACTGTTTACCCTTGACTGATCTCTTATCTTCATATACAAAAACTCGTAGAGTCAAAATAAATTATTATATTTATCATGTTCATTTAAAAAGCAGGATATAAAATGTTACCAGTGATATTTTATTGATCTCTAGATAAACAGATGACTTTTAAGTCCGATCGTGGAAATTTTGTAAGGATCTCCCTGATATACAAAATTACGGTTATTCAAAAGAGACAAGTTGAATGTAAAAAAGGTAAAAACGAGGAATAACAATGATTATTTGTGTACTTGTAAGTAGAGAACATTGCAAGCATCATTTCACTGAGCAATTACAGTTGACTGTGTTGATCGAAGCACCTGGACTCACCCCGGGTTTTCTGTTGGGTTCGTGTTACTAAAGTGTTGGATTTAATATTGTGTCTATGTTTGTTTGTTTGTTGCTTTGTTTTTTTCTTGTTACCTCTTTTGTTTAATCGTTGTTTTGTCTGTCCTTTACCATATTGACTGATCGTTTCCTGATTACTCCTTGGTATCTTCGAGGTTGTTGTACAGATGCGAAAGCTACTAACTGTTATAAATCCGTCTCTAACATCAGATGCGTTGAAAAAGTATTGGAAGATGTTATTAACAAAAAGAACCTTTCTACTATAAAATGCAATAACTGATAATAAGGGGTTGTCTGGCATTCAATGAGAACACCAATTGTACTAATCAACCAATTTGTTTTATATGAACTACCAGACATGCCAGGATATAGCGAGGAATTCGGAAACTACCATATATAAGATGCATCAGCAGGCTTGTAAAAAAATGACCTGTCACTAACAGTAAATATATAAATGAGATAACAGACGTGGCTACAAATAAAAAATCTGGAAGAAGGTATCAAACCAGTGATTGCATTCGGATGCTGATGATTATCAAATGAAGTTGTAGTAGGTAGTAGTCAAAGCCGACCAAAGTCTTCCTGTACACTTACGTAAATGTAAATTTTAAGTTTCCATCTTAATTATTTTTTTAGCCTTTTGTAGCTGCTACAATGAACCTAGCCGAAGTCTACAAAACGGGATTTTATCGCACAAGGAGTGGGACACTTTCCAAACACGTTGTCCAGTAAGTCATTTTAAGCTAATTAACCAAGGTATCTGTATGCAGTTAAAATATAGCAGGCCTTGAACGAACCAAATTAGATCTACATAAAACCTGGCTATAATAAAGAAAAATAAATACTTATCTGAAGCTCTAATAAGAAATAAAGTTCTCATTAACTTATTATTACCTCCAGGCAATGATATTAATTTTATATAGTGCTTAGACTTTGTTTAAACTTTTATTAAGTTTCAGTGAAGTACCAAACACTAAACAGGTAAATAAAACCCGGAAACAAATGTTTTATGTGAATGTTCCAAGACAACAGTTTAAATTTCTTATTCATGGCCGTAGCAATACGTATTCAAGTATGGGACAGAAAGAAATAGCCAATAGAATCGAATAAAAAACTGGTGAGGGATCTAGCGATAACCTAAGGTCACCTTAAATTCTGGAAGAATGCTACAAAACTCCTGGATTCTTGCTATTGGGCAACAAATTAATATCATTTAGTCAATGTTTGTTTTTCGAAGTTTGTATGGAAATGGGAGTAATGGTAAGTAAATAAGTGTACATGAGACAACGACCTAGCGAAATTACAAGATACAAAATTAAATACAGAAAATTATTTAGTTTTAAGCAGTTGACGATGTGTATTTGCATATAATATTTTCAACCAGAATTGAATTTGAGGTTACAGGTTTAGAAGTGTAAAGTCTAATTCAACCTATTGTTTCGTTTGAGTCCATGCTTCGACCGATTTGTCTCGTGTTGGATGTTTCTTAAAATTCCCTTAAAACATTTGTTATATCATTGTCTGATATTATTTTCTGTAATTCTGTGAGGTATGTTACACATTTTTTTCATTTTTGTGGACAAATTTACGTAGATGACGACCATTTCAACAATTTTTTTAATTCGTCATTTATTTTCCACTGTTTATGGTATAAATAAATTGTGTACAATAATTTTCTTCTTTTAGTTCTGTTATATATTTGTTTCACATTTTTGTTATGTAACAAATTTCATTGAAACTTTTTTGTTGTCAATGTTACGAATAAGACTTAATGCAGTTGATTTTGGTCAACAGTTGACGATCTTTCTTTTATACGATACCACCATACACAAATATTTTAACAGGAAAATTAACGGTGTGAATGTTCAATGAATTTTTCAGTTAAAATGAAAGGAGCAGTGGTGTCGCAGTGTATCTTGCTCATCTCATTTATTTGTTGTGACTGACAAAATAGAAGATATTATTACGGCTACTGCATGGGTTTAAATGGGTTTATTTGCAATAAATAGAACAAAAAACCCACTCAAATTTCATTGACAATCGAGTTCGGCAAATTTCCGTCATTCCTTAATGTAAACAATGAATTTAAACCGAAGTATACAGTTGATATAATTTGAATTATTTCTCTAAACAAATGATTCCCTAGGAATAATATACAGGTACTTAATCTACATTACCTTCCGTTTGATCGATACAAATTATAAAGAAAGAGGTGTAACTCTCAATTTTATAGTATTACAGTTTACAGTCCAATATGAGCTGATGAAAGTAGAGTTTGCTGACTAAATAAGACGCGTCTGCTCAATAGGACATTTTATTCAAACTCCAAAACGAGACTGGCACATTGTACATATATGATAAAGCACATTTCCGGATATCACTATATACAAAACCCTTAATAATAATCATGGTTAATTAGAAACAGATGATAAGAGACAATCATACGAAATACAAAATAATAGATACGTGAAATAACTTAATTACACAGCAATATCTTAATAGAAGCAGATACTAATCCAACAGTAAAATTTGTCTCATCTACATGTAAACAGCCTTTCATCTGTGTCTTTTAGTAAGAGCTACAGACATCTTTATCACGAAATTGTGTCGTTTTCTCGCTTTCGAATACCTTTGTATGTAATTTAGTAAATACTACTATAGGCATTGTAGGATTGACCGATTGGATGTTTGCTTTACTTCCAGCAAGCAGTACTTTAAAGTGTATTCAGGACGTTAACAACCAATAGATCAATGCAAAAGCGGTGAGAAGGGACACAGGGAACAATCAACAAAAGTCGTCTTTATCGTGCAAGGAAAGCAGGACTCTCCAAACACGTTACCCACTACGGTCCGCGGCCAGGCTTTCCGTATTATAACCTGACAACCTCTACTGACAGGTATCCCCTATCCGCCACATGTGAACGCGATGTTTATTGTAAGTAAAATAGAATCGAAGATACATAGGAGTGATCATAAATACATAATTTTTTTTTGTTTTACCTATATAACTAGCAAATTAACAATATTTGGTATTCTAGAATAAATAGCTACTTCGCAGTCGTAGTGCAACGTAAACTTCTTATAACAAGGCCTTACAATAGTATTTAACTTGTATATCACATCAAAGTAAAAACAAATTTTCGTACGTTGATTTAGTGCAATGCAGAAAAAAACTACTGACAATCTATCAGGTATAAAAAAGAAACACGAACTTTGAAAGTTTCATACTGTGAATTAAAAAAATCAAAGATTATTTTGATCAAAACGTGCAGTTCAATGATAATATCAATAAAAGAAGTTTTGTCGGGGTAAGATCACAAGTAAATGTCATGAATCAGCGATACACATAAGTACCACAAAAGCTTTAATCTCGCCTTGTATAAATCAATGAATTGCAACCTACAGTTTATGAAGCTTAAACGTACTTTATAAAGGTAAGTTTCTGCACATAACGCATAGAATACATGACGGGTCAATATTAATTTGGGGGGGGGGGGTTGGGACAGGTTTATCAGATTAAAAAAAATGACATATCTCCTTAAAATAAAAAAAAGTTGTTGTCCTACATTAGATGTGTTATATAAAAGGTCGGTGTCCCTATCTAGTCAATAATTCTATGGTTCGATTCAGTATTTATGTTTGTTAAACAAATTGTGCGATTACAGTATATTGGTTTTGAATTAAAACGTGACATTGTTTTGTTTTTTTTTCATTGATGATTCTGTTTTTAACAAAATTTGCTGACCTATCAGTGCCGAAAACAACAAAACTTGCGGTCACATATTTCTGCCAGCATAAAAATTATGTGTCCTATTGCATTTTGCACCAGTGCTACCACCCCAATAAATATTGACCGGTCCCTTATACATTGTTCTGTTGTTCAATAGTCTTGCAGTTTTGCTGTTGTGAAAATCATGTAAAAGTGCCCACACACACACCCTCACTCTCTCTCTCTCTCTCAAAATGTTTAACAGTAAAGAGAAAGCTTTGTTTAAATTTAGTACTCTGTTCAGACAATTATTTGTATCACTATCAGACATATATTTTTTACCGTTTGTTCAAGATAAAAATAACTTGAATGCTCTGAAGGAACTTTCGTGGGTAACAAAGTTGTGGTTTGATCTAATTGTACATGTTCGTAGGTTCTTAAATTCGTGGACTGACGTATCCGAAAATGCAAAAAAGCTAAAATAACGATAAAAAAAATTGCCACAGAATCCTTTGCACTGTTGATAGTTAATATCAACATATAAAGAAGACAAAACCGTTACATAACATGCTGGTGTTTATGCAGGTGGTTACGATTGTACACTAAAGTGTTTAATAGTGGTCATGATTGTGTTTATTTTATAATTAAAATACATCATATTTTTATTTTTTATGAGCAATTAAGTATAGTAACTGCATATTAGACTTTTCAACCGATCAGCTCTCGCGTATGTTGTTTTCATTATACAAATCTCAAGTTATGCTAGATATTGTAATCGGTATCGATTTTCCAGACAGGACGCTGTTGTTGACAAATAATTTTTTCATAACCTCTTTGGCTTCATCTCGAAGTAGTTGATCGCAATAAAAAATCAATCTTCCATATTCAATAATTCACCTTCTTGCTCATGAATAAACATTCTGTTTCTGTAATCGATTTTCCACCGTCATAAATCTAGACGATACCAGAAAGTTTATTCGCATGTTCCCTCTACATTGACCGGTATTATAATATTCAACAGATTTAAAGTCTGAGGACTAACCAATCTTGCATACATCACATGCAACTCGCAATGTCCTGTCAAACGTTGTTGTAAAGCGAATGTTCTTACTGACTCGTATTCGTGTTGCTGTAAAAATCGTATCAAGAACCCGTAGATAGGGAACAGTATGTGGAAAGCATTATTTTAATGCTACTGAAACGGAGGATACTTGTTGTTTGGCATTGAAGAAAGTTACATTTTATTTAATACTCTAAAATAAATAACCAGCTATTTTGTAGCCCAAATGTAACACATTTGCTATTTAACTACCTAAAATATCACGTCGTTCCTATCAATATAAAAAAAAGTCATGGCACATGCAAACAGTCATCGTTGAATTTCTGTGAAAACAAATTTACAAAAACTAAATATTCAGATTTCGTGCAATGTAGCACTTACTTCTTTTTAAATTATGAGAATGTGTTCGCTTGATTTACTTTATATGTGTATGGAAAAAAGAGCAAGGAACACGATCGAACAACAAAAGCCGAAAGTCAAGGGACAATTACTAATCCGGATATAGACAAACATATACAGCGCAACACAAAACCCAAAAACACAAAGACAGAACGAGAGTTTACAAAAACCCAATTTAAACCAGATTCACTCAGATGCTCCGGACGAGTAAGCAGTGCCTGCGTCCAATTAGACACCCGTCGAGTTACTCATTATTATGTAAAGGAAAAAGTCTAATTCGGGAATAGGAAACACTGCTTATGCCCGGTGAATATATCGTATTTAAGAGATTGATTTCGCATAATGATCAATTAAGTCGTGGTGACGACCATAGAACGTCTGGAGAGATATCATCAACCTAGGTAAAAACAAACCTAAAAACAAACCTGAATTAGAACAATCGTTAAAAAACTTACACATACAAAAAGATAATAATGGTCAGTTAAATAAACAAAACGACATAAAACATATCCAAAAAGCTGAAGAAATTGAATGAGAATTAAACAAACTGTATAGTGAAAAAAAGAAGAGAAGCAAAAATGAAAAGTATGATCACAAGTGAAATGGATATAGGAGGTTGAAAAAAAGTATCTTTTAGATTTTGAAAAATCAAGACACATCTGCCATAACATATAGAAAAAAAGTAACATTTAAGAAATTGAAAGAGATTATTATATTTTCAATTACATTCCTCAATGGAACCCGGAAATGAATATATAGATATATAGATGGTCGGCGAAACAGTGAAATTTTATAGAATGATTTGGGCAGAGTTAAAAGAAATGGCAGTCAATGTGTTTAAGAAGGGTTACAAAAGGGGGGAACTTACAGCCAAACAACAAATTTTACTAGTTACTCTTGTGTATACAAAATTCACCTTATCTTTAGATAACTACTGACCTATTACGCGTCTTAATGTAAACACTAAATGATCGCATATACTGAAGCACAGAGAATAAAGCCAATATAACTTACTATAGTACAAACATTGCAAAGATAAGTATGAAAATATAAACTGGTCAGATACAGTTCTTTAATATTTTGGAATCTATTTTGGATATGATCAAAACTGATGCAAAAGATTAAATATAGGGCAACAATTTTTAAATCAGAAATAATGTTTAAATACTGAGGAAAAAGAAATAAATCATTAGAATGAGAATGTATCAACACAAACAAAAGTTTTAACGTTTACGAATATAGATTTAAAAGATACCCAAGGATAAAAAGCATAGACTCCCAAGCCTTTCAAATAAAGAAATTATATTATTTACCAAACTCTAGTAAGCGAAACAAAATAAATACCAGTAGGTGTCATTAAATGTGAAAATAAAATATAAATATGTAAATTGTACAACTGCGCTTCATTTCATATTTCGTGGAACATAATAAATCAAGAATTTTTAAATATAAACTTTTTTTTGCTATCCTGCATGGCAAAAAATTATTAGAGGTATAAAATTTCATGATTTGTGGATTGTCCTTCTTGACAGTTTCATCGGTGTTCAGTATTTTGTTATTTCCTTCATTTATATATGTCTTTGAAATTTTGTCTATAAAGTCTGATTAGTTTGTAGTATTTTTTCTATAATAAAAAATAGATAATAAAACGACTTACACTTGCTAAAATGTTGTACGATTCTATGCCAGTCAAAATGAGAATTCACATCTGTTATATCACATAGTTTTTTTTCAAAATAATAAATGAATAATAACAGATGAAATTGACTGAATGAAATATAAAACAAAACATCATTCAGACAATTTGTGTATTTGAAAAAGAGCATTTATATATCAAAAATAGTAGAATAATCAATACTAATTTCAGAAAATATTAAAACTAAATATTAAATATTATAAGCAGATAATCTTATTCATCAAAATGCAAAATAAAATTGCCTTTGGTCAGTTGAGAAACTTGATACATGTACATTGTATTTATCCTCTCACAAAAATAAATTAAATTACTTTTGTCAAATTCTCTAAATGTTCAAAAATATACAGAAAACCATTATACCATATTTGTTCCTTCTGGCATTCTAATCGAAAGAAAGATTCCTGGAAATTTATCTCAAAACCAAAGTTTAAAATAAAATAAAATATGAACTTAATAAAAAAGATAATTAACATGACTAATAAAAAGAGACGAGTTGTATTTAAATCCATCTTACCTTGAACCAGTTTACAATATAGTAAAAATCATAAGCATGAAATTTTAACATAATTTCCAAGTCCTTTTAGTTAAATGCTTGTTTTATTTATCTAAAAAAATGATTAGACAAGGGATTTCAGAATTGGCCGTTACACCTATTTTGAATTGTACAATTCGTGTAAATAACACTGCACGTGTACAAAAATAATAAATCCTTGACGATCACGTGCATATATGACAACTTGACAGTGCCAACATTTTAATTCCACTTTGTTGTTTTATTAGCTTTCTGATATTGATGTAACGTTCATAGCGGGGCATTACGTGTTAACGCTGACAAACATAAACGAAACGTGATCTGACTTTCTTATTTGTTTTGATACTCGTTAATATTGACATATGTATCATAATAGGACATTGCATTTTAATGTTTACTAACTGGAATAAATTAGTAAACTTTATTTAACATTTTAGATAACATATTGCAGTTATTCAGCATTGATATAGTAAGAACCATCAAAAGACAGTTTCTGTAACTGAGTTAACCTGGTTTTAATGCATTTTTGTCTGAAGTTGTTATGTAGTTTGCATATCTTATTCTTATCATCAGTAATAATCTTCTCTGCAACAAATTTCTACAAGACATTTTCTGTTCATTAAAATCTTAGATATACATTAATGTATTCAATGTTATCGTGTCTGAAGGCGGTTTTTTGACTAACAAATAAAAACTGATAAATGCGTTTGGTCCAGCTTTTGCTTCTGTCGTAGATCCAAAAATGTGTAAATTGAATTCTACAATTATTTTCCACAGTTATTTAGCGTTTTGAAATGCGGGGGATTTTTCATTTTAATAGAGCAATTTTCTATAGTAAAGTTGGACATAAATTAAAACGAAATTGTATGTTTAGAAGAGTCGATTGTTATCTATTCGAAATCCTTCGGGTAATGTCGTCTGCAGTTAAGGCGGGAAAAGTCTCACGGTTTATCCGAATACCATTTAAAGTTACGAAAAAGCAGACGATCTTTTTGAAAACAACGCTAGGTCATTTTAGAAACTCAAATGGCTGATTTCCTATGTAAAATTCCGGTAGCAAATGTCAAGTACGATTTCGGACATGTCAACAACAAAGCCATAATATAAAATATGGACGTGTTATAGTGTAGAATTTTTTGTAAATTAGATTTTACCACTATAAAGGTACAGTATGGGGTGTAACATTTAGTATAGATTAGAGACATGTTCTAGCATACAAACTTAGTCTGATGTTTTCGTTAACAAATATTAAAGTGGAAATAAGAAAATTATATTTTGCCCCAATACAGTCCTAATATTTTTTACGCGCCTTGTATTTAAAACATGGAAAAACATGGAACTTGTTAACCACAGTCAGAAGTGCAAGTGAAGAAAATAATGTTTCATAATAGAAAACAAAATATTAAATATACCCACGTATGTAAAAATATCTTTATCAGAAATGTTAACGTTAAATGTTGACAGCTTTTTAGTTACGTTTCTATGTTGTTTTCATTATAAAAATAACATACAGTTGTTTGCTGCAAAAAATGACATAACCTTTAAATGTTTGAAGATGTTCGCAGTGCACTGTTTACTTATACGATGTTTCTAGTACGTGTATTAGAAATAAAAATTAAGTTTTTTGTACAATTTATCTCTGGACAGTGCAGTCTGATTTTAAACGTATTGCAATTTTATTTCATGCGAAGACTTATACATGCATGATTCTGACAATGATTGCCATATTGCGTTTTCTTAAAACGCTAAATCTGTATATGAAATATTTCCGCATGCTTTCCACAAGTTTGAAAACGAACACAAATCCGCATATCGTATAAATTCTTGATATTTGACACTAGCAAACATATCTGCGGTACTCAGATTCAGACGTTTAGAAAGGAAACAAAAATAATGGAGGTGTATCTAAATAGATTGAGTGATAGTTAGAAACTGACTTTTAGGGAATTTATGAAAATTAAATTCATGAACATTAGTATTTTGAATAATAAATAAAATATTGATGTTACACTTGCTTACTCTAAGAATATTTTATATTTTATTCATTTGACAAACTTAAAGTTATTAGTGCTTTTATACACATTTATACATAATAAGGTTTAAATGAAAATCTGTAGCAAAATAAAGGTTTTTATGAATATTCAATATTTGACAAAACGAACAATTAACTGATAAGTGTTTCATAGGCAGAATGAAAAAAATCTTAAATTATAAGAAAACTATGCAAAAGCGATTTGATATGTATAAACATGCAAATTTGGCACATAAAACCAGTAATAAGTTGATAGTAATTATTGACGAAAAGAAACAAACATGAAAACCATATATCGTGAAGTTTTTAATTTCAAACATTAAATTAAACACCAAAATATATGATTGCATTTGTGAGATTTCCAATAAAACAAGGTCATTTTTAGGCTATAGAACTTGCCATCAACATCTGTTTGAGTAGAAATCTGAAAACCGATCACTAGATGAAATATTGCTATAAATGAATGCCTGTAAATTTATGTAAACTATGCAAGGCATTTACATTTACACCACCCATCTTTACTAGTCGATCAAATGAAAAACACACAAATGGACACGTGCACGCAGTACAATTGAAGGAGCTAAACATTGTTCTTAATACGATTAGACCTAAATATCTATCATATATTCAGATTCGAAGAAGAAGTGATTTTAATTTGTATTGTCCATTTTGCATTAACTTTTGCAGTTAATTTCAAAATATATCTACTATAAATTTTATTTGGTCAACTAAGTCGCCGAAATAATTCTTTATTATATTTTACAAATTTTGTCATATGAAACCCATATGAAACACTTGGACAATAGCAGAACATTATATTTGATTTTTAACTATATTGACTGTTTTGTGTATACCAAAGTTCATCATCGTATGTCAATATAAAACACTATAACCATTGGAAGTGGTTGATTTAATTGGTTTATAACTTACGTGTATGAGACCAACGCACAGTTAAAGAATTGACACTCAACACTCAATTACGTCACGACACAAAGTTCAAATCAATACGGGTCTGATGTATTTAAATGTCATTCTATGATTAAAATTGAAACATAAAAGAGCATACATGCAAAACATGTTGGTTGTTTAAAATTAAAAGTTTCAATCCTTGAAGGTGAGTATATTGTATAGTTAAAATTTTTTAAGTTGCTTGTTAAAGGTTGAAATTTTCACAACCGGAAACTTGATATGTAGGTCTTTGCGTCTTTTGGCTTTGTCTCAGTTTGGATTTTGACACTGCAGTATAGGTTTCTATTCTTGATGGTCAATCGGTTTTCTTTCCGGTTGAAATTATTTATTGTCCATTTTAATAGCTGCAAAAATGGTGATGAAATCAATGTATGAAAAAGAAGCTAAAACTACAGCACAGCAAGAAAATCCTGACTGAGACAAAGACATACGACACAAAGAAGTGTTCAAAACAACAACAGAAATATTACAAACAAATGAGAGAAACCCGACGAAAAGGCAGTTAATTAAGACTGATTTTGTGTAAGAATCGGAAGCAAATTTAAATACGAAAATTCATATTTTTGTTTTGTTTTCATTGTCGCTTCGTATTGGACTGTTAGAGTGTTAAAGACTCAGTAAACAACCAATTTTAACAGTTTTCTTCTGTGGTTTAACTGTTACTACGTAATATTAATGTAACTAAATTTAAATGTAAATGTAATAAAAATAAGGGAACCTATTAAATACTGATAGATAAATCTCAAATCAAAACAAGATGGTAGGTTTTTGATTTGTTTATAATCCTTGGCAAAACAAGCTGCCAGAGGTTTTATAAATTAGAAACTAGATTTTTCTTTGAGATACTTGGTTTATCGCACAAAACCCTACAAACCGATCTAAAATCTAGTGTTTAGAATAAAACCATAGTATCATTAACCCAGATTCTATTTACTGTAAACTCAAGGGTATTGCGTTCTCAGAATAGTATGATTAAAGATCTATATCCTTGACTAAAATGCATCAGTGTAAATAATTCAGTAGTTTTTTGCTTATGTTTATACACAAAAGAACAAATTTCAGCATTTGTTTAATGTTCAACATAACTTAACCTGTACGCGAAGTAAGAATATAATCAGCATTATGTTGTAACTACTGATTTTGTTTTGTTTTGCAGAATTGACTTGTCTAACATGGATGTCTCAGAATTATCTGATGATGATATGTGGCGTGTTAATGCCATAATAAATACAATTGAAAGTAGTAGTGTATCTAAAGATAAAGCTCAGATTGACGAAATATTAAAAGTCTTACAGAAAATAGATGTCAATGTGAGAAGATTTTCCGGTTCAATCAGTACACCACAAGATCAATCCAGTTTCAAGAAATATACATCAATCTTGATGAAACTTTTAACAATTAGCTCAAATGTAGTTTCAAAAATCCCATATCTCGGGTTTATGTCACCCGTTTTGAATCAGGTCGTAAATATTATAACATTAGCAACAAGGACATATCCAGACATAAAGGCTATTGTATCGGATACATTACGAAATATATTTGATGACGAAAAGATAAACCAAGCTGGTGGTATTACAACGCGATTGAGTTTTGCGTTTACAGCATTGCAAAGGATTAGAGACCAAAGCTCAGCTGAAAACGTCTCCGCCCTTGTGGTGCAGGTGCGTGAATCGTCCTTTTCTGCATTTCATTTCCTAGGGATGCTTCAGGCTGACATAATCAATAACAGAAATCCGTCTGACCAGAATATGTCTATTTCCAATGCCGAACGATTAATCATGTTAATTGAAGTGTATTGTCATCTAAACTGTAAAGTACTTTTATATACCGCAGCATTTCAGGCATATCCGCCATGCAGCACAGACGAATTTAAGGCGTACTTTGAGAAACAAAGAACCATATTTAAAGAAACAATTCAATTTCTTTCAGAGGACAATCCTATCGTCTCCTGCTATTATCCCGAAAAACATTTCATTGTAACTCATTCTCTAGCATTTTTTGAACTTAAAATTCAAAATGTAGACGAAATATTAAACAAAGTACATGTCATCAAGGACAATGAAGGAAATAGGGTGTCAAAAAGTAATTGGTTAGACAGATTAAGCTCCGATAAAGGAAACTCTCTTGCAGTTCGTTGCTTGTTTGAATTTCATAAGAAGGGCGAAGACAATATCTTTGAAATGAGAGTTATTTTGCGAGAAACATTTTGTCACAATTCTGCTCCACTCTTTTGTGATTTTAGAAGTGATAAAATAAAAATAGATCGCCAGGTTGCTGACAGATCTGAATGTAGAATTACGCGGGTTAATCCTGGTCACTATATGATCTCTAATTGTTTGACAAGAAAACCTTATCGAATGAAAAATCCTCCCGGCAATATAATTACACCCTCTCCCCAGGAGGATTGTTTCAGCAATAGAACTTTCTTTCGGTTTGAACAAATTGCTACTAAAAAAGAATTCGAGGCTACTATTCGTATGTTAAAGGAGATAAAACTACCTTAAACGGATTGAAAGTCAGATATAGTAATTTACTCCTGACAACAAAATTCACGGAACCTCGTGTGCAAACCATGCCCTTAAACAAAAAATACCAATCGATATTATTAAGATTTTAAGAAATGATAATAAAATCCCAATCATGATTACAAGGATGGCACAAATACGCAAACTGATATATGAATCAATGGCTAAGAAGTTAACCAAACAATACCAGCGTTCACATATATGTAATTTTTCAGTCGTCGCAACCTAAGTGATCAAACAGATGCGTCCTCTCTATAAAAGATTCATAGAACTCCTGTTGCTTTTGTTTGAACGTGTCATTTACATACACAAGGTTTTGCTAATAAATGACAGTATGTTCTCTTTTTGAAACTTCATTAATTGCAGAATAAGTTAGTTTTTCAATAAGAACAACAAACATGTCTGTTTGTTGGCTTTCCTGACCTCAGTATAGGGCCGAAATTTATTTTACTTTCCGGTCTAGCCAGCTAAAAAGGTATTTTGAATGTTGAATTTTGTTAGCCCAGAGACAATGTGACTATGCGAGGTTGAAGTACAAGTATATTTATATGCTTACAAAAAATCTTTATTCTTGTTACATATTTACTGGTAAATGTTTCTTATAACTTTCAAACTGTAAATATTCTATAGTAAATGCGATTTAGTTATCGACTTGTGTCATAGATAGTTTATTGAAAAAGATAGAAAAAAATGTAACGTCCAGTTTTTGGTTTTTGCTTTTATTAACTTTGTTTATTTTGTGATTATAATCATGTCTTTTAATATTATTTCGCCTTTTGAGTAAAATATACATCTGTATATTTACTATTTTTGAATGTTTGCTTAACGTCCAGTAAGCAATACTGTAGCTATATTCAGAACAATAAATGAAACTTAATCAAGGAAAGGACAACGGGATAAAAATTTTGCCTTCCACTGGAAAAGTATGGGCTTTTGGGTAGACACAGAGAATTTAGTCTTAAGTAGCCGATACATTGGGCCCAATATTTTTGTGTCTCCAAACATGTCTCACACTACGGCCTGTGGTCAGACTTTCCGTATTATAACCCCAACAAGATGGACTCCCTTATACCTACTATACGTTTTACTCGACTCCTTGATACAAACAAACTTGAATACGCCCCGGGCCACAGTGGTTAGACTTAAATCTTACAATCGGCGTATTCCAACACACTGTTTATTAATAATATTTATTGTTGTTTGTTTGTTTGAATGACATTTAAGCCTCATTCAGTCATTTTCCCACAATATACTAAAGTCCAGTTTTGAGAGGAGTAGCCCAAAAACCAACGAAATTCGAAATATTATTAAATTTTAAATTTTGATTAGAAATATAAAATGAGATTGAATGTATTATTGATGCATTACCTTCTTAGTAGTACTAGTATTTAAAATGCAATATACAAAATTCTCTGATATTATAAATTAACAATGTCGTGTTATTGTGAATTTGAATTCTATGTGTGTTCTCTTTTTAAATGTTACGCTTCGTTATACTGTTGTAGGTTAGAATTACATCTTGCATGTAACTGTCTTGCATATAACTCCGTGTTCAACGATGCTCCAGAAATCACATTGTTATGTTTCACAAAGTGTTGAATTGTACAAAGTTTGATGATATCAAGCGATATACAATTCTAACAATTTGTGAAACCTTATTCTCTTATGATTAAACGAAAAATGTCATTTGCGTGGCTAATTTTGTAGCGCAGAAGGGGTGCATTGCTGAAACGAGGAGTATTATGCAAGATGTAATTCCCAGTTAATGTTTTTATAGAATAAAAACATTTTTCACATTCAAAATAATATAATAAGCGACATTTTTAATATAAATAACTTTTTCATAAACACATTTTTTTCAGGAACGTTCGTTCATTCCTTGAAAGTGACGTCACAATTTTCGTAAGGGACTGAGGTAACACTGTATTTTTCATATTATGTTCTTATCCAACCTTATCACTAAGTTATTTTCTTTTTTTATTGGAAGTTATTTTTGTACCATTATAACTCATGAAAAAGATATAAAAGAGACTTGTGGTCTTCACTGTCCATCATTATTTGACCTTGATCTTTAAAAAGGTAACAAAATCAAAGGTGTATGTCACATTCTAATTTTGTACATTGTGTTGTGTGCAAATCTCCAAAACCATAAAAATCACAGCTTAAACCTTGACCACAATATTGATCCTAAACTTTCCTATTAATTTTTTGATTGACCTTTTATAAGAGGTATCTTCTCTAGATCAATGAAATATATTGTAAATAGCGATATCTCAGTAACTATACCATGCGGCATTGACTATTGGTCAACATTGACCTTGAAAAACACACAAGTTCATCGTTGAAGTTCAAGATCTACGTGTTATTTTTGATATTATGTTGTGGGCTAATTTCATCCCTAACTATAAGATATACAGAACTTAAGCATGACAAATAATATTTCTTGAAGGTCTTCACGTGTCATACATTTTAAATGACCACTTGTAAAAGTTATCTTCTGTGGATTGATAAAATTTATCGTAAATAGTCATCTCTCCAAAACTGTAACCAATATGTACACAGGATTGTTTGTTTTTTTCCTTGTAGACATTAAAAGGTCTGTTGTCTGAACAATGGTTTATAGTAAAAGATTTTGAATCTTTTTTTAATTGGTTTATATTGGAAACTACATTCAATTTTTCAAGGTTCTAATATTCTACAATTTGTACTTGCCTTTTATGTTACAATGTTTCAGCTAGTAATCGGATTTTAATTGTTTGCTTACCATTGTCTCGTTCTAGTAATGTTTATTTGGGGTCTTCTTCCTTTTTAAATTCGGAGTTATTTTTGTGTTTTTGTAATGTTTCCCTCTTTTTGCCTTAGATAGTCAAGTGAAAATTTCTTACAAAAAATGATAGTTCTCAGAATTTATTTTTACTTAGCATTTACTTTCAAAGTGATAGGAATCATATCGTTCAAATATTTTTTGCACACATTTCGATGTCTGATTAAGCTCATTAGGAATATTGTATTTGAATGTATTAATTGTATGCAGCTGTTGTTATTAAAATGAAACAATTCAACATAATAAAAAGCTGGTAACATTAGCCCAAACATTAATTTTCATAAAATAAATCATATCTTGGCACTTACGAACTCGGAGGTGACAATTTACATTTAATTTATCCTCTTCTCCAAATACACTCACGATACAAATGATACAATAAACTCTAAACATAAGCTTTTAACTGTTAACTTCATTGAAGTCGGTATTGTGTCAACTTCGTCATATGGTGATTACATTTCAAAACTAATCCAGCGATCGGTATTCCAGTTGTCTAGACCAGAAGAGGATGAGAATTGATAAGCTGCGAAAACAGTGATATGTTCTACATAGGATTAAATATCCTCGCAGACATAAAGGCTTAGTTTTTGTTATAGAAACTCGAAATCACACATATTTTGAGCCTTAGATAAGCTTTCTTCTTTTCGAGTATGACTTTTGTAAACTCACCTAGACCATAACATCGAGTTCACAAAACTTTTCATTTTTTTTTTATCTGATTTCATTTCATTTCAATAATCCTAGCAGAAAAAACTATCCATGGTCTTCCTTAGCGTTGTAAATTTGTTTGCTAATTTGTTAATAAATATGGCTTCCATTATCAATTCGTAGTTTTGAATGTCTTAACTCTGAAAACGTCGCAAGAATCAATGATTTCTGAAGTGTTTAATTGTATCATGACTTAACTCAACATTATGAGAAATCTACCTCTCAAATACGATTGGACATGTTCACTGAGTCATAGACAGTCTTTCCTCTTTAAACATTTACGGTTAAACATACTTTCCCCCAAAGTGATGTGCGTAAAAAGGGGGAATGAATGAAATGAAAACCACATGCAACTTCTGCTAAGGTCTGCATATTTTAGATGCAGAAAATTGACAGACACTCTGTAACACATCCAATCACTTTCGTTGAGTAAAAGCAATACACGTGTAATGAATAAGTACAGCACTAAGCGACCTTTTTAAACTTTATTAAGCATCTGGTTAAAAAGATTTTCGGACTATTACATAAAAATATTCTTGCCTAGCTATAAATTTTTGTTACATAAGCGAACTTAAGCTGCGTACGTAAGTTAGATAAGAGAAATGTAAAGAAAAAGAATCTATTTAAATTAATTTAACTAAGGCACCAGTTGGAACTTTTTTACTTTTCTTACAAATGTAGTAAAAAAAAACTTTTCTTAGATAATACATTAAATGTTTAGTTCCTAAGCACATCATAATGACGTTATAGTTCACAGCTGACCACCTAGAACCCCATTTTCTTTTTTTTTGTGTTTTTCACGAACACCGAAAATCTTTGTTTACAGAGACATTTTATACTGTTCATGTTCTACTTTTGAAGATTGTATTTAGATACATAACTCACACTGTTGTTCTTGTCAAGGTCTTGGAGAATCATATATTTTGAGTTATCTCCACTTAATAAATTTAATTTAATAAAATAACCTATATCTTCTTACCAAATCCTACATCGACAAGGTCACAAGGTAAGAGTTATATTTTCATGTTTACTTACAGATTCTTCCTTAAACATATTTAGTTTGATTAAAATATTCATAAAACCCCGTAAAAGTCCATTTATTTGCCTGTTCATTTCTAGTTTAACCTTTGATATAATTTCATATTGTGAAATAAATATAATCTAAATGTGAAACGATCAATGTCTAATGTGATAATGTTCCACATTTTGACTTTCATATTTTATCTGATATGTACTTTTTAAAGCAAATTCTTAAGAAAATAGCAAAGAAAACCGACCGAACAACAAGATCCAAAAGCCAAGGTACTGCATGCAAGTGCTTTTTATTTAATAAACAGGGAAAAAATATTTTTAAAATGAGAGTTCTTTTGCAAGAAACGGTTCTTTTTAGTTCTGGCCCCGATTTCTCGAAAAATACTTAAGTCAAAACTTAAGTTTTATCTCAAATTCTCCAAACTTACTTAGCTGAGATTTATCTTAAGTTCGATTTCTTGAAGCAAACTCAGATAAAACTCAGCTGAGTTTGAGATTTTCTATTTTTGTTACTACTGTAAGCGGCCCATTTGGAAAATCCCCTACTTCCGTTGTCAATGTAAATAGTCGTCTGCTCACGTTTACAATGACGGAAAAGAGACAGAGAAAGAACGCCTTTTACTAGTTGAAGAAGTCCAAAAGCGTGAAGATCGTATATTTTCTAAATTCAAGGGGTGTGGAGCAGTGAAAGGAGGAAAATTGAAGGAAGCGGCATGGACAGAGATCGAAACTATTCTGAATTCGTAAGAATTTTGTTTAATTAAAATCTTACTATTTAAAATCTCAGTGTTTTAACTTGGCTTGTTGTAGGGTTTTATTTATCATTTAGAATATTTTGTGCAACAGGAGGTAATTGCAATGTAATAAGACTTTTGCGACTTAAGAATACAATAGTGTAATGCCCAGCCTTCTCATTGAGAATGTTGTGTTGTTGATTCATCTTTATAGTGATTGTCGTTGTTATGCATTAGTTTATTGTTGTGTTCTTACCCTTAAAACCGCCGTAAATGCATAGACACATTTTGTGAGAATAAGGCACGATGGTTAAGTGCTTCACATGAGCATAAATGTATTAAATTGTGATTGTTGTTTGTTTGAAACATAAAATACGTTGTTCTTAACCTGGTGACGGCCGGTGGCAAAAAGGGGTCACCCTGGTGACATATGCGAATATATTTTGAAATAACAGTTGTACGTTGTTCAAACTATACCTTAATATACTCCCGAGAAGGTTTTAGTATACAAATGTTGGAAGTATAGATAGTTTCCTTTTGTTGCCAATGACACAGCTGTCCTTTGTAAACAAATATGGCTGTCATTTTAGTCCCATTACATTTTGTCTTTATGACGCTGATTGGTTGATTTTTGTAACGCTTTCAGTGATTGGTGTACACCAGTAATAAAACTATCGGATGGCGGAGGGGGGACGGAGGGAGATTCTTGAGTTTGTTTTGACGATACTAGATCTTTCACAAAATTTTTCCAAAAAATGTCAAATAATTTAAACCAGGCTGCTAAGGTTAATAGAATTATACATTAATGTTGGTTTAACAATTCCACGTAACTTTGACAGCGACGGTGACTTGTATTTATATATTTTTGTGGTTTCATTCTATTGCCGGTGAGGGTGACCTGCGTCGGTGATCACAGGGTATATAACGGTGACACCAAATACTCAATAAATCATTGTTTTTGGCTATTAGTAGCTCTGATATTGTTCTGGAAACAATGGTTTCAATTGAAGTTGGTTTAAAAATTTATTTATTCTTGAGATTTGGTATTTTCTGTGTCAGACTATATTTCCTCTGTGTCTCTTCGGATGAAGAAGTCACCGGCTCCGGATTATCCAGCATTTATTATTTATTATTAATAAAATATTTCTGTAAAACATACTACATGTGTACTATACCGCTCAGGGAACCGCTGCCAAATGCTCCATTTCCCTCATAAATAAGTAACCCCTCCCCTTTCTAAATATAAATTATTGTACACTGGAACTCCTGAGTGGCTCAGACTTTACACCAGGGTACCCGATGCTACATTAGAAATAAATCGTTATGCTACTGCCAGTTCTGCATGTAGAATTACACGGGTTTTTCGTGATGAATATATGATTTCTGATTGTTTGACAAGAAAACCCTATCGAATGAAACAACCACCCTGGTGTAATTTCACACTATTTCCACAGGAAGATTATTTCACAAAAAGAGCATACTTTTGTTTAAAGCGACTTGCTTCCAGTGAAGAAATAGAGACCGCTCTCCGACTGATAACAGAAATTAAAGTAACTTAACCATGTTGAAGTTCGTTCAAAGATGTCAACTCCTGGCTAAAATGTCTGAGGTATTTAACAGAAATTCCTGTGAAAAACGAGTTCTAATGATATGAAAAAAAACCTAGATTAGATATCAGTAAACACCTGATGCGTGACGGCAAGGACGCAAAAACTGATCGACCAGTTTGTTGGACATATGAATGCATTTGAATTGACAAAACAGTACTGTTTCGTTGCGTCTAACGTTTTGCGAACTTTTTAATTAATGGAATCATAACCCTACTTTGGTATTTCGTGATATAAAATATAAAGAAATAAGGTTGCACCGTTTAATCAATTTAATAATATCAACAAGTTATTTTTAACATAAAATCAAACAAACCCAAATTGTCACTGATGAGATTCATTTCAAAATTAAAACTCATAATTTATTAGATTCTCACTATTGTGTATCTTTTTGACTTGTAAACATTTGTTGTTGATGTGTTTTGTTGATTGTATAACAAATTATTTCATGTTTATTTGTTTGATTACCATTACTAGTTCTATTTTATCCTATCTCATATTGAGAAAAATTTGTATTTATTTGTATTTGATTTTGACTTATACATTTTAAAAGTTCTGTTATGTGTAAATTTATTCGTACAAAAACGATTCTGTTATATTTATATATAACGGATGCATTTTTGTAATAACTGAACAGTTCCAAATGTCATGCTCTGACGAATACGGGCACTGTTGGCATGTCATTTTAATAGTAATTACATGCTCCTCTTGGCTATCGACTTGTGTAGTGACTATAAATAAAGATAAAAACATATTGTCTGGTCTTTTTGTTTGTAACCTTTTTGGTTATAATCATGTTGTGGTATACATGTACTACTTTTCCATTCGTGTTAAATCTAGAACTCAAAATGTACCAAGACCGGAAAGCGTAGAAATATGCAAAATAAAGTACCAAAGGAATCTATGTTCTGAAGATAATAACAGAAAAAACTACAAAATATTTATATTATATTTTATTTAAATTTCAACTGATTTAAACTTAGAAACAATAAATACATTGTCCCATCTCCCTTACGATTCGCTAGGAGGACGTCATCGTGTTTACATTGGATACTGAAAATAGTCCGCTCAGAGGAAATATCGATTTATGAATGATCTTAGATGACGTAATCTAAGTAATTTTATCCAATCATATCACGTAATATGAATAAATTACAGCATGAATAGAATTATATAAATATATAAAATAGAAACCCTGCATACCGAATTAGATACGATAACGTAGATTATGCATCAGACATTCTCTATAGAGTTTACTCACAACACAGTGACTCAGAGTGAATAATGGTCCATTTGTATGCTAAATATGTTGTATCCTTTTGGAGATCTACTTGCTGATAATAAAGGAAAATAATTTTAACGCGTACTCGAAGTTTATCTCGAACTCGAAGTTTGGATAAGATCATGTCAACTCCCAGTTAATTTAAATGCAATCCGAAGAAGGCCTAAACACATACAAGATCTAAAGACCATCATTTTCGCAAACTCATGTATAAGGAATTAACAGGAAAATTGGCAAACGTGATTACCATAATGAGCAATAATATCCATAAGGTTTTTTTGTTATTTCCCTTTGTACATAAGGCGGAATGTTAATGTCGATTAAGTAATAGGAAGAAGGCGGGCTTGTCCCTCCCGATTAATATAAATCGATATTTTTCAATAAAGTAAGAATATTGGTTTACCCCACGACGTAAATAATTCTAAAATTTTTCAATTTCTTCCTAAAACAACACGTAGAAAGGAAACGTAAGTTTTCGTATAGAAGACGTATGTAGGTCGACTAGCCAGAACAATCGACTAAACTTTACAAAAATTACGGATAGTTGTAAATAAAAATAAAACAAAAAACATCTTTTTCCAGTTGACAGTTTAACTTGTTTTCGCCTAATATTAGCATAAAATATTGCACTGCACGTTAATCAAACAAATAAATGTCAACAGATACCGTACCGATACCAACAATAAAATCAATCAATCAGTTATCTTTAGTTAGTTTCAGATTTTTGGTAAATGACATTTATTTCACAAAGAAATACAACCAGGTGTGAGTGCACTATTTTGTTTTTACTGTGTAAATGTTTCCTTTTTCGTGCATTTGTGTGTTTGTCGCGTTTTTTAAGCCCAAACTGTGATTAAAGGAGTAAGTTATTTTACTATTGTATTTAGTTATATTTTACCTCAAGAAGACACAAGGTTTAATATAATATTGCAACTAAAATGATTATTGAAAGAATATATTGAGTATCTTAACCTGTTCAGAAATATGTAAGATTTCTTATTTCCTTATAATTAAATTAAATGATAAAACTTACCCATTTTAACAGTAAAAACACCAGCATGGTCCACTATTTGAATTTTAACGACGAAAGAAAGGGTCATATGACTAACGCATGTTTTTTTTTTGTATTATCTCGGTTGCTCCAATTAAATAGGCCAAAGTTTTTAATTAAAAACCATATTTACCTATTTGTTAAGGTGCAGGACCACCAAACACACAGAACCAGTTCCGAAGTTGTACGTAAATGTAGTACTATTTAACAGATCAGTTCACCGTTGCCATCCATAGGATTAAAACAGTGCATACTACCAAAAATGATATTTTTTAAATCTGAATATTTTAGGAAACTTGAGGATTACGTTTTACAAGTTATAACTGAACGTAAAGATGTCGAGAGTCAATTATGGAGATGTACTATTTTTGGAATGAAATTGAAATTGAAAGTAGATTTTTTTTTACAAAATATGATCTTTTGGTCTTTTGTTCGAGCGTTCGTTCTTATATGAAAGTTAAGGTAAAATTATGACAGACTTGCTCATCATCCTGTTTAATATAGCCATAGAGGCGGCAAACAAGAGTGTTCCGACACTTTCATGTTCTTTATACTATCTATGCATTTATTGCTTGACATCAAGACCAATTTTTATATATTCATAGGACTTGATACTGTAAGATATATGCAGTTATAAATGAACGAAAAATAAAGAGCCATTGTGTTTTATTCAATTATTTTGATTAGTATACATGAAGTTATGATTGTCGAAAAAAAAATCCCCAGTCAATGTAATTGTCATCATTTTCCCACAATATAGTTGTCTTTTACTTCTACAAGGTACTAACCGAGAAAAACAATGAGGGGGCGGGTGTTTTTAAGATGATCGATATCAAAATTTGGAATCATTATTTAATGAATATCGGTTAGATTTGCTGTTTGTTGCACAATGTTACGAATTCCAGTACCTTTGCAGTAATACACCAGGGTTTTACGACGATACATGTACATCCATGCAGCTGGTGGCATATATTCTGATCAGATATCCGGGGATCGTGCCACAGCAGTATTAGTTTAAAATACATATAGCAATCTACCGAATGACATCTTTTCTGAAAACATTCAACCTGTTAAAACCTAATTATGATCAATCTTAATTCGATGGTTCTCTCTATAAAGTTCATGGTGCCGTTTCATAAAGCGATCGCTAATTAACGTGCTCGTTATCCCATGCAATTTAAATATTTAAATGGGATAACGTGCACGTTAAGCTAACGATCGCTTTATGAAACGGCACCCATATGTTTTATGCCCATCGGAAATGAAAAAAAAATACCGTCAATACTAGAGACAACATAACATATTAGAGAAAATGCCTTTTGTCTAAATAACTCTGGAGCGATACAGACAAAACTTGGTTTGTGTATTTGAGCCTGAATTTAGGCAGAGTGTGCGACCTTAACCTAAATTGACAAATTTTGCTTTTTTTTTCTATAGACTACCGTAAGTCGGGGGTTTTCTCAGAGTACTCCGGCTTACTCCCAAGTAAAAACTGGACGTCTTGAAATAGTTGAAAAATTGCTGAAAGTGGCGTTACACAACATTCAAACAAACAGCAACGCCAAAAATTGTAAGTATTTTCATCAAGTACTTCACCTAACTCCACATGTAAAATCTAGATGCATTTTTAAAAATACTAAACTTGGCGATAACATCATTTAATCGAAACAGAATCCCTGATGTAAAGTTGACTTTATTTGTTTTGTGCTCTCGCTTTCCATCTGCCAGCGTGACAACTTTGGTAGCATAATACAACCTGTATAACATAGAAATAAATATGCTCAAAATAATCATATATTAGTGAATTAATTAATCCTCTGATTTGGTAACCTGGTAATATACACATTGACCTAGTTTCCAGGACCAACCATCAACTTATCAAGGGTATTCTGGACCCGATTCTGCGGATAGTAATTTTTCTGTGTTTGGAAAGAAATATTAGTTTTGCAGAAAAACTTATGGGAATCGCCGTATTGCCAGTTAAACTACCAACCCCGTTTGATTTGAGAGGCCCCTCATTTGAGATTGGATCTAATTTTGACACTTTACGAAGATTATAATTAGTTATCAAATGGTAACGTTTAGGGATTTTTTTTGCACATGCCACAGACCATGTGTATTTCTGTTCAGACACAAGCCGAGAACACGCTATATTTTAATGCATAAAATATACTAGTAATTTAATCATTATTACCGTTGTCTCATAATTACTACATGTAACCTTTAAAATGACAATAAAGTAAATAAAGTATAGGTTTCTGTATATTATAATGCTTTAATGCCATTTTAAGACTGTAAATAAAGTATAACTGCCAATGATATCAATTAATTAAGGTCATCAGGTGTTTAACTTAGTAAAAACAAAAGATAATGAGTGGTATAATAGAAAGAGACACAGCTGCATGCTGCTAGTTTTAATTATGTCAGTTTCTAACTGAACTATAAAACAAGCGCCTAACATAAAGCCTTTTTATTGATTTCTTTGCGACTTTTTAGAAATTTTATTTCAACCTTTCTCTCTATATTCGAGTTATCATCATCAAATAATATATTCTTACAATCTACAGCAAGATTAGTGTCATGTCAGGAATTACAAGTAACGTAGTTCGAATCTCGTTTGTTGTCGCATGTCAATTAAAAATTATATTTAGAAAAGGATTACACGTTTTATCTGACAGAATGTAAAACTCTTTGTACAATTTGACATTTCTTAGTTAAATTATTCTGAGTTTCGACAGATTGACAAACAGCTTACAAGCTGAAGTCGTTTCTATAGTCTAGAACACATGACATGAATTTGACTTAATATCATTTGCAGCGAAATATGGCCAGAAAATTGATAAAGGTCGCAAACGAAGTTAGCGATAGAATCAAACAACTACACAAATTTTGTATGACCCATGCCCTTGTTGAGACGTTTACAGGGATAATTTTCAACAGTCACCGTACTTGTGGGTGTTCTACATACCCCGTAAATTTATACTTCAATATTATCACTTAGCTTTTTATATATACATCGATGTATGAACGAGGTCGACTCACTCACAAGCTTATCTTCGGGAGTTAATTTGTTTGTGAGTGAGACCTCCTTCATACATTGAAGAATTACCGAAAATAAGCGTTTAATCCTACATAATACGACATTTTTCCTGTGATCTTTTTATGGATTAATCACACTTAATCTGTGTGTTGTGCAAAATCATACTTTAACTTAAGACGTTTCTTGTTAAACCACGGTTCATGTCACCTGATTCCCCATTCAAATACAATTGAAGTAGGCGGGGCTTAGGTATGATATAATCAACCAACTTTTATTCCATAGTGTTAGCACCACCGTCATTCAAAATCCCAAATGAACTACATAGAGCTTATAGGCTTACCTTCTAGCACGTGACCTTCTGACAACAATAATGTCACGTTAATTTAAAATTATATTGGTTGAATTATGTTACAAAACTGCGTCTCGTAGTTTAAATACAGCTACTGGTTAAAGACGTGGTATATATATATAATACTTAAAGTCAGTTTTATTGAGACACTGTTTAACGATACTTTAAGAAAAATTCTATGCTGAAACCTAGCAGAAGAAAATTACTCAGAGAAAATGTCTGGTCGTATTTAAGATGGATTCTCCTGGATAGATAACTTAACTTATTTACAACAAACCTTGTTGCAGCTTAAGGTCAGCAGCAGTGTCAGGTCTAAAACTACGGAACACAAGATCTAAGATAACGTACAAGATGTAAAATGTAAATACTATGCAACGGTGCTGCTGGCATGTTGCTACCTCTAAACAGGCTGTTAATAACCGGAGAAAAAATGAAGTCATCACCTTTGACTTAAAGTGTACTTTCTATTTCTACAATGTCTAAGAAAGAAAAGGACATGTGTGTTGATGGTGTCTTTAATTTCAGGCTTGCTAGGGTAGATTAAATGCAAATACTGACTAAATTTCATAGTTATCATCTTTTTTCTTTAGAAGGCAGTAAATAAACTCTGCCTAATATAAATTTAAAAGACGAGATAAGCGTAATTAGCTCCCATTAGTCTGTTAAAAACGCATCTCGAAACTTGACCGATATATTGTCAATTAAAAAGTCTAACATTGACATATTTTATCTTTATTGTAATTATTTTCTGATTTAGAGTCATTGAAGACGAAACATTTTGTCAGGACTAATTACAAGGTAATTATATTGTCTCTTTCAGTTTTTCAGTTTATGTTAAAGCTGCATATAGAAGAATGAAGAAATAATTCATGGCTGCCCCAATTGTATGGATTATTTAAATATGGGTAAGCATTATATTCATGAATATTTTGCCACGAGCGTTCGATTCTGATATAAAAAATATATAAATTTTATATTTCGCGGCTTCATAGAAAGGGGGTGGGTTGGCTAAAAGGGGGTCCATTAACAGGTTAGCAATTTTTTCTATTTCCCAGAACAGATAACAGTAAATTTAAAATAATGATAACAGATAACAGCAATTTACATGAGAAAAAATTAAAGAAAAACAGATAACAGCAGAAAGTCATCGAAGAGCAATATAATTAACAGCAAACAGGGTTTTTATTTTCATTTTAAAAGTTAACAACAATGTCACTTTTGAAGAAAATAGATAACAACAAATGGTTGAAAACCGTTACCAGTTGCTTTATTTAAAAAAAACAGTTAAAACACATGTAAAAAGGCCCAAAACACATTAACAGAACAGATCTTGCGCCCCCCTTTTTATGGTTCGTTTTGGCTGAACCAGTTTCCGAGATCCTCCCTTTACAGAGTTATATTATTTTTCTCATGTAATAATAGTAGAAAAAAGAAGAAATATAAATAAAAACTAACTAACATATTTATTAACAATAACAATAAAATTAAACTATCAGAAGAAAGAACCACAAAATTGTGCACCGTGTCTGTGACTGTGTTGCTGTGTTTGCGTGACAAATGAAAACTGCTTACCGCATTTGGTCGAGCGTATGCTCCTGTTGTAGATCCAAAATGATGCAAATTTTCAACAGTGTTTGAAATTTGGTTGTGTTATCATTTTGATACAGTAAAAATTCGTTTGCGGTGGAGGCCGGAAGAGTCTCGCGGACTGTCTGATAACCATTTAACGTCACGCAAGTAGTTGTAAACAACGCAGGGTTCCTTGAAAACTCTACGTAGTATTCGTGAAAACATTTTTTCTCTTGGATTTTCGTCATACATAGGTACAATTTGGAATAACAAAAAAGACAAAAATATAACTGCATGAGCACATAGCGGTGTTTTTGAAATGAAGGTTTGTTGCCAAAGCGTTTGAATGACGTCATATTAGAATTCCGCAACGAAAAACTGTTTGTATAGAATTGTGTGTAGTTTTTTCTTATGAAAAACTAGGAAGGAGATTTCGCTACACGCATAATACAAGTTTGAATCAAATAATACTGCTGTTTAAGGTACGTAGGAGGTCTATCCTTTTATATTTATTTGGCATGTTACATTTCAGAAAATTCATAGCCGCTCTTTTAAATAGTACCCTTGATTAACTTTAGAAATCATGAAAATTCAATAAAAAAATAGGGGAAATGACCAACCAGAGAGGCTTCTGGAAAAGCCAGCATAGTTCTGTAGCTTTCGTAATCACATATTTCCGTAGTTGTCTCATTAGAATTGAGATAATACGTACAGCCGTATACATGGACTGGACTGTTCTAGTCTGATTTTATCCCCATGTGTAAATAAACATACATGTAACTTTATGGTTGCCATGGAATATTTGCAATGTTACGTTATGTCCAGATTACGTTTAATCTGTGGTTAACATTTGCATTTAAAGTTAAATCTGTATGTTCTCTTAAAATTTCCTTCGCATCCCATCTCAAACTTTATTTGTTCTACCGTTCATTTATTCCTACCAAACCCTCGTCACCACTACCAATCTCCTACCCCAACGCATTCCACCTTTCACACCTATACCCACTCCCTTTCTCAACTAACAAGAACATGTGAATTTTACGGCTTATGTATATAGAGTTGAAAATATGTACCGGAATACGTTTCAGAATTATAAATAATTCTATTCATGATGTAATTTATTTATATTAAGTGCTTTGATTGGATAAAAACATTTAAATGCTTTTGACTCGACCCACAGCGATTATAAATAAATTATAAATTATTATATATTATCTACCACATAGATAATAAATTAAGAACTGTCTCTTTATTTCATCTACATTTGATTTATACGAATGCTTAATTCAAGTTTAACTAATGTACATAATTGATTGGATAATTTTCCATCTGCCGCTACCGTTAATTTAAAATAATTGTGACCTAACGAAATAACTAAATTCCAACAAGAATAACATTAAGGATCTTTACGGTTTAATTATTGTTCTATCTGCATCCAGTTAGCAATGTATGCTCCGACATGAACAGATTATCTGTTTTGTTATAAAATGTACAATCCGTAACTTTATCATATCATTTAAAGATACATACAGATGGATGTTCATAATCCGTAACTTTATCATATCATTTAACGATGCATACAGATCTATGGTCGCAATCCGTAACATTATCATATCATTTAAAGATGTATGCAGATGGAAAGGAACAGATAAACCATATCAGAAAAAGTACAACGGTATAGAAGGATAATATTTAATCAAAAACACGCCGACTGATACAGAGAACAATTGTTATGAACAAACATAAACTAGAGATAATCAACATAAATTCCAACTTAAACCCAAGTCGAACCATAGTTACCTTTCAGTGTTTGCTTTAACGTGATTTAAAAGTTAATTAACAGAAATATCACACTAACGTATGTGTCTGATTGGCGAATACGTATTGGACTGACCGAAAATAAAGTATTAGTCTATCTTTAGGCCGTTAATAATTCCTAACAGTGAAAAACAAATGGGTGCTACCCGTGAATAACATATGGTTCTGACCAGGGTTTAACATAAACGCTCGCCGGGAATAAAGTATAGGTCTGACGGGAATAACGTATGGGTATGATGTGGAATAACGTATCGGTCTGATGTGGAATAACTTATTGGTCTGACGGGGAATAACGTATGGGTCTGTCGGGAATAACGTATGGGTCTGACGGGGAATAGCGTATGTGTCTGACGGGTAATAACGTATGGTTCGGTTGGGTTATAGCGTATGGGACTGACGGGGAATAACGTATGGGTCTGACGGGGAATAGCGTATGGGTGTGACGGGTAAAAACGTGTGGTTCGGTCGGGGAATACCGTATGGGTCTGACGGGGAATAACGTATGGGTCTGACGGGGAATATCTTATGGTTCTAACGGACAATACGTATGGTTCTAACGGGGAATAACGTATGGGTCTAAAACGTGCATTACATATGGTTCTGATCAGGGATTTACGTATGCTCTAACCCGATAATAACGTATGGGTCTCACTGTAAATGACGTATGCGTCTAACTCTTGAAACAAAGTGAATACAGTATGGTTCTGACCAGTAAATGACAAACAGTTCTTTACCGTGATTGATATATGGTTCTTACCCGTGAACGTGAATAACGTGTGGGTATTACCCGTGAATGACATATGGTTCTTATCGGTCTTACCCAATGAATAAGCTTTATATTTTCTGAAAATATGTTGTAAACGAGAACAAATTACTAGGTACTGTAAGAAGTGACAACAGGAATTGGGGATGAATTATTCTATAATGCGCAGATAAATACTGTAATTATAAGTCTAACAGATAACAAAACCAACTGCAAACAATTCTAAGAATTAATACCACGAAGCTTGTCAAACATCACAAACATCAAACTACTAAGCGCTCTTAACTTTTGACTTGGAAAAGGGGGGATTAACGTCCTACCCTGACAACATAATGCCCTCGGTCGGACGGTTTTTAGTTGTTTGCAATCCGTACATTCCGCAAAGGTTTTGTGGAAGCGCGTCCTACGCCATTACCCCACATGACTAGACGCGTTTCTCCACTCAGACCGTCTTGGTGGTCTTACATCTGCAGAGTGCGCTCGTGACCCGTTTTCACAATCCTTTATGTACAAGCCCAGAGGAAACAAAGTGATAAATACGCTTTCCTTTTATACAAGTTATCATCGTGTCAATTAGGCATCCATGTGGTAAATTGGTTCTATCAGCGTCTTATCTTCTATCATGCTTTCAATATCATATACGGAAGAAAGATAATTTTATTGATCCTTGACCCTGTGGCATCACACGACATGTTACACATGTCGTAAGCATGTTAGTTAGTACTAATAACCACAACGGCATTACTTTAAATAAAAAAAACTTCCGATTATTTTGGGCAAAATAAGATAATATCGAAGAGTTTAAAAATGTTAAGAAATATATGTCGCCATCTTAAGAATGGTGTCAGTAAGAGAATCTTAATAAACTTGACCTATAAAATTGTAAACCCATTGCAGTTCTAAAATAGTTGGCATGTATCCAGTAAAATTGTAGTTATTTAAAATAACGATATAATAATGTCTGACAGCACATAGCGAATAGGTTACTTCTTGATTGTGACAAAATGATCTGCAATAGCCTTGCATGTTATTTACGATTTCAACAATGCATTTTATAAAAAGTACGTGATAAGGTTTTGACAACTTGACAAGATATTAGTCTTGAAATAGGCAGCGCATATATTTAAGGTCTTTCCCACTTCCAGTGGGAAGACCTTCTTGCTTTTGATTATTTTTTTTTCCGCCAACTTTCAAACCCAAACATTTTAAAAAGTACGCGACATATCATTTTGGTCTTTCGCGACAAGTTTTGGACACTGAAAGTCTATTCGGAATTCACCCTGTGAAATCGAAACATTTTTCTTTACGGAGTTATCTGCCCAAACACCGAAAACCTTGTTATCGCGTAATCTCTGGAACTATGACAGATACAAGAAAACTAAAAAGTGACAAATGTTAAGGAACTTTTGGGACAACTTTATGACATATTTTGGCTGAAAATTTCTGACTAGCGAAGGCGAGCAGTATACCTTGAATGTTTCAAGGACTCCGCTTATCACAAAAACTCACAAACCGTAAGTCGAAATCACAAAAGGTGTTCACCATTTATCGTCCTGTGACATGTCCTTAAAGAAAATCTCAAAGTCAGTTCAAGTGACCTCGACCTTAGGCCTCCAATCTTGTTATCATTACAACTCAAAAACTATAAAAGATAGAAGAAGACAATAAATGGGAAAAATACTCCTCTCATCAAGGCCTTCATTTGATACATTTGGTTCGAAACAGTGCGATGAACCGTTTTCGAGTTCGGGCTCTTGACTCATTTCAGTTAATCAGTTTTTGGCATACAACTTGAAAACCGTTACAGATAATATAGTAAACATATAGGTTTAACATGATCATCAAGTAAAGGCTTTCAATTTGAGCCCAAATTCAAAGGTCACAGGTCAGGGTCATACCATAGCAACCAGGTCACCATTACAAAAAGTCCTTAGCAACCATATATTTTTTAAATCAGGATGATGTACTTTACTGAAATATGTCATTTTACAAGCGGAGGTCACCATTACAAAAAGTCCTTAGCAACCCATATATTTTTTAAATCAGGATGATGTACTTTACTGAAATATGTCATTTTACAAGCGGAAGTGGCATTTTGTCCTTAGCAACTGCCACGAAAGTCCTTGACAACCATGTATTTTTTTACTCAGGACCACAGAAATAGTCTATTCCGCCTAAAAAATGGTTCAGTAACTTATGTAGTCAAGTTTACAACAAGAGATGAAGAAAAATTAATTTCATAAAGGTATCTGGGAAAGACCTTTCTAATTGTTCTTGAACAATTAGCCCTATCTTTATATTTATAGTCCTAAAAAAGGTAAAACGAACACGCGTTGTGCTAGTACCGAGTCAGTTCACGCGTTTCAAAGCAGATACTATCTACTGAGGGTTCCAGCTGTGACACCTTAAATTGTACATGTTTAAAGAAGGAACGAATGCAGAGTTAGAAATAAGAATAAAAAAGGATGCAGAAGCTTATGCATTAAGATATCAAGTTCTCGTTGGTAAAAAAAAGTATATATGATTTGTCATTAGCGAGGCAACAATATCTTTATTTATTATGTCTGTAACTATTTCTTTAGGAATAAAATATCATCAAAGATAACAAGTTAAAACTCCACGCACGTGCGTTTCGTCTAATCATCACTCTGTGCGGCGCTCAAACTCAACACAAATATTTATAATTTAAATAATTCAGATGATGTAGACTTTTATCATCTCTAGTTCAAACGTTGGACCAAATCCAGCTACAAGGAATACAAGTCTTGTGTATTATAAATGAACCGATTTTTGGAAACAAAGTTTTACGTTGTTTGCTAGCAAGGGAAGCAATTCGTTTAAACAGAAAACAAACGTTAATGACAATTAAAATTTCATGTTTTAGTTATATTTTTTAATGCATTGTTGTACCGTTATTTAGTTTTTTGTCTTTTTTTTAAAAACTAGTCAGAGTCGGCTTTGCTTTATAGCTGCTTCCAATCGTTTCTATTACGTTGTGTGTCAACACAGAGGTTGCGGGTTCAAGTCTCACGTCATCATCAGAGCATAATCAACTCCAAAATTAATTGACAATGATTCCCTCTTTTCCTACCTAAGGTAAATGGTTTTCTCGGGTACTACACCATCTTCTCTCAATAAAAACTGGACGCAAGATATAGCTGAAAAATTGCTGAAGTGGCGTTAAACTTTATTCAAACAATCACAAAATACGTCTGGCAGGCAAAGTTTTTTCTATGAAACTAGTGTAGCACATTTGTATCCTAAATCTCGATTTATATCATGCACATCACTTACATATTATATATAATATGTGTAGGCATGGTATTACAAAGGAAACCAACTTTGTTCTTAATTATGTGAGCGGAATGTCGACGATTGCATCAATGAACTATATTTGCATTTGCGCTTTGGTCAGACTTTCATAAACATCTACAAGTCCAGAATTTGAGGAAATCACAGTTAAAAGTTGTTTGGATCTGGGACCAGGCCCCCATTCTACAAAAGTCGTACGAGGTATGACCTGTCGTAAATCTACTACAAATCATACAACGTACGACTGATCATGAGTCGTACGACTTTTTATTTAAATACTGTTCTGAACTAGTAAAATGTTTGCTATTATTATTTACATTTTTAAAGAAAGTATTTCATTTTTATATTGCTACCCAGGACATTTTACGTTTAATGTCTACGCCCACGTAAAATTTTGAACGCCAATGGGAATAAACAAGACACTAAATTGTATTGATCAAAACACAAAAGAAGAGCAATATTTCAGCTTTATTCAGGACAAGAACAAATTTACAAAACAACAAGAACAAGTTTGACTACCACTGAAAAAAGTTTTTTATATGGTGGGACGAAGAATTAAGCCGTTTTTTCAGCGGGTACAGACCACTGTTTTGCAAATCAACACATAAATGGTCTTTATTGTCAATTAGCTGGGAACTCCAAACACGTCACCAACGTTGGTCCATAAACAGGCATTTTGTATTATGACCTGACATCGCCTAAATAAGACGGCCTCGTTCGCAACATCGAAACGCGCTGGGTAGAGCTATGTTTTGAGCACTGAGAGCGTAAGGTGTTGCTCGCTGGTAAAATATCTTTTGAACAATATTTATGCACATTCGTGGAATATTTGTCAGCATCGATTCAATACCTAATCAAACGAAAACTTAGCCTACTTTGTGCCGACTCCTCTAATATAATAAAAGCAGACAAGCTATACACTGTTACAATATTGGCGAAGAACTTAATTAAAACATTTCATTATAACCTTGATCTATTTTCATCTACGGTGATGTAAGCTATAACTAAAAGAAAAATGTGTAGACATATTGTATTAAGCGGTATTATACCATCTCATACGATAGTAATATAATAATGATTAATGATACGGAGCAAAGAATGTTCATCTATTACAAATGACCAGACAGTTCAGAACGTCATGGCAAGCAATTTATGCATGAAAGATACAGTTTGACCTATAAATATAAGCATTTTGATCAAGAAAATGGCAATTTTGTGTTTTACTTAAATAAATACATATCCCACTGTTCAAACAAATCAGTCAATTTGATTTTATTTAATTATTTCATAAAAGGCACTTTGGAAAGCGATATTTATTGTATAACAGGCTGCATAAAGAAAAAGAAAAACATTGTGGACATTTCAATTTCAATCGTTATATAAAGAAATAGATATAATTCACTGACAAATGAGAGGGATCCAATGTTTGACAAACAGACCTGCCCACCACGTCCACAGGTGGCAAATATGGGAGGCCATAATTGGATTTTTTTTCTGGTTATATACGAAAGTATGAGCGCGGACTACAGTTCGCAACTTATTTGTAGAGTATTACTCTTTTTATGGCCACTATTGTAGATATTTAAAGTAGGTTTCTAGTACCCGCTACAAAAGGCTACCTACGTATTATAGTATTCTAAGTAATACGTGTACCGCCCCTTAAATTTCGGGAAATAACAAAACGCGCCACACGATCTTCAATTTTTATTTGTTTTATACATGGAGTCGAAATACAAGCCATAAATCAATATGTTGACACTATTTGCTATGATTAGTACTGGTAATATAACTGACATGATTATTTTATATTGGATTGTTTTTAAGTAGACACCCTAAGCATCATTCAGGCCACCTTGAGTTGCAATTGGGCCGGTTGTTCAGTGGAGCATGTTTGAAGAGTTGAAGAACTACTGACGGACAGACGAACGCCAAGTAATTAAAATTGCTCACGTCCGCGTAAGCTTAATAAGAAACTCGAAGGACTGTAAAATACAAAGGAGTCCTTTTTTAAAGTCTGTAAAGAAAACAAATTCACACACTAATAAACTTCATTTTAAAGCTTATTGAAACGTTACGACCGGGAAAAGATGTGATAAAATTTCTTGAATAAAAAGGTTTTACTTCCAAAATAGAAAATCAAGAATTATTACAGTAAATTTCTTTTTTTTTATTTATGAACAAAATTCAATCCGATCATTAAATAAAATACTTTGGATCCTATTGTATATCTCGTATATCTCGTCAATGATACTCTCCATTTTGCGAAAGAAAAACCAATCCTTCACTGCAGAGTTTTCATCCCATAAATTGAATTAATTAGATCTCTCTTATTACAAAAACCCGGGAAACATAAATATGTTAATAATAGGTATTTTTTGAAGATATGTTGTTTAGTTTATGAGAATAAAATGAGCAATAAATCAAAGAAAATGAAGAAATATGGAATTTTCTGGAAATCAAAATGACGCACTGTTATTGTCTTTTTCTTCCAGCCACCTGCTAACGGCATTAGATAAGAAACATGCAAATAATTCATTTCATAAGGACAACAATATATACGACTGCAAAAGTCACAAATTAAAAGATTTTGACAAACCTATAGAAGTAAGATACTATTTTGTATTTATAAATCATCAACTTGTGACGTAGGGTGTGGAAAATTCAACTAATTTTAATAATGGCTGCAATGATTTATACAAAAGTACATGTACCAGAACATCGAAAAGGAAACAAGTGTACTACGAATAGGAAAATTTAAAGGCTAAAGGAGGTATATTTATTAGTGTTCTTTACAGTTGTATATATTAGATATAAGACTGTTCATATTCGTATATTGTTATGCTTTATTGATTTTGGGTCTGTTTGAGTAATTTCACTGTTACTTAAAATTTCCTACTAGACACAATAGTCTATATGCAGTACAATTCTATCGAATTGATATTAACTATCACATTTTAAGGTGGAGCGTTGCTTTTGAACGATACGGTAACGTCATTGCTTGGGTTGTTTTGGCGGAGCACCAACATAATCTTAAACCGACACTAGATACATGTAACTGGTAAATGTTATGAATTTTTATGAATGTCCGAATCACGAGGTTAAATTTTGTTACTTAAGGATTGACCTATTTGTAAATATGTTTTTAATTGCGCATTAACCTTAATTTTCTCTGTGCACATTTCGTCTTTCACGTAGACGATCATATACTAATTGCATTACGTAAAGCGGTTACATGCTATGTCTAATTCGTAAACTAATGTTATTCCTTCATATTAAACAAAATATTTCTTGTAAATAAATTCAACGTAATGGTTTAATAATAACACATTCATAGCCATGGCATTCTCCTGTTTAATAAAACGGTAATTCTGCTCCAATAAAGTTCTGATTTGTGTGTCTTATTTCAATTTTTTAAAAGTCTCGACGAATTAGATAAGGCATTTGCAATAATTGTGCAACCTTGATTGTGCAGAGCATAGGTGGCATACAGCAAAATACACTTTCTTATATTTACGTTTGTTCGTTTGGTCTTTCGAGATTTCATTAATGATTGATCTAAAACTAATTTTATTTGCAACTTTATTTGTAGGCTTCCTGCAAATATGGTGCTTTCCAAATAGTAGCGAAATCTGAGTCATTTGTACGTATGCAGATTAGTAATAAGTCTCGCAGTTATGCACTAGGTGCTGCTTTAATTTGTACTACAACTGCACTAACCATTAATTTTTAATTGAACCTAACAAATAGTTCATCTATTCTTGAATGCTTGATATTAAATAAATTAATGATGTCAACAAAACATTTTCATAAAAATTGAAACATATAGAGCAAAATGTTCTAAATGGTCAGTGAAGACAGTTAACCAGATTTGAAATGTCAGACAGGCAATACAAAACCATCAAGTTTATTACAAAATTATAGTAACCACAGATTGAAGTAAGCAATAAAGACAATTGCCTTACGCGTATCACAAATAAACAACAAACGTCTCGAGCTTATTACCTACTAGATGGCTTTAATTTCATATATGATGATGAAAAGAGTCTTCGTAGATGTTGTCAGCAATATCCAAACACTACAGAAGATAAATGTCTTTGCACTTTTATCTTGAATATCTCTGCGTTAAGCAGTTTAAGAATGATGGAATGGTTCGTGTTTCAATTTAATTTTAAGCCTAGAGCGTACGAGTGGTACAAGAAAAAGAAACAATGAATCAGGTTAGGAAAGTCTCACAATCTTGCATTAAAGAAAGCACTTTAAAAGAGTTTTGTTTTAAGTCATCCCAAACATCTAAACATGATCTTCTTTGACTTTGTACTGATACATCTCCCTCTACTCCAAAGAGGAGGAGGTTAATTGACAGTTCTGTACCGTATGTCCAGCAAGAAGTATTTTTGCTGTAATTCGTAAAAAAGTGTTTTCACAATAAATCGTCACGGGAAATAGGATAGAAATATTAATATTGAACTTTGACAGTTACCCAAATTTTGCTTTTCAGTAGTAGCTACAATGGACCTACATAAATCGACACGTGAACGGAAGCTTGGTACTCTCCAAGCACACTAAGCTTCGTGGCCGTCAAGTATATTCTTAAATATGTAGATGTAAACGTAACGTTAACACCGGTTTTTTATATTTACAAAGATTCGTAGTTAGAAGTTTAGTGTGAAATCGCGCTTAAACTTACGACTGCTACTGAACGCTCGTAAATCATACACTTGTAAATTTGCAAAGAGAAACAGTTTTCAATACATTCCTTACTTAGCATAATAGATTCTGTTGCACAGGACATAGAACGACAAACTAAAATTTCATGCAGATATTTTGAAAAAAAAAGTGTTTAGAAAGGGAATAACATGTACAAATTTAATAATTTTGAAAGGGACAAACAACAACAAAATTCATGAGGAAATGTTCCGGAAATTAAAGACACGTATAAACTGCAGTTTACTTAAAAAGCACCTGATATGCTAAACAAACTGTACATCTTCATCGAAAGTCTGAGATATGACGAAGGTGAAATGATATAATTCGATTTGAAATTAGATTTGCTAAAGTTGTTGTGTCAGAATACTATTAGCACGTACATGTGCATTGTACCATTTGACATATTGGAGAAATAAAGAATGAAATTGATAAATTCATTTCTTAAATCATCGAAGTACAAATCTAATTTAGAGTCAACCTGGTACTATGTTAAAATAGACATGCAATGATATAAATTGAAATAATTATCTAATATGGACCTAAATTAATTTTCTGCACTGAAAACTTTAATAAGAAATCTATTGCGTAAAATTATTGACGCAGGTGTTGCTTTGGAAAACTTATTTTACCATGTAATAAGACTTCCCATTTAATCTTTTAATTCAGTGTCAATTGTTTTTTGTCTTTTTAATTATTTTGCTGATCTGCGAGGTAGTTTTACAATGATGGTCGTCTTGTTCTAAATCAGTCTCACAAGCACGCCATTGTAAAAGAGTCAGAATTTGTACAATTTCTATTGTACTGTATTGTTAGCTAATTTTATTTCTTTATATATACTATGTATCAGATATCTGTCTTTTGTTCAAACATAGAAATAGAAAAATAGAAAACAGTATGAAGCACAAGTCTGTTTCTTCCGTTTTAATGACTATGGAAAGTGCATAATTTATGTCATATCCACGACTCAACAGCCATGTTGAACTATAACTTATCCTCCCATTTCACTGTATCGTAGGTTTAAAAATTTGCGATTAATTTTTGATTGATTTTCGAAATGCGTTTTAGTGCAACTTGTGTAAACTCTGCCTACTTAATTACAACATGATTGACGTCAGACAGATTAATGTGCAAGTTCCTGATTGAAACACTGGTTTAACACACCCGTAAGATATGTGGCTTGGATTTCTCATTATTCCAAAACAAATTGAAAAAAATATTACATTTAATGTATATTTAATTTACATTTAGGACATCATCTATAAGAGAATACCGCGTTTATGTTTGTAATAATGGTGTTTAACACCGCTTTCAGCAATTTTTAAGTTATGTCATGGTGTCCAGTTTTATTGGAGGAGAAAGCTGAAGTACGCAGAGAAAACCTCCCGACCTATGATATGGAAAATGGCAATCATTGTCAATATAGATTAAAGTCGAGCACATCTTGCACAAAATGTAACATTATTGAAAGCGAATTAAATTGTTAGAAAATTGTTAATATTATCTTTATTTAGTCATTTTTACCATTTGAAAGATAGGGACGAAAACAGACTTCACTATGTCTGATACTACAGTTAAATCTGGGAAAGCGACAAGTTTGTTCTAACTACTTATTCGTTGTAACTGATTTACTTGATGAATTAATAAGCATGGAGGGTCTGTCAGAAAGATTGAAACATCTGCTTCCATATTTCACGATCAAGGTTAAACAAGAATAGCCATCCATGAAAGGAAACAATATTTGTCAGGACATCGTTTATTTATTAAATGATTTTAATTCTCGTTGTAATAAATGATATCAACCCTCAGAAGGCGCACACCAATAAGCCGTAAGGTCATGTCCTTCACCATTCATTAGTCGTACTTACGTATAATCTCGATCAGTTCAGAAATTCATGTAATAAGTTATTATCGTTGTATGTTATGATTTAAAAGGATTTTCAAATTTATGTAGCAACAATTGTTGAAATTTGGGCTAACATGTACAAGACACGTAGTGATTAACGAACAAGTAAAATTTCAGTATAATTGTCAATTAACAAATAAGGACACGAAAATTCAATTATCAGAAATATGAATGTACAACACGTGTTCTTTTTGACTAAATTTTAAACCATTTAAGTTGTAGAGAAAATTTTATTAATTGAGGTTTAAGGGTTTGCAGGGAACATTGATCACAACTCATCTGTCAATTCATTTCTTCAGACTTGCCATATAGTTTTAAAACAAGTCAAAAATGGGAAGGAATTCTTTCATTAAACATTTACATATGCGGAAGAAAAAAGCTGCCTCCGAGTATTTTTGTCTATTTAAATAAACCCAATTAAATTAAAAATAGTTAAAATTTTGGGATTCGGGAATTACATCAGGTTAAAATGTTATTTTGTAAAATTTTACCAATATTTAAATCATTTACAATAAGTTACAACTTAGTATTATCATCATTATTATTTTGCTTTTGTAGTATTGTCATAGGTCGTTTGTAACTATTTTAAGTGAAGTTGAATTTAAGAGTAAATTATAAGGTTTACATTAATTTAAGGGTATGAGTTTTCTCTCTTACTACCTTGTTTTTCAAGAAACATCCGGCAAAGTAATTTCTGAACAAAAAACAGACAAAAAAACACGAACTACAACTTAACTACAGTTTGGTCCAATACCGTAATAGCCCGAGTTCAAACATAAAGGGGCCAGTGCAAACAGTTTTTTTAACTCGCAAACATGTAATAACAATATACTCGTGAGTCTTAAAGATATTTTTTCCTTACGATTGACCATTTGACGTTTTACTGAAATTTACAAAGTTTAAGGCCAAAAGCGACAGTCATATCCCTATTTGTATATTTTTATTTTTTTTCAAAAGAGATATATTTAATTACGTTATTAAAAGAGAGATATACAAGCAAATATTGAAAGACACCCTGCATAATTCGGAACAATTAATCGTTTTGTTTTGTTGACGAAATTTAAAAAGCTGATTCCATATTTACGAGTATAATTTGTGCTACCCTTCCTAATGACACATTACAAAATTCATGCGAAGGAAAAAATATGCATCGTATTAAGTACATTTAACATTTTCCGAGTTGTAAAAAATGAAATAATCCGTTCTATTAAGGCTGCGTAAAGACTTTAATCTCAGCTAATTATCTCAATTAAGATCGAGCCTTGCTTTGTATCTACACCCAATTATAAATCTCGAATGTTGTCTCGTTATCCCACTCGAAGTTCTACCGGACAGTGCAAATATCAGCGCTTAAGAACTGAATGCATTATTTTGCAGGTTCCTTGGCGTATGTAAGCGTCGACTAAAACACATTTTCAATGGAACTCATTCATGAAAATGTTCTTCGGTCAACGTTTTCATACGGCAACGAAACTTCTAAAGAATGCATTCAATTCTTATATTTACATTTTATTTCATTTAAAAAATGCCGGGGTCATCAATTTAATCGTGCACAATATATTTTTGTTAATTGAAATTACTCTGCGTTGTTTGTTTAATGTGGACGTCGCGATCGTCTGTTTTGTTGTTTAACAGTCTATTAAAATTTTCGTACTTTATAGATTATCGCCCTGTGTTGTTGTTAGGATGTTTGTCTGTTAATGGATATGAAACATACTTTTGATATCATCACATTGCTAACATAATACGGAACATACAGTAAAAATACTTCTTCGTTACGGGAATGATTTATACACTATTTTTTCATTTCCCACAAAACCATAATTCGATTTTCGAAAGCTGCAACTGCAACAATTTAAAGTACACAATTTATCAATCAGTGACAAGTAATTAATCATTTGAAGCTTTAAAAAAATAACCATCATGTACTAAAATCTGAAACTTCATTCCACTAAAACCCTTAATGTGCACAAGATTCCAATCACGAGATGCAACAAGTTGTAAAATTAATGCGTCGTAATGTCATTTTCACCAATTTGTGCATTTAGCGAATAATAAGGAAAGAGTTTACTGTCATTTGATAGATATGAGCAATATTTAAGAGATGAAAATCTATTTTGTAGCCGTGCTCTCGTTAAAATGGCTGTTATACAGCAACCTTTTGGTCCATAACTGACATTTTGGCAGCATACGAGTTGTCTGCCATGATAGTACAATTTATTACATATGGGGTTAATCACTGAGCGGTCATACAAATAGATTTAAATGCCATGCCCATAAAAAAACTATACAAAATATGTTTTTATATAAAATATTATGACAATGTGCATTTTATGGTAATACGTGAAATTTACAATGAAGTTTCGAGGTAAAAATATCATACAGTCTATACAGTTAATTCAAATTTAAAGAGCGATTCAAATCCTTTTGATAGATTTTCAGTTTAACTAGTAAATACATGCTAATTGAAGATTATTTACAATTCATCAAAAATGGCAAGACAGATATTTTAAAACAAGTTATAATCTGTTCTATAATTATCTTTTGAATTTGTCTGACCTATAGTGCTATCTTTTTTTTTTATAATAAAACAAGGTCTTTTATGCAGAAATAAAAAGACTGAACCTGTGGGGTTGTATTTTGCATTGCTAGTTCTACCCTTAAATGGTTTGAATTCTTTATCTACTGTCAATGTGATGTGAACGAATGTATTTTAGTTATTTATGTTATATGTTTCTTTAGGGTCAGGATTGTGTACCTTTTTAACTGCTTTCCCATGTTGCTTTCTGTTTCCAGCGACTGTAACATGACTGTAGTTTATTAACGTATTTTTGCTGTTTTAGGTGATATTATGTTCCGTCTTTTAGTGCATCATTATTATTGAGTTGAGTGGTTTGTGGGTACCTTTTTTATATAATAAAAGCGTGAAAGTTTGAAATATACAACCACATTCAATCTAATTTAAAATATTGTGAAGTGCAGGCCGTCAATTCTCAAAAATACGTTTACTCATAACCGCAACACAACTAAACTATCTGAAAAAAAGAAACAGATAAAAAACTGACTAGTTCTGGAAATGATTTTTGTTTTCATACTGTTGATGATCTGCTATGAAGACATTTCCTCTTGAATTAGAAATAAAATTTCCAATTACTGATTTGTCTGTTACTTCTTATATAATTTGGTATAAAATGGCTATAACAGGACAGCATTGCTGTAAAAAAGAGATAAAATAATAGTTATTTCCTAAATAAATAGCAATATAGTTCAAGATGAAAAATAATGGAAACCAATATGCTATCGTTTGACGGGCAGAAATAGTGGTAAAAAGACTGTAATTGTATTAACTTCTGTTCATTACTTCATCTTCTTAACAATAAATCTCGTCAAAATAAAGCTCCGATCTCGTCCTTTACTGTAAGATTACATTGATGTAGACAAAGTTGTTAAAGGGATATTAAAGACGATTGTATGACAGTTATGGTAAAACTGTTCTGTGAATTGTAATTTTGCTAACGGAGGCGTCAGTTTATTAATACTTTTTTGAGGTATATTGAACAGAGTTCTTATTTCTTTTGTATAGTTTTTATTAACGTAATATGAAGATCAATACCATTAAACATTTCAATACATACAAACGTTACTAAAATATTTTTACTTATCAAATTCTTCTCGGGTATAATTTAGATTTAAACCCGGGATTCTTAGTCGGCATTTTCCAAAGTAATTAGTGTTTTTACGCTGTTCGTATTTATACTCATTAGGATGTCCGTTTAAAATAATGAAGGTTTCGAAAGATTATAACAATCTAAACTGAATATAGGAATAGAAATAATATGCTTATTTGTAAGATAAAAGGTACGAGAAATAGCAAATAAAACCAAGCCAAAAGTAAAGGGACAGTTACAAATCTGGATATAGACAAACAATGGAATCAAAATTCTCTATGTATGGTAACTTATGGACAAGTTTTGACACATCATATGATTATATGAGATATTTCAATACCGTGTCAATAGGCTTTGACGGTGTTTGTGAGTAAGGGCCGGTGGTAAATCGGTTCGTTCGAACAAATAACATACACTTAAAAACACAGCACCAGCAAATATTCTTATATAATTCTATTCATGCTGTAATTTATTTATGTTAAGTGCTTTGATTGGATAAAACACTTAAATGGTGTCATCTCAGATAATTTATGTATCGATATTTCCCCTGAGCGGACTACTTTCAGTATCCAATGTAAACAAGATGGCGTCTTCCTAGCGTATCCTTAGGGCGAAGGGACAATGTTTTATCTGCCGCAATGAATTCCAATTAAATCTACTGAGATTTTAAATAAAACCTTCGGACTTTATTTAGTTTGTGAGTGAGTCGCCTGAGTTTATACACTTAAAATTTCCTAAAACCCAGTGTTTAATCCTATAATAGCTTAAACATGTTGTCTTGCATAAATAAAGTAATACGGATTTGAGAAGGTAGAAATTTTTATTAGCTAATAAAACGAAGTCTACGATTTTATATCATTATTAGCACGAAGAATTCTCATTAGGCTTTCGGCATATGCATCGTTAAATTTTGTATTTAGCCGTTCTTTGTTATAGTCACAAAAATTACGTAACTATCTGTTCAAATGAGATAATTGTCTTCAGAAAAGAACTTTGAAACTTGACATCTAGCATCATAAACATGCATGTGTCACTTTAATTGGTGATAGCATGCATGTACTAATTGTCATATCAATGGGATTGTGGCATTTACTTTCGTTTAAGACTCTTAATAGGAGCATTTTATTTGCACGCAAAAAAAAAACGAAATAAATTGAGCTAGAACGCTGAATCCAAAATGATGAATTTAATAATCGAGTACTTAGTTGCTATCTATGTTCCAGCTATGATAAACAATTAGTCTTTTTATCAAAGAAAATCTATTTTTAATAAAACCACACAAGTTTGGCACCATCCCTCAATTTGTTTATAGTAAAATGTTTATTACACAGCTCCCGAAAAAGATTTAGATTAACACAACCATATTAAGAAAAAGTATTTAAAAATTGTTTTTCTTAAAGAAACTTACCACTTGTGAATGGGAATGAATACTGCTAACTTTAAATGGAAGGCTATACTACTTACTCGTGGAAGGAAAGCTGTACTGACTAATTCGGGACGAAAAGTCATACTGTTTTCTTTACATATGGGAAATCATATTGGCATCATGTGTATGACAATTCATACTTCTCACTTGTGGATGGATACCTCGGCCTAATGACTTGTAGATGGAATGCCATACTGCTCACATGTGGATGAAGTCATATTGCACTTGGATGAAAGGGTTACTTAGCATTTGCTAATGTAATATCGCACTTGCGGATGTAATTTCACTTAAGCATAGGTACAAGTAATGTACGGATTAAGCACACATGTGAAAATAATTTAACCGCATTTGTTGGACTACATTCAAATTTTATTTTAATGATTATTATACATATCAAAGTATCCAATAATACCAAGTATTGCCAGTTTTCCTACCGAAGGTCGGGGTTTTCTCTAGGTACTCCGGTTTCCTTCACAAATAAAAACTGGACGCCATGATATAGCTGAAAAATTGCTGAAAGTGGTGTTAACAACATTCAAACAATCATTCAAAAAATAATACTAAGTGTACGTTAATAATTATAAAATATGATCTTAGTACGATCAATAAAATTGTCTTCAAAGTGGTTTTATTTTACATTTCATTATTTCCAGTGGCAATGCTAAAGAATTGTGGAGAAATGTATTACTTGTCACACCGATGAGTGAAAGTCATTTTAATAATAATGCCGAAGCGCTATACATTTTGTACATTTGTTATAGATTGATTGATTGATCGAATGTTTGCATTTTGAACCAAAGGGAAAACATTTTGACTGCTACTGGAGAAGTATTCGGTATGAGTAGGGGCGGGCAATGTAGCCTTTTGTAGTCTACCCTTATAGACATCTACAAAAAGGGTCTTTAGCGTGCAAGGCGGATGACACTCTACAATTACGTTATCCACACAGTCCACTATCAGCATTTCCGTATTATAATCTGCAAAACCCCCAACGACCTGTGAGAGGGGATCCGTTATCATCCATCTGAGGACGCGCTGGGCAGCTCCTTGGGTCGAGAACTGTGAACCCATACAGTATGGTCCTACCATCTTTCAACAAATAACACATTAAATTCTGTTTCAGGGGGAAACAAACTGTTAAACTGTCTATATGTATTGACAGAAGTATTGAAACAAGATAAAATTATTGAAAAACAAACAAACAAAATGGCTTAAATAACATGCATTAAGACCATCTCGGCATATGATCCATAAGATGAGTTGCTGTTCTGACGCAAGTATTTATATCGTCTATGTTTTCTTTTCTGTTTTTGTGAATATCTTTTGGATTATTCTCCCTGCCTTTCAGTGATGATTTACAAAAAAAACAACAGAAAAACGGGGCTCGTTACACTTTAAGTACACTACATTTGAGAGCAAAAAGGTTTTATAGCATACATTCCTAATGTTATGTCAAATTCAATCATATAATTCACGTCTACTTTCCTAGGAAAGTATATTTTTCTTCTGTGACGCTATCTGCTGGCCTAATGTACCTAAAATCTTTCAAGATGCAACTTTTGAATAAAATAATATAAAAGCAAGAATGTATTGGTTAGTTCATGTTATTATGCAGATAAACAATGAACAACTATCGTCAACACCTACTAGGATTTAGTTTGTTTGTTTTAATGTTGTTAAGCGCCAGTTTCAGACATTTTTCAGTTTGATCATGGCGTTCAGTTTTCATTTGGAGAGGCAGCCGAAGTATTCAGAGAAAACCCCGACCTTCAGTAGTAAAACTGGCAATCCTTATCAATTAAGATTGGAGCCGAGCGCACCCTGTCCTCAGTGAGTCTCGAACCCGCAATCTCAGTGTTGACAGAACACATGATCAATATAAGACGAACTTCCTTAACCACTCGGCCGCCGATGACCCCAATTACTAGCTGAAACCTGAAATCAAATATTCAAATTCTTATTAAATGTACAACGTTTACATCCTCAAATAAATTTTGTCTAAACGACAGCCTCTAATCAACGAAATATATGTATGTGCTAATAATACGAAATAATCCGCAGTGCGCACGAAATATATCCCCAGCACAGATATGAAATTGCGTGCATGAAATTATATTAAATAGTGCAATCAAAATAATAAATTGTACGCACGAAATTCTAAAATAGTAAGTTGTGCACGAGAAGCACTCAGTTGTAAGCACAAATCACTAATTTGTGCACCAGAAACACTTATTCGTGCGCACAAAATAGTTCGTCGTGTGCTACGCTTACTAAACACTAGGTCAGTTTCGCACTAACTTGGCTGTATATTTATTGGTTATGTGTAATAAATGACAGTCTGACATATGCCCGCTGATTTGAACTAACATTAATGGTTTAGGGTCTGCATCAGACTAGTATTATATGGTCAATTTCTCAGTTACTATTTTTTAAAATTTAGATAACTCATAACATTTCGAGTATCGGTTACTCACGAGCTGTTATTTGTCCTTGAATTCAACTGTATGGTCCAGTGGCCATGCTAACGTTTCATGATGATTTCATTTCCTTAGTAACAACGAATAATATAAAAATAATAATAAAGATTGTTTTGATTGCTTAGAAAGCTTAGGTTTCAGTCTAATATTTAGTCACTTGCTCTAGTCCTTTTTCGAGGTCTGATGGCCGGTATGGGTCGCGGTCAGTAACAAAGGACGAATTGGGACAATTCCTTGTCATAATCTATTTATCACATACGTTGTATTTTAGCCTTCGAATCTTAAACGTGTCATGAAAACATTTTTCAATTTAAATTCATTTAGAAAGCATTTGAAATTTCTGGACTGATAGAAATTTTCTATGACTATTGACGAAAGGCTGACAATCGATAGCTGAACAATTGTCGACTGGTTGATTCGAGAGCCGATATTCGTATCAGCCCGTCGTCAATCGTAACGTCATTGATATCAGCCAGTCGTCTTTGGTACCGTTATCGTTGTCAGGGCTAATACTGGGTTACAAATTACGGCTGTAGTGGATAGATAAAAAAACGATATCACTCCTTAATATGTGATAAATTATTATATTTATAGTTACGTACATTTTTAGGCTCAGAATAGGATGTAAAAATGTGAATAATACATAATGTTTATCTCCATTTATTTTATAATATGTATAATATTAGACAATGAATAGTTATATTTACAGTAAAATGTCAAAATGAATGGAAAAAAAGAAGTATCTGATAAAAATGAATCCCACCGCGAAGAGTAATATAAGTGCAAAACTAAAAGGAGACATGAGATATAATTGAATTACAAGATGACATAGAGGGATAGCATTATACGTAGAAAAGACTTATCAGTTACGTATAATATTATTTATTTTTACATTAAAATCGTCAGAGCTGGATAGATGAATAATACACGACAATTATTGAGACTTGTTGCATTGATTTGGGATCACTTGCACATATTTTAAACCACATTGAACATGTATTAAATTAACGTGCTTCATGTTATAATCTGTTAGAAAATTGTATTAGTCTTTTCCATAGCGTAAAACAACAAATATATAAACCACAATATACCATATTGAACTATATCTGACTGTTTTGTTTTAAAGGAATTAAAAAAATAAAAATGAAATTTCAGAATGCTTACACACTTTTATTCAGATATAAATATACTTCATCGGAGCATTATTAAATGCATTAGATACCATTTTTTATTTAAGAAATGTGTCATTTCCATTTGAAAATAATTTAAGTCAGAAGATTATTGTAAGAGTATTGTAAATTTCTAACGTGTAGACCTTCTTTGTACAAGGACGTGTAAACTTGTCCCGTTATGAGGACCATCAAAACGAACAAGTCCGTTTTCGGTTTTATACTATTTTATTTTCTAGCAATAAAAAGAACACTATAACATGAGAAGAATTTGCTAAACGCATTTTAACCTAGGGCAAATAATATCTTCAATTAGTCATTGAAATATCTCAAAAAAGTTTTCAGCTTAAAGTAAATACTTAGAGCATGCACCTAAGCATCAATGATAATTCAGGGTGATTGAAACATCTGCTTCTGCTTGCATATTTAATTTTCTCAAATAAAAGAAACAGGACCTGTAAAGCCGATACACAAAACAACTTAAACAGATCAACTGCTGCCTTTCCAAGCTTTTTAAATTATTTTCTAAATTTGCAAGTTGCTTATGTTTTGGATTATTTCACATAATATGTTTCTTAATTACATGAAATTAAATATAGGTAAAACCATCAGAATAATTTTGATAAAATCGTGCTTCGAAAACTTTGATGCGAACAGTTTTGTTTTCTTGACAATTTATATTCAAACTTAGAATTTCGAAATGCTATTTTTATTGTTCTTAGAAACTGTTACGTGCATTGAGCATACTAAGGATTTCCTTAGTAGAGTGCCTTTTGTTTACAAAGACCTTAGGGCATCAATTTAAATGGATGTGTTGTATATAGTTTCCGTTCAAGAATTCATTTCATGTGGCAATTTGAAATGACAGTAATGGCTAAAGGAAAACACTTGACAACTTTATCTTAGCATAACGTAATATAAATCAACGCACAACAAACTCAAGGATGAATCTATCGCAAACCACAAACAAAGAAGTGAAATCTAATTACATATTAAATACATTGGATATCGAGTTGAAGCGTTCATTGCATTCAATTGGTGTAATTCATTACAATCAAAGAGAGCAAGTAGTGTAAAAAAACACAAACATGCCATGAACATAATTAGAAACATATTAAAATCTGATTTATCAAAATATAGTGGCCTGGTGGGTATTTGAATAGATTTTCAGTGAAGTATGTATTATTAAATTATTCTTTTTCATAACTTAGTTTTCCTTTACAGTTTTTTGAAGTTATTTAATCTATAGCTGTAAATAAATATTTCAAAGTATTTATATTTTATAGAAAAAATGCATTAAATGATTATTTGATATTAAAACGTAAAGCTTCTTTTGATTCTACTTAACAATGTTTATGCTTTGAATCACATTTTTAAATCTCCAGAATTGACGCATTTATCCTTGTCAACGTTTGAAATAATTCTTAAACTTATTTGCTCCCAGAATTTCTTACATACAATAACATAAAATATGTTATAAGCAATTTGCAATAAATCATTCAAAGAGTGTTTAAAAAATGTCAAATATCTCACTGCAAAAAGATCTTATATATCTTTCTCATGAAAACTTTATCCCAGGATTAGATTCCAAGGGCGAAGTCTTAAGGTCTTTTGTAGTAATCTTCTTATTTAATTGATGTACGCGGAAGCAATCTGTAGAACGTGCGTGTTTAGTATTATAAACCATGCATTTTGTATTCGCATATTGTTCTCGAAACAAACGAACGAACGTTAAGATATTTAGAATTATAATAGAATTATAACAAAAGAGGTGACTTTTCAGCTGTTTGATATAATTAGTATTATATTACATTTATCTTAGAATGCAAATAATGTTCCATGTGAATGAATTCTATCCAATTTGAACTGAAATTAAGTTTCGTGTACAAATAGCCTATGTTATAAAGACGTCACAATGCACTTCCCATCAGATTTCCAGCAATAGTGAAAGTTATGATTTCAGCTACATTATTATCTTTGTCGCGTGGTTATATAATGCGTACCAATGACGAATTTAATTATTTAGTGACCACTACAACGTAGTTTATAATATAGTTTAGCTTCAAGCTATAACGAAATTATAGTACTTGAATTATACTGGTGTTTTACAACTCGATTATGTTTTGCAAATTTGATTTCTTGCACGTGTAACAATTACGCCTTAACTCTGCTATTCAGATTTAAATTGCATATTGGTTTTTCACAATTAAAGTAATCGTTCATGACACCCTCTGCGTCATCAAATTATGCTTCAAAATAATGTGGTTGTGTACGAACATCGCATGCCTCTGCTATAATTTGTCAGAAATTTTTTGCTTTAAAATGCACGGAATTATTACTAAGAATAATTTGATTATAGCAAAGTATTCTCTTTTTGTTATCTAAAAGTTCAAATAGCGGCGCGTTTTTCAGTATATACTAAATATAGAAATCATGTTTTTAGCGTTGAGGAATGTGATTATCAAACATTGTTTTACAAACCAATACCAATTCACAATCTATATACTCTGTAAACAAATACTTACTAGTTGATGTTTATTCGTCTTGTCAAGCAATTAAGCTTTTCGTAAACTTACAATATATTAACATCGACTTTACTCTCGTACAAAGCACTTAGATAGGTGGTATTTTGTAACGTCCTTGATTACCACAGTAAGGTCTTGCAAGGACTATAAAGCTTAATAATGATGGTATAGCATACGTTTTTTAATAATGTTTTCATTTGATAGCTTCTGCTTCAGTATCACAAAAAACATGTTTTTTTTGTTTTTCAGTTTTTGTTCTACTAAAACATTTCTCTTTGACAGAATAATAGGAGTCAGTCAACAAAACTATGCATTCAAGATTCGTTAAAGTCGTCAAATATATTTGGGATCGATTATAATTTCGGATTTTTCTACTTTGAATTGAAGTAGTATAGTCTTCAATTGCCAAATTGTTCCCCATTTTCCAGATGTCTACCTCAGTATAGACTAAAGCATAATAATTTGTGGGAACACGTTCATCACAGATTGTTGTGATACTAAGAAAAATAGCAAGGAAACCGATCGAACCGAAATCCGGACTAAGACAACGGAAAACAAAAAGGTATATACAACACAAAAACACATAGAAACACAGTGACTATCCCGAATCCCATAAATAGCATGGGTACACTCAATGTGCTCCGGACGAGTAAGAAGTTCTTGACTTCTATTAGAAACCCGTCGAGTTAATCATCTTCTATATAGGAAAAAGTTAAATCCAGGAATGACTATCTATGACTCAAATAAATGGTGACGCCCATAGAGCTTCGGAAGTGATACCATCAAACCAAGTACTACGAACTGTTGTTTGAGTAGCCTTAGTAGTAAAAAATTGTGACTAGTCTAAAAAAGCGGAAAACATAGCATAACGTCAAAGTTGTACAAAATGTGCTCACCATAAGCCGGAGCTGCTGGAATGTTGCTATTGATGAAAGGGAAGTTGACAATTGGAAAGTTGAAGTTATAACGAGTCTAGTTTTTTTCGAGTCTATTTTTAGAAGTAGGTCTACAAACAGTAGCCGACCTAAGTGTATTGGTAGTGTCCTTAATTTCACGCTCGCATGGATAGACTGAATGCAAATAGTCACCAAATTTACATGTAGTATTGTTCCGGGACAAAACATCATCCATATAATTATTCATCTCTATTACTCGAAATACGATTTCCAAAACAGCCTCCCTTTGTCACCCACTTGAAGCTGTGTTTTTGCAACGCTTCGATTATGCCTCAGCTGTTAAAATGTATTAGGTTCTAAAATTCCTTCATTGTCTTACATCGTGTGTGAGCTATATAATAACAAAGGATCAATAGAGTGATTTCCTTTTAGGTTCAAGATAAGACTGAACTAGAAATGACGCTTAATTGTATAATGATACGCTTACCAATGTCCCGAGAATTATATTATAATATTCGAGATGCTACAAAATCAAAAATGTTGACAATTAATCATAACATTCAACAACATGAAGAGCTTCAGATAGAACTAGACCTGAATATTCCGACTAGGAATTTCTTCGTCAGGTGCCAAAGACAAGTGACTTATCACACAAAACGTAATATTTATGAAATTTGACCTCCACTTAAAAAAAAAACTCCAAGTATTTTCTTTTGCAACCTATTGTGTATACGATTTGTATTTTTCGTATTGTAATTTTTGTGTGTTTGTATTGTGTGTTTCATATATTTATCTTGCCATTTTGATATCTAGATTGTCGAGTCCAAAAGTCAACAACCCTAAACTAACTTATTACTACAATATAAAATTAGCATGCTATATACAGTTTTTTTTAAAATCTAACTTTTATTAACCAAACAAGTACACAGCCTAAACTCGAAAAAGTCACCTCGGATTATCCTATTTGTTTCCTTTTCACCCAATACTCAGTGATCAGATCACGGAGATTTTGGCTTATCGTATTAAAATGTTTGAATTATAGAAATAGTATAAAAAGTATCGTTATTTATATTATTGTGCAAAAATATCAAATGATAATAGTTTTTATCTTTTTTACACAATACACAATGATCCGAATATCGTGATTTTGGATTATTATTAAAATTGTATTAAAAACTATGAGTTATGGAAATACGTTTTCACGCAAAGTATCGTCATTTATAATACGAATACCATTTGGAAAGCTATTTATTAATAATAAAGATCAGATAAAATCAATACTACTTAAAATAGTTGCCATTAAAATACGTAATGGTTAACTGTTACGTGAAGACACCATGTACTCGTATGAGCAAAATTCATAGCGTACCCTCCTTGCTTACTATAGTAGAGATGCATACATGTATATGTTCATTTTAATTATATTCAACAATGTAGTGTTTACATACATAAGTTGAAAGGATTTTCTTTTAACTTGATTTACTTTGCCAATAAAAGTAGTCAAATTGGCGCTGCAGTAAAACACTTTTACCAAGTATCAGGTTAGGCGACAAACTTGGTGTTTTAATTGATTGAATAAGTGCTTTAACTTTAGTGGGCAATATTCAATGTGAGAAAAATGAAAAAAAAACGGGAATCAACCAATGTACAGGAGGTATCACGCTAACTTTAAAAGTATGTAAGTTTAATATCGACAAAGAATTTACCTGTTTGAGGCAGGTGCTATGTACCTACTATTTATCAAAATATACACGAATATAAATGTACATATCACTCATTATAGTCCGCATTCCTAATTATAATCTGACAAGAATTTCCTCTCCCGCAAAAATAGAGGGCAGTTTATATCCACCAACTGTGTACCACTGTAGCTCTGACGCTTTCGTGTGTGGGAACTCTACCTACTAGTCTACCAACTGTATATTTGAGCGTTTCTTAAATGTGTAATGATCAAGAATGTTATGTCCAACAAAACCTTGACTTTTCCTGTTAATTGCTTGTTTGTTTGAATGGTGTTTTAACGCCACTTTCAGCAATTTTTCAGCTATATCATGACGTCCAGTTTTTATTAGGGGAGGAAGTACCCGGAGAGGACCCCCGACCTGCGGTAGGAAAACTGGCAATTCTTGTCAATTAAGATTGGAGTCGAGTACACCCTGCCTGCAATGAGAATCGAACCCGCAATCTCAGTGTTGACAGACCACGTGATCATTAGTAGACTACCTCGGCCACCTTTTCCTGTTGAAGGACAGGTAATTGTTACATGTACATAATCTGATGAAAGTGGTATGTTTTCGGTTTCTGATTTTGTGTCGTATATACAATAGCATATTCTGTATTTAGTTTGTTTTCGGTGACATATATATTTATTAATTATATTTATAGAGTCATTTAGAGTTTGACAAACAATCAATTTAAATCGATTTGCCGTCCTTTCTAACCTTTGCACCAATGACAGATACGGTTGCATGTACTCTAAGGTTTTTATTTGACTGCTTTTCTCAGATTTGGTCTTACTTCCTTTCGTATTTTGTATTTTAGTATTACCAAAAGGTCTGAAGAAGATTAATCTTGTTTAAATTAACTTAAGTACCTCAGATTTTAAGATGCTTTTCTACTCCGACGGAAGCCATTAATCAGGTATCAATAACACTTTGATGAAATGAAAACATTTACATTTGTCATCAATAAATCTTAGCAATATTCCATTACAAAATAAATTGACAGTTGGCAGTTCCGAAAGGCGTCTAGTGTCGATAAAACGAACCAACGTCATAAAACAAAGCTAACTGATAAGTAATTGTTTTTTTTTATAATTTGATCAGAGGCAAGACATTGGGTTTGATTATTGCATTACATGTATTGTTTTTTTTAAGATTGTATTATCCGAAAACGGGCTTTAAACATGAGAAGAAATGAGTTATTTATTTTTTTTTATATTGTGTTTGGTTTATACATCATTTGCAATAATATTTTCGACAAATTATCTGAACATCTTAAATCTATTTACCCATTACAAATATTTCTTTGAATGTCGTCTTTTTGGCACGGTGTGCTCAATTTCAACTTATTTGACACAGATATTTCCACTTTTGGAGCCGAAGGTCAGCTGTTCCAATGGCTACTTTGGCTCGCTCTCCCAATAATTATCTTTTTGTTTCGAACGAATTAAGAAGTATAGGTTTAATTGGAGAAGGAGTGAGAATACCGAAAAAGCCTAGAAATCATTGCCAATAATGCATTAAGATGAAGCTTTCTTGCCTAAATATCTGTCAAACAACAGTTTGTCGTGCAATACTTCAATGCAATGCAAATGCCTGAAAATGATTAATCGTCTATTTATTGAACTTTATTTGACAGTGTTGAAAGTTAAAATTTTTCAACTTAATAAAATCATGTTTTCTACCATAAAGTATTTATTAGTAATAAATTTCATATGCATATACAATCTTCTGTCTTTCTATGCCGTTATGTGGAACGAAAATTATATTTTCTAATAAAATGTATATCAACGTCTTGGAATAAAAACAATACTTAAATAATTGGACACATACAATGGGGTTTAATGAAAAAATGATTATATTATTGTGTATGTAGCGCCGTTTCTCAGTTCTGAGTGTAAAGTTTTACAATAACGTCTACTGTGCGTTTTAATACATTTTATAACTGTTCAATCATATGTCATTTCGTGTTCAAAAGAGAAACTCTATCTTATTTAAGTCGTATTTTACGTCACTTCCAGACATAGTTAGGAATATGAAACCACGAAATTAACGCTAAATGTATGTTTCCGGCTAAATTAGAAATAGATGACAACAACGGAAAGGTTACAAATTGTCAGACAAACCGAAATTTTAAAGTGTGATTTTGTAAGTTCAAATATTGATTTATTTACATATAAAAAGAATCATTGACTTTATTTGTTTACTGAATAAACATGTATGAATCACCCGTTACACACTAGTGGAAATCAATGGTACAAAAAGAAAAAGACTTCTCATAAAGCAAAGAAAACATCTCTTAAATATGCGTATTTTTTGACATATTCATTGATCCCCAGTTCCTATCATAATGTTACATTTCAGGTTATATATAAATATTTTATATATGAATAGCCATTGATAGTTTTAATATGACTCTAGTGCGTGAAGATTAAGCATATCATCTTGTCCATTTGTGTGAATTATACGATGAAATGGATATAACCAAATTTAGCAACTTTTACGGCTTAATTACTGACACCAGTAAAATTGACTAATTAAGGCAAAAGACTGATATACCCTTCCTAAACAAGAGAGCAAACTCAAGCTCTTGCGCCTATGAGCAATGGTGAACTGGCTAAATATCATGTTAAATTTTCTGCTACACATTCACTATAAGCAGAGAAATAGCAAACATTTTCCTCACTAAGCTTTACGTTTCTTGCATACGGTGCCGTTAATCAATAATGAACTTTAATTTCAAAATGAAGAACTCACGCTCTCCGTCTAACTTGATGACTTCCCAATCGGATACTTCCCTTTTTGTTCAGCCACATGGCGCTTATGTTTCGCAACTGATTCGTTACTCCAGAATCAGTTACCACGGGTGTGTTGCAACATAAGCGCCATGTGGCTGCTATTTCTCTCGGAGAATGTGCGTGAATTGTCAAGTTATGACGTATTAACACTAGCAATAATATACATATCAGGTGTGCGACATTTTTTCTTCTAGTTTAATATGTCGACAAAAGCAGTTCGAAATAAATAGATTACTTCTAAAATTTCGACAAAAGATAAATCCATTTAGACTACAAAATTTAGACTTCGTTCAATGAAGTTATTAATAACATAAAGTATATTAGGGTTTTATAAAGAGAAAATGAAATTTATACAATTTTATTCCATATCCTTGTTAAATCTGTTTTCAGATGAAAAGAAAGCTGTACAATGGCTTGAAAGTAATAGTGCAAACGTACATGATGAGGGGATAAAACACCCACATAAATAGACAATTTTGCAGCCTGGAAGAGCTTTTTAAAAATGTCATGCTGTAATATGAAATTTTTTTTATTGAATATTTTGTTTGAAAAAAGCTTACACTAAAAGTAATGTTTGTACACATATTATCTGTAACTCGTTGGAACACGAACCTTTTGTGTTATTTGTTTTAATCGCTTTTGATTATATGTTTTTTAATAAGATTTTCGACAATTTCAACAATTTTACACGTGTACCATGGCGTCGTGTTTATTTGGGAGAAAGCTTGAGTGAAACAAAAGTAGATATTTTTTTTATAAACACTCTTATTTATCATTGCAAAATATATTACACACCATACGTTTTATTTGATTATAAAATATGTCATTTAAAATTAACAAAAACTAGAAAAACAATGCCGAATTGTACTGCGGTAAAATCTCGATTTTTACATAGCAATGTTAAATAAAAACAGACTTTTAATTTAAAAACTCGTTATGACGCACATTTTTGTATAAATGCATTATAACTAGATCCAATACAAAAAAGTGCGGGAAAAAGTAATCTTTTTAAAAACTATTTTCCTTAAACAGAACAGCCTTTTGGGCTGTTTCTCTATTAACAATAATTTTTTGAACTATTAACCAAGATTTTCAGTCTGATTTTGAACATTTTATCTGTATTTAATTTAATAAAAGTAAATATATACTGACGCATTATTATTTGATTTAACATCGAGCATCTAGAAAACGATAAATAAATCTATTTTAACAATAACAAAAGTCGGTTTATTTCAAAGAGTAACGTATTGCTAAAGTATGAAAATCATTAAGATAGCTCTAATGAGAAAAAGGTTATTAGATAATTTTTGATAAAGTATATATTTTCTTTAATACGTTCTAGATCACAGTCAAAACGAATAAACATGTCTCCCAAGACGATGTATACGTACACACGTATGTTTTATTTCCTACGAATAAAGGCACTTAACGTATATTAGATGAGGAATACAAAGAGGGCCTCGGTTGCCGAGTGCTTAACGTAGTAAGTCTCCTGCTGATTGCCTGTCAACACTGAGATTGCGGGTTAAAGTCTCACTGGTCGGTCTGCTCGACTCCAATCTTAATCGACAAGCATTGGCATTTTATTACTGGCATGCTGACTTCCTCCTGAATAAAAACTGGACTCCATATAACTGAAAATTACAGAACGTGGTGTTAAACACAATAAAAAGCAATAATACAAAGTTATAACTTGTAGTCTATAGGTTTTTGGGATGTGGCCCAAGAGGAATATATTTGTAGTAACAGTTTTTTACTCATTTTGAATAAATATTTTCCGATAAACAAAAAGTAATCAATTGGACCCCTTTTTTATAAATGCATCTTAATTGTTTTGCCATCAAGACACACAATTTTCAAATTACTTCAAACAAAATATTTAAAACTAAAATTGATTGTTATTATTTATTCTATATATTGAAAATCCTGCAAAATTGTATTTTGTAATATAAATTATGATTTTGTATACTTACCATAAGGCATAATTGAAGAAATTTACTAACAAATTTATTGTAGTGTAAGTGTATTAAGAATCAAAGTTTTGGTACAAGCATGTTGCATTCACCACTCACAGTACAAGAAATTGCTTCAAATCGAATATTGAATATTGTTGATTATTTAATGTTCGGATTGTCTCTAGGTGTTTTAGTCATACTGGTTTAATGTTAAGTGTGTGTGATAATTTACTATGGGTCTAGAAACTACATCTAAAAGTTACAATATAACTACTTTTTTACAGGATTACACTTCTTGGATCATGAACATGTTTATGCTATTTCTCTTACTGTTTTTCCAATATTTTATACAATAAATTCGTTGATTTATTTAATCTCGTTTATCAATTAAGGTACAAATATATATAACTTTGAAGGTTACCTAATTTTTTAATCATTGTTTCGTATATCCGTAAAAGACACAAAGCAACATGTATTTTACTTTATTGACATGTATCCCTAGATGATGAATACCACAAAACATAACAATAAAGTATGATCATGTTGTAATTACCACCCATAAACAAACTCCTCGAATATTTGCATCTGCTATTGTAAGGTAAATGTTCCAATCGTTTCGGTAAACAAATTAGTTGATTGAATGATTTCTGTATGTCCTGCAAGCAGTACTGCAGCTATATCTAGAACCTGAACAAGTTAACAAATAATAATAATAATAATTCTATTCGGGAAATATGGACAAATCGATATTTGTGGATGCCACTGGAAGAGTAATTGTTATAGGTAGGGTGGAAAATGTAGCATTTTGTAGCGGTTACAATTAGCCTAATCTTATCGAAATCTACATTTTTTTCTTTATCGCGCAAGCAGCGTGATACTCTCCAATCACTTTACCCACAATAATCCGAGGATATGCCTTCCGTATTATCACCTGACAAACCCCACCCATGAGAGCGCATCTCACTTTCGCGACCTGGGAACGTGTTTGGTGGGCAGCTCTTTGGACTGAGAATTGTGAAGCCTGACAGTATGGTTTCAGGGTAAACAAAGTATTAAAGCTGTGTGGTATTTTGTTCTTACAACATTTCATAATGATATAAAAACTACCGATTTTTTTAATATGGGTACAACTATAATCAGTTAGAACATGAACATTTTTTGTGTCCTTTTTGTCATTTCGTTACTAATATTTTTTTAAATAAAATATGTGTTTGGCACACTTTCATATTTACAAAAGAATATAGATTCATTTACAATGAATAACAACATAGGTAGGTTTTTATTTCGTTATATATTAATAAAAGTACTAATTTGTATAAGGTCACAAAAAACAATTGCTTAGTTTATTTTGTTGTTATAAATGCATTTGATTTTGATTGAAGATGAAAAATGAGAGTTTGCTACTAAATGAATGAAGATAAAAACAAAAAAAAGACAATTCATAAATCCCACGATTTGATTAATTTGATGTTTGCTTTACTTCCATAGAGCAGCATTACAGTTATATTCAGGTCGAGAACAAGTTAACAAACAATAAATTGAGGGAAAAGGAATAGGTCGGTACATAGGAAACACAATTTTGACTGCCACTGAAAAAGTATAAAGTAGGGGTGGAAATTTTTCCTTTTGTAGCGGCTACAAGGAGCCTACTCGTTTTCAAATCTACAAAAGGGATCTTCCTCGTGCAAGGTGAATAGCACTTTCCGAACACGTCACGCACTACGATCCGCGACGATGCTTTCCTAGTTATGATCTGACAAACTCCAACGAGAGGGTCTCTCCTATCCGCCATAAAGGGACACTCTAGGCTGCTCTGTGGGTCGAGCAGCGCTATTATGGTTCGAGTCAAAGTCCAAGAAATCGGCAAAATTACAAAAAAAAACAACCAGCCAAAACTATATCAGCTACAGCAATGGCCTGACTTGATATGCTGAATCGAATTCATTTCATATTATATCATACATGGTCTGAATGTCTTCATGAAAGGAGGCGTATCAGAGGATATATTTACCTGTTACGGTATTTGCGTGTGTGTGGAGTTTTTAAATGAACCTGGATTTCATGCTTTTAAGTAATGAAAACTAGGCTATGAGGACAGTAAAATAAGTCAACTTGGATCCGCTCATTAAAAAATAAAAACGATAAAAAAGAATGAGATTTTAAAAAGTGGTTACTATTGTATAAAATTTAATTTAATAAATTAATCTAGCAAACCCAGTTTTCCTTTCATTGTTTTGATAAATAATCAGTGCGCATGTATAAAAAAGACAGAATAATTTGTTAGCGTTTTTTGATCCATGGTACAAAAATTACACACTAGTCTGGAAGTTAACGTACGCCAAATTAAAAAAGCTGTCTACCATTCAACTAAAATATATGCTGTAGGACAATTTAATAGTTAGTAGACGACAAAGTAATTGCTACTTAGCATTTTATACAAAGACCAGACTAAATATAATTAAACTAAACACTGTTTTGAAATTACACATCCTTCCTAAAAGGCTATTATATTTAAGGTCTACGGCTCTGGGCATATTTAAGGCAAATTATATCAAAAATGTGAGATCTAATCCCACTGAGGATAGGCGAAAAGTTTGTATGTACTTAAGTATATTTTTACAGAGAGACAATAGAAAAGAATATCAAGCATTGCTTTTGTAAACGAGTAGCTGAGGTTGTAACATTTATTCATATATACTATTGTTAACTGTCGTATCAACACTGACTGAGTGTTAACATTTTCTTCGGAAACTTATTTTGATGAACTGATTTTATAACTTAATTGAAACAGGTTACCAGCTTTCCTACGCAGGTCGGGATTAAATTTGTTAACGGTAATCTGCCTTTCTCACAGATAAATCTTAGTTATACAAATTGTGGTGAAATATTACTGCAGGTAGCGTTGACCTTATTTACACACAAAGCAATGATCACGCCATCTTAGTGGCCTGCTTGGATAAAAGTGACAATTTTGTGTTGTTTCTCATCTCGCATTTTAGATATGAGTTTATGTCTTTTTAATAAAACATGCACACTTAATTGTAAGGAAGATATTTTATTAATAGCGTTTCTGCTATAAATATTTTATGAAACACTATTTACCGAACAAACATCGTTAGTTTGTTTTTAGTTAAATGTTCGTGTTAAATGTTTAAATTCCTAACAATACTCTGGCATTATTAGAAAAGAGGTAGACCTAATAGGTTTCAGCAAATTGAACAATTTGTTTAGGTTTCCTTGAGCGAGCAAACTATACATTAAATAAATGGATTTTTGTATATTTTGTCTTAATTTAGTTGAATTCATCTTTTTTCAAGAACGTTTAATTATTTTCTAAACCTGTCTTTCGTTAGAAGCTAACTACATTTTGACAATGGGCACTGAATAAGATTACTAATCAATATGCAATTAAAATGAAGTTTACGTATTGCCCTGAAAACTTTTACTATTGTACCGAAAAAGAATACAATATTTGTGTTACATTTGCAACCAATATCCTACTAGTTTAAAACACCCACTCTCTTTAGCAATATTCCTACAAACTTTGGCATTTAATAAAAGTTTAGGATATGCTACCAAAGTCTCAAAATAAAAATGTAAACAACTCTTCACATTTCAACATAAATATATAAAAACGTAATGTGAACTAGACCATACATATCATCATAAATTATAAACTCATCACCCCAAAGTTTAAAAATCCATAATGTTAAAAACAACCCACAACACATATTAAACTAAATAATTTAGGGATATCACAACAAAGTCAACGAACTTATAATATAAATTAAATTTTGTGAGGAAGTAACCTTTCTAGTAATTTAAAAACAGCTTAACTATTATAACGTCACACACAATGTCCAAATGTGTAAAACCACGTAGATATAATCTAATTCATATCTTATAAAGAAAACTGCATATTCTTTTTCAATGCATTTGTTTCCCGAGTTGGCTTTAGTGTGTTTGCTTGTTTTTCTTGTTTGTTTATTCATTTTTAATATATTCTTTACCAGTTGTTAAGAAGTACATCATGTAAATACGAACATACTGTACATTGTTATAGTAATCCATCAACAGATTACAGACACGTTTGTTTTTTCTCTCGCAGAAGACAAGTAACATAACATTGATTTAATTCGTTTGCCGTGTTTTTAAGGATTAAGTTGGTCAACCAAAATTGAAGAGTTTTTGTTGCGATTAATCGAATTATTTACATTTGCCTTTTAACCTATGAATTGTAAAACATTTGTAACATATTGTTTATATGGTACAGATTTCAATAGGAAACAATGATTCATAAATGAAAATAGTACAGTGAAAATATCAAATTTTAATAGTTTGTATATGCTAAAGTCCGGATAGCAACATCGGATGTAGCATAATGGAAACAGTTTTTATTTTAAAATATAATGATTAAATCTACACAAAAGTATTTTGAGTTATTATGCGCATGTTGTGCACCTCTCATAAGAAAAGTAACAAGAAGTTGGACCGACTAAAGAGATCCAAAAGTCAGGAGAATATAACAAATCGATATCAGACAAACAAGCAATCCTAAATGCACATAACATAAAGTGAGTAACTTAAACAGAATAAAAATTATTGGTACTCTAGGCGAATTAGAAGGGTTGCCCTCTAATTGTATGTACTGGAAAAAGTCGAATCCATGAATTTATACAAGACAAAATATGGCTTAGCAAGAATGTATAATGTTATCAAAGAGATAATTTCCTGTAGCGATCAATGAAGTCATGTGGACGGTAATAGAACCTGGGAAGAGATGCCATCAGCGTAGGTACATTAAACCGCATTTGAGTAGTTTATTTTGTCTATTGTAAAAGAAATATATTTCTGGAATTTATGCCCATAGTAATCCATATTAGTCACGAATATTAGATAGACTCAATTTTTGTAGCAAGTTGCAATAAATAACGACGAAAACACAGCACTGGAGAAGTCAATGGATTTAATAACACCTACAACTGTCTACGACATGGAAATAAAAACTCACACAAAAGCATGTGTATGACTTAAAAGCTCAATGGTCAATTGGTAAATATGTATAAGTGATATCTTAGGGAGAGTTTATTTAGCTGTCGGTTGTGATTGATTAATATTCCGAAACCGGTATCGGGGTTCGGTCTTGTTTTGGCCAAGGTGCAACGCTTGCGAACTCCCGCAAAAGTTCTCTTTTCATCATAAGGGACAGACTCTCTGGCATCGGATTGCTTGGAGATAGAGACATTGTTCCCGTAAAGGAACAGTTAAAAAACACGAAATCAATCCCGGAAAGATGGGAAAGTATGGGTATGTGTAAGGGCGTAAAATTTAGCCTTTTGTAGAGGCTTCAACGAGCCTTCTCTTATCAATATTTACAAAAAGGAGCGTGGTACTCTCCAAAAACGTTACCTTAATGTGGTTCGCGGTAATGATTTCCAAATTATTGCATGCTTTGTTTAGCATTTTCACGTATCAAGTAGGACCCATAAAATAGCCGAACATACCCACAACTTTTTCAGCTTAAAGTAAAAGGCTAGTAACAGAGCAAAATTGAAGGAATGTTGGCCCCTTTTATGACAGGACGTAAAAACCTAACAAACCCTAATCTTCTTGTCAGTTCATTCTTGTTTTTCACAGAAACAAATATTATAAATGTAAATTCGACACAGACTTATATCATACATTGTCGTGCTGTTTTTGTCTTGTGCCTTTAATTTGAATGAGATTTGTGTTCGAATTAATCATGCAAAGCAAAGTTTTGTCTATCTTTTGAAATACCCGTGTTATATTGTTTAGAAATTTGAATAAAACCATTTAAGGTATATGAGATTCAGCCTAATATTTACAGTTATAACACGATCAATCGCAAGAAATAAAAACCAATTTACTCCCACTGAGATGAATGCAAAACTTAATGACTTAAAATACATACCTTTAACAGAATAAACTAAGACGTAATGCTACCAATATACACGTAAAAATACAGTGTCTTTGAATAAATGTACTTTTCAATATTTTTGTAAATTATCAATATCAGATTCAATGGAATACAACATCAGCTTATGCATTCCAATCGTTAATAAAATTCTTCGCACGGGAGTTCCGTTGTAGAAAGGTACTGATTTCATTTATTACCATTCAATGCATTAATTTGTTGTATTAAGTTGAGTTAACTATGTCAGCAAAACAAATTAATTACATTTAATTAATTTCAGAATTTACATGAATTAGTTTAAAAGTCTTCCGTGACAAATTTCCATCTGAACTAAACTTAGCTATAAATTTAATTTCAGATAACCATATTAATTTAAAGTAATAATATCATCGATGTATTTATTAAATAACTTGGAATACTTTACTAGAAGATATGCTAGTGACGCGAATGTTAGACTCATCCGATATGTATCCGATAACATTGATCTGTAATGCAATTTGAAAATAATAAAACAATAAATCACTTATGCGAAATAGATTCACACAACGATTCCAATTATAGATATGTTAAATTTTGTCTTTATTTTTAGCAGAAAAGAAGTATTCATCTGTTAATGTGTAGATTTGATAATTTTTTATGCCTGCAAACAAAGAGAAATATAATATAATATAATATAATATAATATAATATAATATAATATAATATAATATAATATAATATAATATAATATAATATAATATAATATAATATAATATAATATAATATAATATAATATAATATAATATAATATAATATAATATAATATAATATAATATAATATAATATAATATAATATAATATAATATAATACACCTGCATTTTCTAATACTAGTATATTCTGTAAAAGTCAAATATTTTAGTGAGTAATGTATCTCTATAATTGTAACTACTGTGGTTCAGTCATTGATTTGAAAACGATTAAACACCAGTTTCAGAACTTTTTAGTTGTATCATGGCGTCCATGTTTTATAAGCTTTGGAAGAAGTAGTACACGGTGAAAACCTCGACCTTTCGGCAGGAACATTTGCATTTAATTTAATCAAGGTTAGAGTCAAATACATCTTGCAGCAGTATGTCTCGAAACCTTTAGGTCCATTTTAGCAGACACACAATTAATAATAGACCGGCTACCTAAACCACTTGGCCCCCAGGCCAAACTTTGCATAAGTTGTCAGTTTTTTTGTGGTAATAAGATGGTCAACTATAAAAACAAGCTTGTTCTATTAATTGTTTTCTCATTTAAAGGTTAAAGTACAATCTCTACTTGTCAAAACCTACACGTGTTTTATTTTTTACGATTTTAACAGTCGTGTTGGAAAGGACATCAATTCAAAGACTTAGCGACCACATGATTAAGGTTTATTCATGGATCACCAACGTGTCAAATACCGTAGTATAAGTGCTTTCCAGTTTATGTGCTGATGGTCGTGTTTCGTACTAGGTATTCTGGCTTCATAAACATTGTATCGCTAAAATATCCTAAAGTGGGTAGAAATATGTACAACATATTTTATCATTCTTATAATTTATACCTACCAGTCCAGCAAAGCCTTCATGGCCAATGATTAAACATTTAGACAAATAGCAAAGAAACCGACCGAACAACAAGAGCCAAAAGTCAAGGGGCAGTTACAAGTCCGATATTAACAAACGCAACACAAAAATCCAAACATAAAAACAGAAAGAGAGTAACCCGAACTCAATAAAATCATGGGTGCAAACGGTGCTCTGGACGAGTATGCAGTGCCTGCCCTTATTAGACACCCGTCTAGGTAATTATTGTCCTGTCTAGGGAAAAGTCTAATCCAGTAAAAGGAAACACTACCTGTGTAGTAAAATGTCAGATCGTATTTGAGACACTTATTTCCCATAACGATCAATCAGTTCATGGTGACGACCATAAAACTTCTGGATAACATAAACCTACGTACAACAAACCCTTGTTTGAGGAGTTTAGCAGTCTACAGCAATGATCGGTCTAGAAAATCGGAATACCGATCGCAGGATATATAATACGTATAAGTTATGAAATGTATACATCATACGCTGTCGATGAACGGGAAGGTGATAATTGGAAAGTTGAAGTCCTCACGTTCGTCGTAAAGTCTAATTTGTAGTTTTCTTAAATCTTTTTCCAGAAGTATGTGTAATTAAAAGGCTGACCTTAAAGCATTGGTGGGGTCATTAATTTCAAGCTGGTCAGGGTAAATTTAATGTAAATAGTCACTAAATTTAGCATTGCTGATGGACAAAACATCATCAATATATATGAATGCGTCGGCGTGGAGAGGAGCACAATTAGTACCCATCGGAATACCAACAGTCTGTTGAAAAACATATAAGAAAACATAACATACGAAAGATTTGGTCTTCAGTATATTTAGTATTAGATTTAGAGTCATTGATGTCGAAGTAAGTTCTGTCATGACTAATTACCAGTTATTTATATCGTCTCTTTCCGTTTATTTAAACATTGTTTTATTAGATCTTTAAGCTGGTTTTGAGCTACATATGCGGGATGGCCGTATAAAGTGTCGAACAATCAAAAATGTTAATGCTGTAAAATTGGAAAGAGGTACAGGCCTCAAGATGTCTATCAGGTCTTTTGAATTGTCTAATATCAACATTGCATTTATTCCACTGCTGGAGTACAAAGTGTCAGTGAAATTTTGAAGTCCCGTTTTTACTGTTGTTAAAATAGTGGCCAGGAGTTACGATAGTGTTTTTGGTGGTACACTTAGACGAGCCTGCTATGATTTTTGTGTAGGTTTGGTATCCAGTGCAATAAGGGAGATCACAATATTCGACTTTGTTTTGGAAACCAAAGAATGCCAATACAGGATTTGTGATTTTCAATAATCTCCTCTTTTTAAAGAGCAGTGAATGGATAAGCAGGATTGCCAAGTGAACTTTCCATGCCTAACTCGTAATTTAAACACTCTATATAATCTTTTTTGCAGATAAAATTAATGTTGTTAGGTGCCTTATCTGCTGGCACAATAACGTATTTTTCATGAATTTCGAGATTCCTATGATGCTTTAGTACTCATAGGCATTCTTAAGCGACATATTCTTATTTGAATCAATGACATCAAGACCTTTACCATCTCGGACAAGGTATCAACCTCCTGGTCATCTTGCTCTGTCATTTTTGGCATTGTCCTCTATTGAAGCCATCAATAATTTAAAGTTATAATTGATGGATTTAGGTTCACGGTATTTTGGTCCTTTGGGCAATATATTGCGGAGTCTTTCATTGTCAACTATTTTAAGATTTCCAGTTATAACGTGACCTGAAAGACTATATATAATGGCAAAGCAGTCTAGGAAAGGGGGGGGGGGGTTGGCTTTGAAGTCATTGATCAAAAGATCCAACAGAATACTAGTACACGTTTGTAATTGAAAATTCTGAGTGAAATGGGAGTAGTATTGATAGTATAGAAGTAAGATATAATAGGAACGGATTTGTTTATGAAGTATGGTGAAGTTTTGGAAGTAACAGACTTGTGATGCAAGATATTACCAAGATTGATAGCATCTATGCTTTTGTTAGCAAAATGTAAAGAGGAAAGGAGCGTGGTTCTTTTTCATCTTTGTGTGTGTGTTAAACGGTTGGAACAATCTGTGTTTTCCAATGTATAAAATAAAAGCTACTTCTCTATGGTGTGTTACGGATGACTGGGGACAAATTATAACAAATAACTTCAGTCAAGAATTATTGATTCCTGATCCTACACCACCCGAATTAGGCAATGCAAAATATAGCAACACATTATGTCATTGATAACAATGATTTTTAATTGCTAACCTCTTTTAAAGAGATATAATTGTAAGAATTCTGATATTTAAATACTTTGATGGTTTCATTTGACACTCCGATTTCCCCCCTCATAAACGTAACTGAACGTTGCATTAACCCTATTTAAACAAACCTTTAGGAGAAGCATGCGCTTAACTCAAAAAATTGTCATGTTTTGTTGATGGTGTATTTACATGTAATGAGCTGGGCGACATGTTTTATTAATATGTTCTTAAATGAAATTTGTTTACAATATAAATCACTTAACATGTAAAAAATTCATTGCAAGAGTTTAAGTTTGTTTTCAATAGGATTTTGATTTGTGGATTGTCTTTTTTACTGTTTCCTAAGAGTTCGGTATTACCTGTTATTACCTACATTTATGAAATGGACAGCACACGTTGGTTTTGTTCTTTATAATATATAAACATCCCAGATAGTACACATTTGTATATTATGTTAAGTCGTCAGTGCTGACAAAAGGAAAACAGTGTTAACCCTTGTGATTACTAAGTATAAAAATACAGCTTATTTATTTTGTTCCAAGGAATTTAATAACTTCAAAGCATTGCTTTTATAATGCGTGGATTATCGACAACTGGCTCACGGAAGGCGATTGAATGAGTTAATTGAAATGCAATAATTTTATTAAAATATTATAAAATGAAAATACTAGGCAAAGAAACGAAAATAAGAAGTTATATCTTTAACCTTCAAGTTTAATTGAACATCGTTAAGAAAAAAGAAAACAATAAAACGTGTTCCTGCCAGCTAACTAAAAATGAATGAATCGTCAACTTAGTGTTAATTTTACATAAATCTAATTGAAAAAATAAGGATTTCTTATGCGGATGCTTATGGATAATGATGACAGTGGTATCGCTAATTTATCGTCTTCACAGAATGCGCAGATTGGTGTTACGTCTCGCGATTCGTAGTGAGGAGAGATGTAAAATCTGATTGGTAATTGAATTGAAACAATATGTCAATGGATTAAATAAAGACAGAACATAAGAAAATATGGTATGACATGTTGCGTACTCAAGTCATTCAGCAGTTTTGTTAGTTTACGTTTGGGATCTTTTAAAGATTGCTAATTAAGGTAAGATATTGCAATGAATGTTTGACATTTTATTAAACTGTCACTATATTATTATATATATATATATATATATATATATATATATATATATATATATATATATATATATATATATATATATATATATATATATATATATATATATATATATATATATATATATATCGTTTTCATAGAATTAACTTTAATTTGTATTTGTTTTCGCATGTTTTTGTATCAGAATCGAAAGTATAAAAGTGTTTTTGTTAGATCTTAGGATTTTGTAAGCAATTAAACATAGCGTCTTGTTAATATAAGATTTTAAATTAAATGAATTTAAAAAAACTACGACTATGATGAATTTTACAAAACTAGAAAATATAAACAGAACACATCACACAACGGAATAGAGAGAGATAGGTTTCTTCGACAACGTAAGCATCCCTTAATAGGAAATGCTAGTAATAAAAAGTCCAGGAGAAGCGAGGTCCTGATCAATATAGACAAAAAAATGTCTTCGTTGAATTTGTTGAAACGGCCTTAAACTAATCATAGGCAAACCTATGTTCTAGGAGCAGTCTTCAACGACGTCTGTGTAAATAAACTACCAGTTTCTAGAACACAATCTGTTTTGTGTTCTTCGAATGTTTCCACTACATCCTTATTCTTAAAACAGGCTTCGTGGTTGAAGGAAAAAAAAGACATTTCGTGTGATTCTTAAATTCGTGGTTAGCTGGTCGATAATAAAACAATAAAATATGATGTAAATGCCTACAATTTTCAGTATTCATATACATGTTACTCTGTACATTTATTATTTTCTAGACAGTTTTTTTAAAACATGCAGTAAAAGAGACTATAAAACAAATGTTTAGTAATAGCATAAATAATTAACTTAATTAAAACATGTCATGTTAATAAACCCAATTTGATAAATAAGTCTTCACAGTCCATGTGTCATAAATTCCATGGAGAGGAAGATTTGGCAAAAACGTAAAAATATAATTAGTGACATGTAAAGATAGAAATCAGTATAAAAGGTGTTAAGCAATTGTTTTATTGATCAATCGAAAACAAGGTTTGATAAAACCCTATCCTTTTAGATTGTTTAGAGGTTATTATTCGTCGAATTCTTAATTTCGTGAATAGTCCTTACCCACGAAAAATACAAAAATTGGTACTAATAAAAATGAAACCGTAATAATGATTTTGTAGTCTATAAAAGCTTATACTTATAAGTAAATAAATTCGTAGTTTAAACGTTATGACTCCGAACGTTCGCACAAACTTGTTTTTGAGAAATAGTACTTTATTTAGCCACACTGTTTCGTGTTTATTTTTATGTAAGGCATTCAGCTGGAAATCTGTTACAGAAGTTCATTAAAAGACTATGTAATGTCAAACGATCAGTGGTGGACATACGGGCAGCCAACTTTGAAGTTAGGAGCTAATATGTGTCAATAAAATTTTAATAGTGGAATTGAAAAAAAATTCAAAACAAAAATCCTCATCTCTTTTTATGATATATTAAGGAAATATATACACAAAAGTCTGTTAGCCTTTAGTCCTTGAAGGGTATATTATTATCCCAGTAGTCACACTTAAGTGCGGACAGGAATGTCATTCAGTGACATAGTCATTATATAAATTGTCTGCACTGACATAAACATGTATTAACTTCTTAGTTTTTATATAATTGTCAATGAGAAATTTCCTTCCCCGGATTTGTATAACCTTTTGTATTGTTTGGTATAAAAGCTTGTTAGCATCGTATTTATTTCGACCTTTTATTTTTGGTTGAGCGTAACTGATAAGTCTTAATTAGACGAAGGGCGTGTCTTGAATAGTAAAATATATAATCTTTGTATCATCGACGACATTTGATATATATTTACTTTTACAACAACTATTTATTACGATTTGTCAAGGTTCAGTCACAATGTAATTTTATTATGGGGACCTCGGTGGCCGAATGGTCAAGGTAGTTCGTCTACTATTGATCACGTGGTCTGTCAACACTGAGATTGCGGGTTCGATTCTCACTGCAGGGTGTACTCGACTCCAATCTTATTTGACAAGGATTGCCAGTTTTCCTACCGCAGGTGGGGGGTTTTCTCCGGATACTCCGGCTTCCTCTCCCAAAAAAAAAAAACTGGACGCCATGATATAGCTGAAAAATTGCTGAAAGTGGCGTTAAACACTATCAAACAAACAAACAAACATTTCAATTTGGACAAAAGAAATTTAACAAATATAAAGGGAACTAAAACTCCCTCAGTGCGTAAATTAAAACTTGATTTGCAAGTGTATTCGGACTTTTTACATACACATACATCTATTTAGCGCATTGTTATGGTGTGAAGCTTGCCAAAGATGTAATAATCTGAATTAACAATCGTTTATCTGCTGCGTAAATGTGCAATTTGTTCCAAGGGAATATCTATTATATGACTAAAGTTAGGGGAGGTATTTCAAATCCTGCATGCAAACCACATGATCCTGTCTATTTATGAAAGATATAATACAGTGAAAAGCATGTAGCACAGCATGCGCAGGACCAGGATAACGATAAATACGATTGCTTTAGTCATTAATCTTCATGGAACAATTATTAGGTTTATTTACAAAATTCTGTCGTATTCTTATGCTGAGAACAGATTTGAAATTTGATTGGCTTTTGACTAAACACAAAGTATGACGTTCGATTAAATAGAGAGAACAGTGTAAGCATACTGACAGTAAAATTAGTCTTTGTTTATATGGGGTTGCAAGATTTATTAGGAAACATTATATAACTTCCTGTCAAGGTAAGGTGAATACATTTTATATGCATATCTAGCAAAAATTATTTTTATGTAATGCAATTTAAAAAAATAACTTTTAGGTCATTGTTCAACCAATCGTCAATCTATGCCTCTACTGGTGGAGTGGTATTCCACAGAGGTATTCCCAAGACAATAGTCACATGTTTGTTAGCATGAACAGCTATTATTCCGTAGTATATAATTTCATTACATTGTAGGAAAATGTCTACAATTTATATTCCCATGGTGTAAATAGTCTTAGCATCATTCGCTAACCTTTTGCAAGTCCGCTGATAAAAGTTTGCATTTTCCTTTACAATATTTTGGGTTTGAATGTCACTGGTGAATCGCGTGTCAACTTTGGTTTTTTTAATCAGTTTAAGAACGTTTCCAAATAATAAACTATAAAGTATACAAGTGCAAGGTTTTATATATATATACATTTAAAATTCATATTGTTGTCAAAGAATGTGTGAACAGAATAGGCAACACGTGTTGATTTTTTCCGGATGACTTAACGTTCTATGTTATTTCACCGTAATGACATCAAGTTAAATCACAACCTTAAAAATATATTATAGATAGCAATGATTTTTTACTTATCACAGTTGTACTTGTTTCATATTTAAGTTAAAGATATATATAATTCTTTGGAGAAACCAACCACTATTTCAGTACTGCGGTAAGTTTCAAAATCACATTGTTAGACTATTTATTTTTACATTATAACTATTTTTATGATCAATCTGACTAACAAATAAATAAATATAAAAGATCTTTCACAGAAAATCTACTTTATTTGATCCTAAAGTAAGATTTAAGAAATTTTATAGTCGAGATCATGAGATTCTTGATATATAAACTGTTAACATAGCAGTAAGGTTGTACATTATCCCGTATGACCAAACGTAAACAAGATGGACGACGCTTATAATGCAGGAAATACATATTTTTGTTGAACATTCGGTTTTGCATCTACTTTTTTTAACCATCATCTATGCATAAATAGTTAGTGTCTGTCGGATTACTTTTTAACCAGGATATAAATACAAGTCTTCACTGAGAAAGAAAAACACCGAATATTATCGATAAAATAACTAAAAGGATAAAAAAGCGAAGCAAACACCTACACAGCATTTACATACAAAACTTGAAAGGAATAAAGTAATAACGACCTGTATGAATGATATGCAAGTCCGAATATAAAATTCAAGAACGAAAGCAAGAATTTATCTTATGGTCAAATCTTTTTCATGTGAATCTGCCATAAGAATCTCAAAGTAATTGAATTTTCTTAATTGTGACTTCAAAATTGCAAAACAGTTAATGAATTCATTCAAACAACTATATTACATTTTGTGATTTGTTTTAGTTTACATTTTTAGTGCACAACATTTGCCATCTAAATTTCTGCATAAATTTAACTACATTTTTCATGGTTTTAAAAGGTTTAAAGAATTTAAAAGAATCACTCAATAGTTTTAGAAAATCTGCAAATTGATTTTTATATCACCTGATAATAAAAATATGTATTATCGTGTATTTGCCAACGTTTGTTTATTATCGGCCCATATGTTATTAAAATTGAATGTATATTTTTTATCACACGTCGATATTTTAATGAGACTGGCAATAAAGTCTCCCATACCTACAGATATAACACGAGATAATTTGATATGTGCTACGATACCGTACTATGTCAGGAGTAACTATTATATTAAGTTAACATTTCTCTCCTGAATTCTACTATCATGACTATCAGAACATGACACAATTTATCAATTTAAAATGCATGCAAGATTACTAATGTACTCGATCTGAAGTTTGCGCAAATTACAATTATTAATATATATATACATGTTATATGCCTTATCTTTTGAATATTTAATTCAATCAATGTACATGGATCACAAATCGACCTTCCACTTGTTTCAATCGAGATAGTATATAATGAAAAGTTAATCAAGCGTTCTTTGAAAACTGATGAGCGCAGTTATTATTCGCTTATAATGGCATGACGACCTCTATACGAGAATCAAAACGCCTGCTATACATTTAATTATTTTTCAATATGTCCTACTGTAACACAGACACGTGTGTTAACACCTCTAACTGGCGAGCTAAGAGGTAATTAATTATATTTAAAATATATTACTGATTTTTCTTTTTGAAGTTTCCTGTAATTGCAATTTGGTTTCAGAAAAAAATAAAATATTGAATTTGTATTTATTGTTTCTTTGAAGAAAATCGTTTCCGTGCAGGAATTAATTCCACCGTTACAAGTCCATATCGAATTAACGGTTTTATGCGAGAATAACTAACGTATGAAATTGATATTACATATAACAGACTATAAAAATGAGTCCACTGTACAAATACATTGTCATCAGAGATAGGGGGAATATAAAATTTACTTCGATAGGAGCGCGTTTCGTATAATCAAAACAATGAGAAATTTTGATGGGAGAAAGCATCAAAATTTGATACATTAATAAATGTCATTTATGATTGATTGATTTATTGACTGATTGACTGATTGATTGATTGATTGATTGATTGATTGATTGACTTCCAGCAAACTACATGAAATACTTACGGTAGAGATTCTTTGCTCAATCACATGTTCAATTTTACAACATTTAACATGATTAATTATTCAGATGTGTAACAAGGCATATAGGAAAAAAATGCTTCCTCTTACGAATCGAGCGCAACACTTAGAATTAAGCTATTAAACAAATAATGGAAAAACAGTTCAAATAGATTTTTATAAAGAAACTTTACACAATGTTGTAAGAAACATACTCCTCCTCAAATGGTGTACCTATGGCCTTTGTCCGTTTTACAATCAAAGTATATATGTCAAAGACATGTGCAGTCAAACTTGCTTCTAAAACCTGTTAATTCAGATCCCTCTAATATAGAACTTAACCTATTAAAAGACAGCCGTTCTTAAGTTGTCTCCAAAATAAGGTTTGACTGTATTGTAATTTGTATGATAACACATCTTGTACCAATTATCGAAGGAATAATATAAATTCATCCTCTTAATCCCGATCTTTTTATGAATGTTGTATCTATAAATGCTGATAATACTAGTTAAGCCCAGTTGTATAAGGTACGTTCTTAGGTCATGACGACATTGTCATTTTTAACGAAGTAAGAAAATCTATTTTTGGAATCTGTGCTTTACGAAACAAAGACGTCAAGACTATACACTTAAAACGATTTTGTTGAAAGAAGCATTAATGAATATATATTTTAACACATAATTACACCATAATAAATGTTCGAATAAAGTTAATTAGTCGTTCCAAATCATATACTGGGTATTCGGTGGCTGAGTGGTTATGGTAGTTAGTCATCTTCTATTGATCAGGTGTTTGTCAACTTACTTGCGGGCTCAAGTCTCACTGGTTGGAAGGTGTACTCAAATCCAATCATAACTGTCAAGGATTGCCGGTTTCCCTTAAAAAGCATCTTAGGTTGTCTCTAGGTACTTTAGCTTGTTCCCGCATAAAATTGGACGATATATCTGAAAAATTGCTATAATGAGTTCAACACTTCGAATAAACAAAACAAACAAATCCGGTCCTCTAACAATAAAAGTAAAAGTGTTGGTCGAAACTAAACCAAAAGTTATAAAGAAAATCGTGTAATTAATTAATCTCACATTACTTATTTGAAATGAAAGAAGTAGGAAACCCTTGAATGGTTAATGTTAAACGTTCATATTATTGCAAATGTCGGCGATTCTCTCCGATTTCATTTACAGCACTTTTTTAAAAGAAATATTTGAGGTGTGACGCCTTCTTTAGCTTTATCGTGTTTTCCAGTATTTTGGGAAGGTGGGGGTGTATACTAATGGCGATGATGATGTATTGTTGGGGTTTGAATTAAATTGAAGTATATTAATTGTGTCAATACTGTCTTTAATGCTTTTTTCTGAAAAACTTAATTTATACGTAATGCACTGCTGCGTACATAGGAATTGCCTTTTACTTTTGAAAACCGAATATTATGTTCTGTTACTAAGAAAGGCTCTAATCAATGATAACATAAGATGAAATGAAAAAGAAATCATTCTCAATCTTTTATATAACGTAGTTTTCTTTATGTCTGTCGGAAATTACTTTAAAATTTGCACCGATTTCTCAATAGGATACTTCGCTAAGTGTAAAAAGTGTCAGCTTGGCAGTAATACAACTGTAAAAATTTAATCCGTATTAATGGATTTTGAAAATTAATTGCTAACCCTACGCTGTGTTGAATGTGCTAAATATGACTTTTAACAAAGCCCTAAATGCACTTTTCGTTCATTATAACAAAAGTAATGTGAAAGTAGTTTGGTTTTATTGACAGACTTGTATTCCATGCATATTTTACATCGAACGGAAACCAATATAATAATGGATTCGTTTAGAAGTTATATATCTTGTTAATATCTGTTCAATGTTTGCTATTTGATCAATAGATATTCCATTTAAAGGCTACTTTAACGTAAAACGTCCAATTAAGCCAAGGAAAAATGAACAGTTGATTAACAACTGCGCACGTCGGAACTGTCATTACTATACAAATAGCTTTGAGTTTGAAATGAATCGAATGCAAATAAAGAAATCCATAGAAAATGGCCTGATTTCTATAAATAGAATTACGAGGCCACACCTTTGCAATGAACCATGAGACAAGTTATATAGGACGCGTTCCAAAGATCGCCCTAATAAAAAACCGAAACATTGTGCCAAGACCGTAATTTGGTTATTTTTAATAAGTAGCTTACTCAAAAATGACATACTCGTCAGACTTTGATCCTTAGTGTTTATCAATGTATCGACAAGTTATCATTAATAATTGTGTTTCAAGTTTATCGATAGTATTAATGCATATTTTAACTGGCATAGTTTTATAGATAAGCACGGAGCTTCCGTGACCGAATAATTAAAAGTAGTTATATATCTACTAGTGATCAGAAACGTGTCAACACTGAGGTTTGAGTTGCAGCTTTACTTCAGACAAGTTATACTCGATTCCAACCTTGATTGCGCTGTCGATTGTTAGTGGTTTTCGCCAGATACTCCCAATTCCTCCTTTTATATAACATATAAAAAACTGAGAGTAGAGTTTTAACTATATTCACAGAAACAAACAGATATGCATATATTTAACATTTCTTAAAAAATGAACCTCCTAGTTTAATTGTTGTATACTTGTTATGGTTACCAGTGCACTATCCACAGAGCTGTTCGGTCGACTCGTTCCATTACGGTTTACCCCGTAAGCAGTTATTTAGTTATAATATATTTAGAAGAACCTGCCGTGGAAACAGTGGAGATGGTTACGTTTCTTGAAATATCAAGAACCCTTTTGTGGATGTCAAAAATTGTAGCCGAAAACAGTTTATTATTAAAAAACTATCTGTTTGCATTTCAATCATTTATGAAATTAAAATATGCAGCAATAAAAAAATCCCTATAAGTCATCTACTAAGAAAATCAAACAGTATGTGGTATACTTGGGTATAGTTTGTTTACTCTGCTTTGTTATTTTTTTTAAATCAGATAATTACCTGAAACAAATAGCGTTTGCCTTTGCATAGCAGGTATGTATTACAAAACTATGTTCGTTTGTGTGTTTAAACGGAATTAACGCCATTTTCAGCGGTTTTTACTATATTTTGGCGTCCAGTGTTTATTTGGGAGTGAATCCGGAGTACCTTCCCAAAACCCACGACTTCTGAAACGATACACGAACTGCACAGTAACAGATTTGTATGAAGATTGAAAGTATGGGATACAGATGCCCCCGCTAAATGAAGTCCCCAACAGGAAGTAGTTGTCCGACAGGACTGAATGTCGCTTAGGACGTACAACTTGTGATACTGAACCACCCTGCCAAATTTCAAATTGTTCTCATGTACGGTTTTTTAGAAAAGCTTGACGGAAATTCGTACGGACGAACGCACGTACGGACGGACGGACATGAATAAAACTTAATGCCCCCCGACATGTCTGAGATTTTTTACCGGATATTTCGTCGTTCTCTCCCAATAAAAGCTGGATGCCTCGACTAAAAAAAAAAAGCAAACAATTAAAAGCGTATTCAGCTGTATTCGCAAGATAGGTTAAAAGATTAGTAAGCAGTTAACTGGTTCATTGGCATGTCTATAATGCATACATGTTTACGTGTACTGCGAATTCGATCTGTATAAAAGTATTCTATTAAGTAAACCGCTGTGATGACTTCTAAACGTTGTTTCCTGAAGACGGATTTATTGGGTGAAAACTGAAACTACCTTGTTTTTCACTTTTTCGTGATAATGAATAACACATAACATAGGGCTTTAAAGCATTTAAGGTTTTAATATCCTGTGGTAATAATTTTGCAGGTATATTTATATATTAACTTAGCCGGAAATGCAATGTTAAGACGTTACATTTGGATTTAATGGTTACAACAACAATAAATACAGTGTAAATTCAGGAAATTGCAAAAATAAAATTCCACGAACAGACAAAATACAGGATGTGAAATACATTGGTTTCAACCAGGAACGATTTTGTTCTGTTGCGTTAATGTGTATCGTAAATATGGTTTACGATTAGAAAAAACTATATATGACATAATTTGATAATTACACTGAGAAAATAAAATGAAACTTAAGATTAATTCTACATTGTTTTATGTATGGAATAAAAATACGGTAATGACATGGTTTTCATGTTGATTGCTTAAGTGAAATTAAAGATGCTATTTAAATATGGTTTGCCATGCGCTTTGTTTAACCAAGACTTGTTAGTTTCGATCCAAATTTTAAAAAGTTAAATAAAAGGTGCTGAAGACCTTTTATAACCCAGTTGCAAAAAATTCTGCCATAAGCGACTATGGTTATGAACAACTTGGGAACAGAAAAAAAACTAGAATACAAATATTCCTGTTACCTTTTTAACGTCACAAGTTAAACAAAATAAATATATTATTGTTATATTTATTATGGTCGAGTGTGATACAGTGGTTAAAATAGTCCTCACGTTTTGCCCGTCAGCATTGAATTGTCATATCGAGCCTTACTGACGAAATAAAATTGGACTACATGATATAGCTGAAAAATTGCTGAAAGTGTCTTCGAACCCCTCCCCCTCCCCCCAAAGTTCTAAGCTAGTGATACTCACAGGGACTTACATTTAGCAAGTTTAGGCATCGACCCATGAGTAATAAATAAGTGTCATCACAGATAACAATGTTATAAACTGCGCATTTTGTCCAATTAACTCTAACCAGTAGCTCTAAACCCCAACATATTGGAAGTCCAAATAATAAAGATGTTGCTTAAACAGCTTTTATTGTATTAATTCCTGCTAGATATTGATGTATTGGAGATATAAACGCGGAATTGCCTTTTCTATTTTAGTTTTTCCATCCTATAAAGTTTGTTGCGTATTAATTGTCTCCGATACTGGATAACAATAGTGTATAAATAACATTTTTATATCCGCCATGAACTGTAAAACGTAAGCATAACCAATGACTGTGCAATAACTTTATAGAATTCGATTTCTGTGCAAACTGATTACCTAATAAAGCAAACGGTTTAATTAGCAATATAAAAAAATGAAAACAACAGTTTTGATATAGAAATTGAGATGTGTTTTATCAATAAAATTTTGAATCTGTAATAAACATTTAATAATTGGGTTCAATGGTTACAAATTGACATATGGCGCAGAAGATACAAATTTCACATGAAATAACGACGTTTATAACGCGTATCAGTGGAAAGAAACGATATTGACAATAAAGCTACCATAGTAATATCAAAAGTTCGATTTAGAAGGAATAACTAGCGTAATTTGTTTGTTTGAATGGTGTTAAAGGCCACTTTCAACAATTTTTCAGCTATATCATGGCGTTCAGCTGTATTGGTAGCAAAACTGGCAATTCCCCGTCAATTAAGATTTGAGTCTAACGCACCCTGCCCTCAGTAAGACTCAAACCGGAATCTCAGTGTTGACAAACCACGAAATCAATGATAGACGAACTACCTTAACCACTCCTCCCCGCCGCGGAAATTCCAACCGCATTGAATTAAAAACCCGCGAAGTGAGCAATTCAAAATACTAACTGTCATAACGTTAACATGTCTAAATGAAAGGACACGGATTGCACGCAATATAAATCAAACTATTACGACGTTAACAAAATTCAAACAAAAAAAAATGAAAGAAAAACAAACATAGGGTATCTATTCAAGTATAAATAGCTACTTAAATTTACTAAACTCAAAATGTCAAGACTGGTTGTGAAATATGAACCTATTTTACTAAACCGATCGCTCGAAATTAGTGTGCAATTAAAATTCTAGAAATAAACTGAAAGGATCTTCCATATCTGCAGTTCTATAAGAACTTAATCGGTTGCGACAAACAAAATAGGTGCTCGCTGCTGCTAGGAGAAGAACATATCATAAAGGAGGTAGAGAAAGGACAGGTCACTTTGTAGGATGTTATTACTCGCTCAGTGGGTGCGGTACAAACCACACATACGAAACTATTCACCAGTCGTGATCTCGCCATGATATGGCTGAAAATTGCTCTTTCGCTTTAAAAATTGAAACAACAGTTACATGTATAACCCATTAGCTGTACAAATTCTTTTTGTCTAACATAACAAGGAATCGTACATTGATTAAGTTGCATTTCCAGTATTTTTGTTTAATATATCAAATACCTAAAATTTTAAAGGTTCTTGTCAATATTTATTGATGCAAAACATAGAAATACCAAATTAGATCGTGAAACATATTACAAGTAATTTATCATGCCGACAGATAAGTAACATTGACGTTGCATAAGAATGATGATCAGCCATTGCAGTGTGACATATGTGCAAACTGTCAGTGTCTGTAAATTATTCGAAAAACGTTAATTTACAGTATTTTTTTAAGAGAAAGCAGATCAACCATTCTTCTTCATTCGTTGATTAGATGATTGCTTAACTTGCAGGGTATTAACTATAGGTCAGTTTATAAACTTGAATAATGGACAAACGGGTAGAATATTCTGACTGCTACTAAGACAAATAGGGAGGGATAGGAAGGGAATGATAATTTTGACTTTCTTAGCGCTACGTTGTGCATACCGTTTTTCAAAATTTACAAAGGTGTCTTTAAGTGCCATGACCGTGAATCTCTCTCAACACGTTACCTACTATAGTCCGCGACCAGTCTTTCCGCATTATAACTTGACCCCCCCCCCCACTGTTGCTTATACCTCAGTGCTAAACATTATCTGAGTGCTCATCTATTATCGTTTCGTAGAGGGTATTTGTGTATTGGATTATATATCTCTATATCTTCACGTTATCGCATGTAATTAACTTTCCATTAAATTCGACTGATAATAGAAAAAAATAGTTTTAATAGGCAATTTACTGACATAATCAACTGAAACGACAATAAAAATATTAACTATTATACATAAAATACCGAGATAACGTAAATAACTGAGTAATTAAATAACATTGGTTGTTGATAGTTTTTGATAAATATGAAAGAGATAAATCCCAAATCTCAAATTTCTATAAATCACTTAACGAATAAAAAAAAAATAAAATAAATAATAATTTGCATATAGATTTACACAATTGTTCTAAATTGGTTTATCGGTTGATAATAAATTCTCCCCTAATTAAGTTCCTGCTCGATGGGTGCTTACATGTAGCATCCAGTAATCAATTAATCAGTATCAAGTCGTAATCCATGTTTTTTGTTTGGGAAATCAGATTTTGTGGTTTAAATCGGTCCGAAACATACAAAGGAAGGCGTAGAACAAATTCACAGTGCAAAATATCCCACTAAGTTGTCAGGTGTAAATAAGTCTCAAAGACTATTTCGTTTTGGACAATATTTACGAGTACTAGACAGAGCCGTTGTTTTGTTGGAAACAACGACCATTAACGCACTTTACACTGCTTTAACCTGTGTCGTAGCTTCGTATCAAGATTAATGCACACACATGAAGTTTATAAATTGTATTATGTTAATTACCAGTTGACGATAGAAGGAGATGCATGCATGAAAGAATAATTCCACCTTTTTGTTGTCTTGGTTTACATTATAACGTAGAGATCACTGCAATTATAAGATTATGAGGAGTAATATAACGCGCAGAGATTTCACTGTATAATGCAACCTGGCATCGGAGATATTTGGTTTTTTGTTTTACCCTGGAAACAAAACTAAGTCTTTTTGTTGTTTGATACGAAAACAGTAACATTAGTTAATATTGGGTAACTAACGCCACAAACTAATATTGTATTTGAAAACATTGTGTAAACAAAAACATAATGTGGAAGAGGGCACAAAAACGCGATTAAAGCACACATCTATTCGTATACCATTATTGCATGTCAGATGTTATGAATGCAGCATACATCGCCACCGCAGTAACCAGAAAATGCAATACCTATCAAAATAATCTCGGTAAATCCTTCCGTTTCTTATCTACGCATTAGCTATTGGCGTTATCATCACGATATTGATGAATTGTATACAAACTTTATGTCGTATATCTTGTATATTTTTCCTTTTAACTTTACATGAAATTTGTTTTATACTAATTGAACCATTAAGATAAAATTGATTTTAAATTACTTTTCCAACATAAACTAGTAATATTATACTTATGTTTTTATATTAACTAATATAACTATAACATTGATAACAGCTAGAACTCTATGCCTTTTTCAAGGCATAGACTAGACCACCAACAACTGGATAGACTAGACCACCAACAACTTTTTATTTAACCCGTGGAATTCATTTAATACAAAATTAATGCTACAAATTAATGGAGCGAAACTGGAAGATGAGTATACTTTTATTGAATATTGTTTTGAATTACACGCACATTGGTGAAATAAGTGTGGATTAGTTTGAAAAAAAAACAAAAACAAAAAGCCCTTTCCAACATTTAGCTGGTCGGGGCGACCAAAGGTGGGAGATTTAGGATTTTTTTTATCGAATAAGCTTAGGTTATCAGATTGTAATACCGTAATACTTGGTAACGTCTTGGGCAAGTTTCATTCTCCTTCGCATGTTCTGTAGATTATCCAATAAGTGTTATATTGGAGATGCTACAAAACAAAATAGTCTATGTACTTTAATAATTCTCCATTTTTTTTAATTTGCAGACCACATCAAATTTCCTTTCCACATAAATGCATTGTTGTATAGTTTTTATCATTATAAATGTAGCAGTCTGGTCATCAATAATCAATTAATCAATCAATCAAGCAATCAATGCGTATAAAATATATAATATACGCAGATGCGAGCTATGCGGTTACATGTCACGTGATCGATATGAACAAATTCATTTAGGATTGTAGCTGAGCTATCCGAAGAACATATTGTAGAAGGGCCCTTAAATTAATTTAAAAGTAGACAATTTTTTTTTTAACAATAACAAAAATTTCCGACACATTTTTAGCAATCTGTTCAATACGACGGCTTATTCGTGCCAAACAACAAAAAGAAAAAAAAATTTATTTCGTTTGTACGGTTTATTAAATCGTCTGTACGGTTTATTAAATCGTTTGAACGATTTATTAATCCGTTTGTACGGTTTATTAAATCGTTTGTACGGTTTATTAAATCGTTTGTACGGTTTATTAATCCGTTTGTATGGTTTATTAAATCGTTTGTACGGTTTATTAAATCGTTTGTACGGTTTAGTAATCCGTTTGTACGTTTTATTAAATCGTTTGTACGGTTTATTAAATCGTTTGTACGGTTTATTTTATTAAATCGTTTGTACGGTTTATTCATGTGGTCCCTGGGGTCCCTGATAATTAATAGTATATTGCCAACTACCTAGATCACGTGGTCCCTATGGTACGGGATAATGAATAGTAGATGGCCAACTAACTAGACACATGGTCCCCATAGTCCCTGATAATCAAAAGTAGATCGTCAAATACCTAGACCATGTGGTCCCTTTGGTCCCTACTTATCAAATGTAGATGTCTAACTAATTAGACCATGTGGTCCCTTTTATCCCCGATAATCAATTGTAGATGGCCAACTACTTCGATGTGGTCCCTATGGTCCCTGATAGTAATAGTACAAACGATTTAATAAACCGTAAAAACGATTTAATAAACCGTACAAACGATATAATAAACCGTACAAACGGATTAATAAATCGTACAAACGGATTAATAAATCGTACAAACGGATTAATAAATCGTACAAACGATTTAATAAACCGTACAAACGATTTAATAAACCGTACAAACGATTTAATAAATCGTACAAACGATTTAATTAACCGTACAAACGATTTATTAAACCGTACAAACGATTTAATAAACCGTACAAACGATTTATTAAACCGTACAAACGATTTAATAAACCATACAAACGAAATAAATATTTTTTTTTGTTGTTTGGCACGAATAAGCCGTCGTAGTTCAACGTGTTGAAATTGACATTTTTGTGGCGTTACCAATGGAATGTCATGAACCATTAAATCTGCAATGATCGCATTTAATCTGTAATATATTCATATGAATAATAGTAATATGTAAACTATGCTAGTGGAACGGAATGGCAGATCAACGCCGACCGAGTTTTACCTACGATGTCAATTGTCAGTTTTTGCATCATTACACTTAAAAAGTCTTTCAAGGAAATGCATTGCACATACATCACAATAAACTCGCCACTTTTCCTGATGTATTGAGCATTATTTCGTGTTTTCAGCATTAAAGATTGCTTCCTTGTAATGCATGGAAATTGACAAAATCATCTCTTTAAGCCAAAAGACATATTAAGATCGTCATTCTGTATTGTTTTATCCCCGCGTATATATGAAATGCGTTCGACAAATCTTTTCCCATTTCCAAAACATTAGGTTAGAAGCACAAATGTGAAAAACATTACGTTACATGAGGGTCAACACGTCATTCAGCTCTACCGGAATGACGTCTAGGCTAATCTCTATAACAAGAGTTAAATAATGTATTGAATTGTTTTCTCATGGGACATAATTCATAAACGGTTGGTTTATTTGCTTTTTCGTATTGTAAGAACATCTGAGGAAATTAAAGATTGTAGATTTTCATTTAGGGTCTAAGGACAGTATGATATCGAACGATTTCAATTGGAACGGTAGCCTTTTGTAAACTAGCACAAACGTAAACGACAACGTAGAAATGTGTTTTATTTATTTTGAAATTTTTTTTTGTCTAATTAGCGGCATACTTCAAACAACATATCTGCAAATCTATATTTGATCGCTCTTTGAGACATTTGATTTTTTCAAGTTTGTTTTGTTCTAAGTAAATAACAGCAACAGTAAAGTGCTGTTTGCATTATTTGCGAGATGTGAGAATTGACATATTTTAGTACACGTAGAGTAGCAACACATTACAACTGACAAATATTCTATAATAATAAGTCTCTGTTTATATATTAAAAATAATTGTACCTACTTAAAAAAAAAATACTAATTTCTAATGGCAGTGATTCTTCGTTCAATGCACTCGAGTATACCATTGTTTTTTTATTGGTATTATATTACATAAGTTTGAGGTTTTTCGTTTTGTTTTGTGTATTGTATGGTTCTCAAAATCCTAACTTGTAATTATCCCCTTGCCTTGCGTCTTGGTCTATCGGTTCGTTTTTTTTTGCAATTTGTTTAAAATTTATCATACAAAATGCGAGCTTTATCTCACAATATTTAATAGTTTTTACTTGTATTTCAGATTGAACCAAATTACCAGAAATTCAAGTATACATAGCACAGGATGCGTAACAGAGTAGAAGTTTAATACAAACAGAATAAAATGTCCGACACTCTTGAATTGAGCATTGTGTTTGTTATGTTGGCCTTGTTCAGCTTGGCTGGTAGCATTGGGAACGCCTTAGTGCTGTACATTTACTCGAAGAAAAGGGACATTACAACGTCCTCGTTGTTTATTCTGACATTAGCTGGAACAGATTTTTTTACTTGTTTGGTAATTATTCCTTATAACATAGCTGTTCTCAACGTAAATTACAGGCTACAATATGAATTCCTGTGTAAATTATATATGTTTTTGATAACATGTAATGTTCCGTTTTCTGCGTTCATCATGGTTGCCATTGCGTTTGATAGATATTTCTGCATTTGTCATCCCTTCTTACACGCCATTACAATTCCTCGTGCAAAAGTAATTGTCTTGACAATGGGAATTTTTGCTTGTTTCCTTGGAATTATTACTTCTTTGTGCTATGGAATCGTGCCTTTTATAGATCTGTCGGACGCTAATTCAACGCTAGGAGGAGTATCAAATACGTCAATGGAAATTAATACATCTGTAAATTACACTATTAAGTATGCTAGTCAGACGACACCTGGAAACAACAGTACGACGAACGATTTAGCAGGAATGTGTTATCCAAGCAACTATGTCTTCGATATATCATTCACTAATGTTTACCAGAAAATTTATGCTGGATTTTACTTACTTTCGTTTCTTGTTGTATTTGTACTTTACGGTCTGATATATCGGTCAATACATATTCGCCGAACACAAAAGGCCAAAAGAAAGCGGACTAGTTTGTTCCCTTCGTCACCTACAGAGTATTCCGCCGCGGAGACACAATTGACAATCTTGAACGGAGCTGACGATAATAGAGAAACCGAACCGGAGCAGAAAAAGTTCCGGAAGAAGACCATTGGGCTTAAGGAAAAGGTTTTGTATGCCAACATTCGAACAGCCGCAATGTTGTTCATAGTGACAGTCGTATTTTTGTTTTCATTTTTACCGGCATGGTTGATGGCACATGACTTACTTACGTACAATATGGTCGTATTTTACATGTATTTTATGTATAATGTAGGCAATCCAGTTATATACGCGTTTATGAACACCTCTTTTAGAGATGACCTTCGTGTACTGTTTAAACGAGTATTTAATATGAAATAGTTTAATAGCATATCATACAATTTATTTAAAACTTGTTCATATAATATTGCTATTTTTATGTCATAAGGTTTCATACGTCAACATTATTTAAAATTCATTGTATTGAATTAGGTGTACATTTTCAAATCTTACAATTTCGTTAATACTCGTTCATATAATATTCTTATTTTTATGTCATAAGTTTTCATATGTCAACATTATTTAAAATTCATTGTATTGAATTAGGTGTACATTTTCAAATCTTCCAGCGATACACGCTATCAGCTTTATTATCATTCTCATATCGTGTGCATATCATAATAAATCAAACATATTTAAACATATCAAATCATCTAACCTTACGACAACCACCATGATGTTTTGGCATTAAATACTTTGGCAACCCTTACTATCTTTAAATATCGCTCAAACTGTTGCTGCTTGTAAAGTTTCGTAATAAATTATAATTATTCAATAATATATGAAACATTTTGTATAAAAATAATGTGACTGAAAAATTTGAATAAAAAAGGATATTCACTAAAAATAAAATGGTTATTCACCACGGGAAAATGCATGCGATTGTTATTTATAGAATCCCGGTTATTCCCTTTTTAAAATAACAATCGCATGCATTTTCCCGCGGTGAATAACCATTTCATTTTTAGTGAATATCCTTTTTTATTGAATAAAACAATAACTGTCTTTTGATTCGGTAAATGTGTGGAGTTATTGACTTTTGAAAAAACTCTTTGTTATTTACCTCGCCCGCTGGGCTCGGTGAATAACAGTTTTTTCAAAAGTTAATAACTCCACACATTTACCTCATCAAAAGACAGTAATTGTATAATATCAAACTTTATAAATATATGCTAAAATTAATTACAGCTGTAATAACAACGATCAAAATTATTCTTGATATACGATTGACCAAATAACACCTCTTTTCAATTAACATTGGATGGGTACACTTAACGGATCCCTGAGCTCTACCCAAAGGGTTAACCACGTAGTGCATTCGTCATGTCATCTAGTTTGAGCAAAGGTCAAGTTATAATAAGAAAGACTAATAACGGATCATATCGGGTGCCGTGATTTGTAATTGTCGTGATCTTAAATGTTACGGAACCATTTTAGAAATATCGGGAAAAGGGAAGACTCTTTAAAATAAGGCCAATTCTATTTCATACATCCTTAGTTGATTTGTTATTGGTTAAATTTTCTCGTATTTATATATAGGTATAAGACTGCCTGCAAGATTATATCCAACCAACCAAACAACCCATTTGTTAGAAAAGTTAATTAAAGCTACATGTACAACAGCAGTCAACAATTATATAAAACCAAAGGAAGTGCTGTTCATAGGTTGATATTTCAGGAAAACATTTTCCCCCGCAAAATAGTATTATTTCATTAAATGTTGTTTCACGTTAATAATTTGTGTGTTGTTTGTTTACAGTATATAATAATAATAATAATAATAATAATAATAATAATAATAATAATAATAATAATAATAATAATAATAATAATAATAAATATGAAGGCATCTGTGTTTGCAGCTGCGTCTTGGTTATCTACACTATACATAGCTGTTTTGATAGATTTCTACCGGTTGCGGAAAACATATTTATTACGATTACATTGAAAAATTGAATGTTTGCCATTTATTTGTTATAAAACTGTTAGAGATTTCGACGAAATCCTACCCTGAATTTTTATATGACGAAAAAAAAGAAAAATGCTTTTAAAAAAGAAATAGCAACATTATAATTTATCTGTATGTACATTGTAAAATATAAATCAAATAAAACATGTGTTTTCAATACGTTGCTGCATATGTTTTGTTGTAAGACATAGATTTTCTACGTTATGATAACGTGCTCGAAAATCGAACACTCCTTTATATTCTTATTATACCGGAAGTCCCGTCGTTATAAGCTGCACAAGTATTTTGTTTATTTATTAGGATTTGTGATTTTGTTTCTTTCTTTGATTAAATTGTAATTGATTCTGCCTCTAACGAACACCTTTAATTGGTAAATAAAAAATCTGTTGCTGTTGCTGTTGCTGTATACCACAACTACTATTAAGTCTGATTCGTATATTTTATGTATAGGGACAATGTCTACCGGAAGACAAAAAACGTCTGCCATGAGGAGCGTCATAAATGATGACGTCAACATTCACCATTTACTCCAGACACTGCAACCCGTCATATAGGCGAAGACACACCCAAATACAGTAGAAAATTTTTAACCGGTCTAGAAAGTTATATTTATTAAAATAGCTAACATTACCTTAAATTGTTGTTGCACTGCATCGATAGCAAGTAATATCTCGTAATAAATTTATAATATCAGAGTATATACATGTAACAAATGACACCAAGAAGACGTGTTAAGAAGTTTAAAATAGGTGAGATTTTTTTAAATTAAACTTGTACACTAATCAATCATGACAAAAGAACATAACATATGTACAGTACCAGTAACGTGTATAAGATGAACCATGTATAAATCTAACCACTGAATAAAACTATTTTATGTAAAACTAAATATCTATTAGTGAGATGGTATCCATCTCTGTGGGCCCCGCTGACCTTGAGGTCAAAGTTCATCAAACATCGCCTTAAAATTATCTACCTACATACCACATAAAAGGAGTAAAAGTTGTACAACGGACACGGTTTCGGAAGGACGGTAGGACATTCTGATCACTAAATTGGCATTCCACCTCGTGGTGGGACCCTAATTATACGTTGACCATTTGACGATTTTTCACGTATGTTTAGCAGAATGGACAGAAGATATGATTTTGCCTAAATAACTGTAATTATAAATACTTGAAAGGGTCTCGGTGGCCGAGTAGTTAAGGTAGTAAGTCAGCTACCATTGATCTCTTGGTCTGTCAACACTGAGGTTGCGGGTTCGAGTATCAGTTTTCCCACCGCAGGTGTTTTTTCTATGTACTCCCGAAATAAAAATTGAAAACCATGACATAAATGAAAAATTGATGAAAGTGGCGTTAAAACACCATTCAAACAAACAAACAGACAGTTGATGAACAAATTAACATAACAAATTGGTACCAATAATTAATGAAATTGGATATGTACCTCAACTGAAACGGTCAAACAAGTTAACATCGTGTGTCCATGACTGATTTACGATTTCCTCATTCCATGCCTACTACAACCCCAACGAAAGCTGTTCTCTCGGACAATGACTGAGGCCAGCAAACTTTACGAAAGTCGAGATTACTTAAACAGCGTGGTATTTCTATGTTCTGCACCTGATACTAGCGCTTCTACTTACAATATAAAGGATTATTCCTAGGACAAAAACCGATTTAGCACAAGACGATAGACGATTCTTTAATTATCTCAATAGCAAACGTTATTTTTTGGGAATTGATAGGGCATTGTTACACGGATTTTTTTTTAATTATCACTGATTCCCGTTTTTAACATCGAACGCAAACCTCAGTTCCTATTTGTTTTGAATGTCTACAGTATACATAAGTGGTACATGTTTATACAGATTATACGTATGACTATTAAGATCGTTTAATCCCCGCTGTTTAAGCTAAGTAAGCGAGGGAGGAAATAACATTAATTCGTCGTTCATTGACCGAGTTCTTTAGGAGTGCTTCGTTTAAGAAACTTTAAATGATTGTTGTATCAATAAATAAGTAGAAGCAGCTTGAACATAGTTTGATTGACTGTTTGTTTGTTTGTTTGTTTGTTTGAAAGATATTTAACGCCACTTTCAGGTATTTTTAGCTATATCATGGCGTCCAGTTTTTATTGGGGGAGGAAGTCTGAATACCCAGAGGAAATCCCCGATCTTGGGTAGAAAACTGCCAATCCTTGTGAATTAAGATTAGAGTCGAGTAAATCCTGCCCGCAGTGAGACTCGAACCCGCAACATAAGTTTTGACATACCACGTGATCAATAGTAAACTATCTTAACCGAACGGCCACCAGGACCTTATGGTATTTGAGAGTAAATAGTATAAGAAATGTTTAAATAATTTCATTGTGATACCTATACCAAATTTTTTTCTGAAAATGCAAGACCAAAATGTAATTTCGCATAAGAATTTATATTATTGTCTTTGCCTAACAAAGAACACAATAAGATAAGTTATGCAAGAAGTAAACACGTGACCTGCAATCCCGAATCACTGACAGTTTTCATGGTAGTATTATTTGCCCTGGATGCTTCTGTGAACATATTATTACTTCAGGACTAATTTGTAATTATAAAGCCGACTTCCCTCTGCAAACTCAAATATATACACTTATAAGTCTTTGTAATTTTTCGCTCATCGTCAGAGTTGTTAAAGTGGAAATAAATCTTTCATTACTTACTAACACAGTTTCAATGGTTTCCACTAGGTTATGCTGCTTCGTCCTAAAATAAGTATACAGTTCAAAATGGCTGTAAAGCCCTTTGAAACTAACGAACCGTCTGTGAAAATAATACGGCTGCATAACACGAGAGGAGAGCATGACACTAACTTTAATTAATATGAAGACTAAAATATGCTGAGATCTTTCATTTGAAAATTGCTTTTTGCCTTTGGAAATATTTCAACATTTTCGACTGATTAACCACAAAACGACAGAAGAAACTTGGCTTTGTGGTAATTAGTCCGTTTGTGTCTGCATACGATTGGCAGCTCAAATCTATAAGGATATACAATGACAACCACCGCTTTAAGATGTCAAGTCACGGGCTTAATAAGCTTAACTATATATGCAGCAAGTAATAATACCAACTATATATACTTGCCATGCTGATAATAAAAAATATAATTTAATTCGCTCAAAGTTTTGAAGGTCATTCATAGTGGTACAGTTCGCAAAATGCACCTAGAGAAGACGAATAGTTATTAGTTCAAGTAAATCATTTTGCAAATAAAACATTATCAAGGGAATAATGAGAGCGTGGTTGTAGCAAATTGCAGATTATTGAAGAAGCAAATAACAAGTAACTTTTCAAAAATGCCACGAAATTGTTAAGACGCTGTTTAAATGCTTCAATAGTTTATGCGTCATGTCTGTTGTGTGTCTTTATCTTTACTTTTGACGATTTCTTGTTCCGTCTTTTAGTGGTTAATTAGAATTGTTATGGCAGTATTTGGGTTGGTTTGTTCCACTTTATTTTCAATCGCATCTGTGTTTGTTTATGCATCTTTGTTTGAATTTCAGTCTTTGTGTTGGTATTTTACAAAACGTGAACAATTCTACAATTAGTTACTTCTTTAATTTCTATTAAACATGAGGTCATATAGGATTTAATAGCGTATTTGATTGATTTATTTAGCATTTCAATGAAAATAAATAAGAGAACAAGTTAAAAGTGGTGTAATACTTGTAAGCATTCGATAACTTAATTTGTGACATTAGAGTTTCAGATAGACGTTAGAAGTTTCCACCCATTTTTTGAAAATACATTTATCTCTGATAAAGGAATTTATCTACATGTTATACTGGTAAATAAACATGTAATATTCGCAAAGCTACGAAAATATTAGTTCACAATATTGAGATTTTCTGTTATTATTTTGTAAAATACTTATCATTTCTCTAAAACACATCAAAAGAACAGTCTAGTATATGTAAAAGAACGAGTAATCTGTTGACAAATGTAGGTTTGCACAAATGATACAGGTGAGGTCGAAGAACCATATCACACAAGCCTCGTGTCTTAGAGCTGCTTCAACAATAATCGTTATTTGTTACTTGTTTGCAGGACGCTGGGACTGGCTTCATAGTAAGACCCAAGCAGCAGTCCGTGTCTTAGATGGCGGATAGGGGATGGTCACTAAACAAATGAGGTCAAATTATTCATTTATTCCAGCTCCCATTTATCTGCAAGTTCCTTCACTGTAGTTACATTTATCGGTCACTTGTAAGTACCTGAAACTCCCCGTGTTCTTTATCCAATCGAATCTACTTGTGAACCTACAATAATGAAAATGTTATATGTATCATAACCAAGCAGTAATGTATAACAGTGATGTTAAATCTTGATGCAAAATATCGTCTTATCACGGACTAAGCGTTCCAGAGCGCCTGTTTATTTATTTATTTATTTATTTATTTATTTATTTATTTATTTATTTATTTATTTGGGTAGCGTTGTACTTTTACAGCAGTACACATTGTTTTTTTCTGCCTATCTACATGCTGCTGTTTTACATTTCACATTAAGTGAGTCTGTAGACTGTCAGGAATAGATTTTAATCATATTCTGATGACAGACAATCGTATGGATCTTAATTACTTTTCTCTATGACTACTCGATTATACGCCACATTGACGTTTGTGCGACATGATCAAAACGAATGTATTATTGAATGTCGTATTTTTTCAAATGATATATTGGTGTGTTTTTATATTATGCCAAACTATATATATTTGGTAAACAATAAATGATATAGAGTTAGTGAAAGTTTCACAGCAACATCACGGCTCGCATGGACATGCGTGTTGTGAAGGTTAAACTATTTCCTTAGTATATGTATCAACGGTAAAAAAGTTAAATAATAAACGTATAGTATAAAATGTTAGCATGATATATTTTTAACTAATTTTTACAGACTATTTACACAATGAGTGTAACATCTACGGTTTCCCTACTTCCGGTTTAGATCTGATTCATGTCAGACATCGATGGGCAGTTCTTCCCACATCCGATTCAGAACATTTGAGCAAACATCTATCATGGATGATTGACTTTCAACTCTTTCTGATGAGGATATCGAGCTGTTATTTGATTAAATGTGCTCAGCTAGCACAAAAATGTTATGAAGAGGGAAGTCTGAATGTTTCAGAATTACTTTCTACAAAAAATATACCGAACGGAATGACAGTTAGTATGTTTATAAGTTACAATGATAAGTCAATTTTGTTTATATCGATAATGCATTGGTACATGTACACATTTACTTCATTTTTGTTTCAGGAACAGTCATATGATTGTTCATCGGTGCTGGAGATGAATTGGGAACTGTTGCCCTCGGTCTTTGGCCTCGGGTAACAGTTCTCAATCTATCTCCAGCTCCTGAAAGCAATAACTTGAGGCTTCCTGAAACATGCACGAAACAACTGTATACTAATGCATTAGCGATAGAACCAAACAATGGCTGTCCAAAGACGTTTTGGTCCTTGTGAAGAAAGTTATGGGAAATAACCGTTCCTCGTTTATTCCTCCGTTAATTGACTTAACGTCTAAGGAAATCACCGTTAATGATTTTGATAAAGCTAATTTGCTTAATACTTATTTTTGCAATATTTTTAATTTACATGAAAATAATATTGATTAACCAGATGTGTTACCAAGAACGGTCCACTCTGTGGACATAGATGAATTGACGGAGGAAGAGATAAAGGACGTACTAGGTTCGCTTAAATTAGGAACAGCCTCTGGAGTGACTATATCAGTCACCACATGTTAAATTATACAGCAGCGAGTGTGTTTTTAGCTCTGTCATTTATATTTAATTTGTCTTTTCGTATTTCTGTATTTCCTAATTGCTGGAAAATTGCCAATGTTTTTGCGTTTTATAAAAAACGTGACAAATTATTTGCTTCTAACTATCGTCCTATTGCGTTACTGAGCTGTGTCGGAAAGGTTTTTGAAAGAATAATATCTAAGCATATATATTATTATATCCTAGACACAAATTGCTCTTAAAGTTTCAGTCAGGTTTTGTTCCCGCTGATTCTACATGTCACCAGCTTATTGAATTGTATAACAAAATCTGCTTGGCCTTAGAGCACAGACGAACTACATGTCATAAAGGTCTTATATTAAAACTAAAATCTTATGGTATCAAAGGGAAATTAATCAGTCGGATAGAAAATTATCTATCCGTTAGAAAACAGCGAGTTATTATTAGGAATGATTCGTCATCATATGGGGTTTTAAAAGCAGGTGTTCCTCAAGGTTCCGTGCTCGGTCCTATATTATTTGTGCTTTACATTAATGATATTGCAGATAATATTAATAGTATGATTAGATTGTTTGCTGACGATACGTTGTCTAGTTGAATTTAACCCCCAAAAGACGGAATTCATGATCTTCTCCAATGGTAACAGTATTCCACAGATCAATCTGTCTTTTATAAATGAACAATTACACAGAGTACAATCTCATAAACACTTAGGGGTAACCTTTCCTAATGACTGCAAATGGACAAGGCATATTGAAAATATATGTTGGAGTATCAGCAAACAAATATATGTTCTTAGAAAGATGAAATATATTCTTAGCAGAAAAAACCTTAATAGGACATACTTTACTAATATACTTCCTCTATTTGAATATGCATGTGAACTGTGGAACGGGTGTAACATAAGAGATAGTGAAAACATGGATAAGCTTCAACTCGAAGCAGCATGAATTATTACTGGTTTGCCCCGATATGCCAGTAAAGAATTTTATTCAGAAGGCGCATGTACTGGTATGCTATGAAACGTACCTCAGTAGAGAATACCAAGATGTTGACTAGAAACCTTTTCAAAGTCGTTTTTCCCTTCTACTATCCGCTCTTGGAACTCATTAAATATGCATATTAGATCTGCTCAGTCCAAAACGTCAAAGTTTAACTTTTACATGTTCAATCATACTTTCTTATTGGTGATCGAAATACAAATATTTTACACACTAAACTAAGACATCTTTAAAAGCTGACCTTTTTAGAGTTAACCTGGTGAACGCACCTGGCTGTTCTTGTGGACATCCATTGGAAGATGCAATCCCTTACTTTCTAGAATGCCCCTTTACCTAAATCAGAGAGTTAACCTTTTTAGAGTACTTCAGCCTATTATAGCGGTATCAATTGAAGTCATTTTATTCGGATCACCTTTACTCAGTGATGAACATACTATCATGATATTTAGAAGTGTTAATAGTTATATAAATAAAACCAGACGTTTCTGTGAATAATAATTTTAAATTTTGTTACTATAACAAATAATCGTCGAATATATGTACTTGCATTCTTTATACCTCTACATCATAGTTTTCATAAAATCATTTAAACTGTACAAACATATTGGATACAATACACATTAACCGCAATATTAAATTGATTTTTCATTTATCAATCGATTAGAATTCTATGGCGTGGCAAATATATTTACACAACTAGTATCAATTTTATAAAATTACATATACAACTCGAAAAGTTGCACGATAGGTTTCAGGGAAAGTTGTCTTTTGTACTTTCCTCTTATCAATTTCAAACGGTCACGCACGTCTTTAAAGTACTTTGTGCTGATTTTGTACCTAGATACCTATAATGAAAAAAAAGAGAGAAACCGATTGGAAATTTAATGACAAATAGTATTTTTCGTTGTCTTTCTCATTTAAAATTTTGATAAATCTGCATAGTTAATCAAATATAATGTCATTACGAGAGGAGACTAGTTAATACGATTAAATTTTAAACAATAACATTAAGTTTTCTATTGGTAAGTATTGTTCTTCTCTAAAGATGATAGCCTCTTTAACACAAGCGGCCTTCAAAAATAAAACGTCGGGTCAGGAACATTGAATTCAACGATGAGAGCGTTGAAATATTCTGTTCTGATATTTTTTCGACTACAGTACTCTGACGTCATTTGTCTTAACGTGGTTCAATGATTACATTTCTCAGCTGATTTTAAATTTATATTGCGCAATTAAAAGTAAAGTTAAAATGTAATTCATGCAAGTTTCTAGAGAAAAGTTTATTCCAAGCTGTAAAAAATATGGATTTGCGCATGCGATATAATATGGCTTCATATTAACTAATGAAAATGATCGTATCATAGGTCTTGACATCGTGTTATATTTGAAAGTGGCGCTTGCGTTAATGACAATATTCCGCCAGGAAACCAGGTTATTCTGGAGGCCCTGCCACCAACAAGTCTCCACTGGCAGGTGGTAACTTTCAAATCTGTGTTAACAAATACATCTATAGTTGACAGATAGTAGCGAGATGTAAATCATTTTGAATATTCTATAAAAAATTTATTAAATTGATGCATTTAAGAGCGAAAACACTTTTGTTGACCGTTGTTCAATACGACACTATATCCATTGGGTATTTAACAGATTAAAAAGTGATCCATACATATGACAAACCATAATAATCTAAAAAGTACATTTATAAAAAATATAAAAGATCATTTTATACATGAAGTATTCGATTATATTTTCTTTTCAGAACACATCGAATTGACTTTGTAAAGATTCTGTTTATTTTATAAATGACATATATTTTAGAGCATTTTCTTGTAAGTAATTTTTGGAGCTAGCAAAGAACCATTGTTTGTAAAAATAATTATTAATAATTAATAACAATTTATCTCATGATTTACAATGTAAAGTTTTGTCTTTATTGTTTGATATTCTTCTTAAAAAAATAATTTCTTTAGCTAAATTTTCATATCATTTCCGTTTTTCAGAATATTTTGAAAAAGTATTTTAAAGAATTTAAGGTTCGTCATTGGTTTCAGCTAATAATATCGTGCCAACAGCATGTAAAGGAAAAAAGGTTTGACGTAAATTAATGAGTCTATGTTTGAGCTAATCGAGTGAAAACTAGGTTTATCATTGTTTTTTTTCGAACTTACTTGAAAGTAAGGACTTTCTGTGTACAAAATGAAAGGATTTGTCAAAATGTTGTTTAAAACGAAGATAAATATTTTCCAAACACATGACAACAAAGTATTATCATTCTGAGGTTCAGATATCTTATTACGAATTTTGTTTTTCATCCCTACCCATTACTGAATCATTAATACCAGAGACAATTAAACTGTGATCTCTATATCACACCCCTTAATGCTTGCTCACTTGTACTCGTCCTGAGTTTAGCTGAAATATTTCTCGCTGGACGTTAAGCAGACAAAAAATCAATCAAGCAATATAAAGTCTGGTCAAAAAATTCAAATGATTGAAACAAAAATAAATCTTGGGATTTCCGCAGAATAACTTTTTTCCCGCGTTTTGAAATCGTGAAATTTTTTTAACTGTCCATATGTCTACGTTATTTATTCTCTTCGTTTTGGTTAGAAATAAGTGTTTTTACTAATTTAATACTTTGCTGTGATGTTATTGCATTTATTTGGTTCACTTTCTAGTAGTCGCTAAACACATTAAATTTACCAGCATTCTTAGCATATTATACAATTCCAAGTTATTAAAATTAATGCAGTTCAGTCAAAACAAAATTATCTGTAAAACAACAAAGCGAATTCAGTAACCGCTCCGCTTGACAGTCTAATTGGAAACGAAAACCAGACATTAATCTCGAATCAGTACCAACACTTTTTTTTACATCATTGAGTAATAAATTTTCGTGTTTGAAATGATAGAGTAAAGCAAAAAAATAAGACAAAAGTTCTTAGAAAGTGTTTTGTGCGACTATCTTTTTCTCTTATCTATGATTATCTTGTGAATGTGTAGATCCCTATATAGACATACAGTCTCAAATGAAAAATAAAAAAAAACTTGAAAAGGGTTTAGAATGAAGAAGAAAAATTAATTTAATCAAATAATAATGCTTTACTTCAGACGATTTATTTCAAAGACAAATGATTAAAGATATTAAGTAGAAATCATTTTATGTAAAAAATTGTTTCAGACACAGTGTTGGAAGAAGTATATAATTCAAACTATTGAAAGTTCTTTTTACAATATATTTAATCATGTGTGATTATTTAATCTAGCTATATTTCAGGTAAGTACTACATGTATCACATTCCCTTTTACCTCTGTTTTCCTTTAATATTTGCCATCAAAGTTTTGTTTAATCTCTTATATTTCATTTCTGACAAACATAATTTTTTTGCCTTGTATTACATTTTGGACAATGTATGCTGCTCCATCAATATTTTAATAACACACTGTACACTGGAGAAGACATCATAAGATTGATTTACTTGTGTCACCTATTTGCATATATGAACAAATAAAATATGTTTAAACCAAATAATGATTACATGAACTATATTGTTTGAAAAAAAACCACACCATTATTGTTAAAAATCAAAAAAACAAAAAATGCAAACCCGTTGGTGAGATAAGACTAGATTAGATTTTTTGCAAATTAAACAATTTGATTGGACAGAACTTCCTAACGTCCGTTCCAGAAATTACTTAACATTATTTATGCATCGTTTGTACATGAAACAGCAGTAAATACACATGTATGATTGTATATTCACGCATGACTGTAGACATACACATACACACGAACACACATTTATATTACACTTAGAACTATAAGTTATGATTATATGAAACGGTCATTTGGATCCTGAAACTCTCGTTTGTTTTAATAAGCTGCTTTAAAAAATATTCTCTTTAAACCTTCAGTCAATGATTAATCGCTAAAAAGCAAAGTTAACATTCTATTTTAAGTTCATTTAGAAAACTTAGTTTGTTGATCCATAATTATTTTGCTGCATAATATAGTGGACATTCGAAAATGTAATCAATTTTCAATGATCCAACAACAACTGCGTTTAGGATCGATTTTAAAATTAAAACGAAAAGATCTGCAGTTTATCTCAAAGTACATAGTGGGTTTAAAAACATCATTAAGTATATTTATTTCAAGTACAATTGGAGACCTGTAGGAAATCGTGAAAAATTAAATATAATGTAGAAAGGTTTACATTGAATATTTGCAGTATGCTTCCACATTTTTCAATATGATCGCATCATAGTTCAAATATGAGGCCTCGTTAGAGACCAGAAATGTTTTCATTTAAATTTTTATCATCTTGTCATGAAAACAGGTGTTAGATTCTTGTTGTCTCTGATATTATTCTCTCCTTTTTGGCAAATGAAATATAACGATGACATATTTTTTCTTTTATGTTTATGCTGACTTCGTTTTTTACAATGTCACACTGAACACTTTTCTGTTTTCTAGATTTTATTTTCTTTGTATCTAGACAAGGAAGACCATACGGCTACAATATTTTCTTTGGTCTAAACTCATTTTAAAAGCAAATATCATTCATGCCGACATTGCTGAGGTATTTAAATATAGTCCACACAGACCATCCAACGAGAGGATATTGTATAACTACATTGCAGCTGGAGCAGCTCTGAAAATCCATTTTACGCTATGAAGGTTTCTTTTAAAAAAATGTATCACAACTACTTTCAGTACCAAGCGCTTTATTATGTCTTTTGCCATGAAATTACGCATTTGCTAAAATCGAAAAACAGAGTTCTCAGATCATGTTTGTTCGACGATACTTTTCTTTGATCCCTGATTATTTATAGATAAGTATATATTTCTCGGTTTAGAGTGAAAGGTAAAAACTTAAAAAGGTTTTAGAGTGATGAAGGAAAATTGACTTAAAAGTAATATCAGTGTTTCAGATTTTTTCTTTAGAAATAAATCCGATGACTTATTTCAAAGACGTGTCAGTTAATATATTTATTAAAAACTATTTTATATAAGATGTTTAAGACACGATGATGTGTTGTCAACTGTTTCAAGAAACCTTTAATCCATATGTTGTCTTATTTTGTACTGTACACTTTATTATATTCGATCTATTGAATCATTTATATTTCAGGATAGGATTAAATGTAACTTTTTTTCAAATACAATATTGACAACACATGTAAACAATTTCCAATGTATAAATATATTAATATTTGTAATGGCATACATGTATATTAACAACACATGTATGACGCCACACATATTTATAACAAGCAATGTATAACATTACAGTCTATCCTATCGTAAAGGATTTAGCACGAATTAAGATATTATCCAACGTGCTACACATTAACCGCCTGACAAAGGTTTACGCGAGGAAACAAATTTTTGTATGGATGGCATTGTTACAATTTAAGTCAAACTTATGAACCTATGTGTCAAAACATAGTTCAGATGTAGAAACGGCACGAGTTCTGTGTACGCTTTCAGACAACAGTGTCGAATCATCAGGAGTTAACGCATATGTTAAACTTGTCACTCATTGATCAAAGCGAGTAAAACATAACCCATTCGATTTCGTTACAAATAATGGTGCAAGCTGCTTAACAACAGATAAGTCTTTAACAGTTAAACGTTCCTTAGCTCAAAACACAGAGGATCCCCCATATTATAAGAAGGTCAATCCAAAACATAATTTATTTGAAAAAACCACAAGTAAGAAAGAGAGATCGTTCCTTATTGCGTTACGATCATTACCTTTAATATTTTCTGATGTTTTTGAGATTGTACTCATAATATGGCACTTGCGTCAATTTGGGGATTAAAACGAATCAATATGTATATCTTACCAATACGCTGCTCAAACAAGGATCTGTTGCACCTAGATTGATGTCATCTCGTCAGAAGTATTATGCCGTTACTTGGAGTCTGAAATGCGATTAGATATTTTATCATATTCCCAGGTAAGTTTACTCTTTTTGAACAGGAAGGTTTCTTGGACATTAAGATGAGTAACTTGAGGTAAGTCTAATTAGAGGCAGTTCCAGTCTAAAGTTCGTATTGGTAAGCGAATATACATGAATCCGGATTTGTGACGATACCTGTTTTCAATAAATTAAATTATGTTCACTTATTAATAAGTAATCCATCTTTGAAATATCCAGGTGAAATTTTACCCGAAGCTGACATTTTGAATTTAACGGTAAATCCAAATTACGTAATCAATTTGTATTTAATTGCGGAACGAATACAATTTGTCATAATTGCAACAAATGAAAAATTCGTTTCGTCAAAAAAAGATCCATAAGATAGATTGAAATGGTGTCGGCCATTCAATGTAATGGGAGTGAAGGGTGTCTCAAATAAAATTTCAAACAGGACTTTAAACGTACTCGATATTCTAAGGTACGACAATTTTTAGAAAATTTAGATATTTTTCTTCTAGTTTAGCGTAGATTGCATGGGTGTCCAAACTTTTTTCATATCAAACTGAACCTAAACATTCCGTACGATTTTCTTGCGGAATCAGCACACAGGAAAATGCGTTTAAAGATGAAACCTCGAATTTCACTTAAAACATAAAATATCAATATCCGATAAAAAATGTTGAAAATAAACATGAAATGAGAAGTTTTATTAAAGGAACTACATTTCTCCTTGGATTACATCCCAAACCTCATGTCGAAGATTGTCAGAAAGTCGCGGCATACTTACGATTATGAATGTAAATGCGGGATTGAAACATATATTTGAGCTTGAAAAGCATCATTTGAAATAATTTGATAATGTCTTCAATCCAAAACGAGATAAAACCAAGCCCGTGTGGAGTTATTATTCAAAAGGCAGTCAAACATAAATTTGTCAACAGATGACTAATACAGTATGAGACATAATTCTTTTGGAAAAGTAAAGTATTGAATTTTCATTGGCGCTCAAGATACAATTTATTTGGATTTTAGGAAGATTCGCAGACCATTCCATTAACTATATGGACTGAAAAAGTTTTAGAAGAGATGGGGAAAGATCCAGTTTAATGAAAGTCATTAAAAATGAGTTGTCACGGCTTTCGTTCTGTGAAAGCATAGTTGGCAAAACCACTTATACATGTATTGGTGTATTTTTAATGTGTAAATAGCCTTCGCCGGATTTAATAAAACGGTCTGGAATTTTAATAAATTAAATATTGAATGCTCTACAACATATTATTTAGATTTTAAATATATTTGGGTTTGAACGCCACGAGAGTCTTGATTAGGCGAAATGCGCGTAATAAATTCTATGAACCTTGGTATCTTTGATAACATTTTATTATTATAATCACAACTTGAACTATAAACACATTATCCATTCATAAAATATATGGCATAGAAATACAATTATATTTTGGTCGTTGTTAGTTTTATCTTAGACAACAACATACCAATCATTTAGGTGAGACAAATAATGTACTACATCAAAATCAATAAAGACATCTGTCGATTTTGTGCTCAAACTTTAAGTTGATTAATTCAAGAAAGTATAAACGAAATAATTGCCTATCATTATTCTGCGCGTATTGCTCATTCCTCAATATCATCCATTAGGAACTAAATTTTGTATCTCTTATAAATTGTCTGTACCTCGCAATATTTTGTCCCCATATTATATGAAATGTTAAAGAAATGAATTCCTGACGATGATTTGGTATCATATAATAACACGACTAGCAGGAATATATGAGAATGAGATTGTGGCACAGTCACAGTGTAATGGCGGATAAAAAACGGGTGTAACCGAACTCAATAAATCAATATGAAATATTGTCAATTATCTAAGCTTTAAGTCACGATAAACAAAACTATTTTTAGAATGTAGTGAAGTGAGAGGAACGTTTTCCGAAACTTAAAATCACCTGTAGAAAAGAATGTGGATTAGAAATATGAAATGTAGTTTTATTACCTTTGCAACCCACGTAGGCTTTTTGAAACAAATTTTGTTTGGAAAAATAGTAGCATATTAAACTTTTTTAACGTCGAAAAGTCACATAAGGTGAAAAAATATGAAATATAATATAAAGCAACACTGTACATGTACATTGATGTTGCTTTACGTCCAGCGAACAGTATTTCAGTTACATTCAGAACGAGTAGTTAACAGTCAATAACATAATTCGGAAAAGATCAAAATGGCAACAATCTTGAATAACACTGTAAAAGTATGGGGGATGGGAAAAGGCGGACAAGTAAGCTTTTTGTACCGGCTACTTGTACAACGAGTCTACTCTTATCGATTTATACAAAAGGGATCTTTATCGTTCATAGAGCTTGGCATTCACAAACACGTTACCTATTGTGGTCCGTATTATAATTTACAAAGCCCTCAACGAGAGGGTCTCCCCTATCCTCTAATCGGGCAGGTACTAACTGCGGTTTACAATTCTTGATAAAAAAAGCTGACAAACGGGTCCCAGGGGGGATTCCTTAACGTTGGAATGTAAGTTATGTGTTTAAAGAGTGTTACGCTCCTTACACTTTAACTGCCTTTTTTATATAAATTTCGAAAAAGAGTAGGCACATTGAAGCGGCTACAAAAGACTCAATTTCCCTTCAGAACTCATAACTCCAAACTTTCGATGTGCCACCACTTTTTCTTTTGATTTATTGTCCTTAAACTTACACTCTTTCTGAATAAGCTGCAATAGTGCTCACTTGGCGTTACGAAAAAATCAATCTAATTAAGAAACTCTAGCAAAGAAAGGGACAAAATAAGAAGCTGAAATAAACAAACAAAGGGAAGTTCTATGTTGTTTGTAAAGAAATATAATTCTAGCCATAATTAAGTCTTCATTAAAGCATTTATATAATATTTTTCTAACATATATCAATAATATTAACATTGTTTGTTGGGAATATATCAGTAATTCCATGATTGTTATTCTGCACAGAGTTCTTTGATTTGAGAAAAGTTACAAAAAATGTACATTTGAAATGTATAGGTAAACAAGGTGCATATTATGTTTTTGACGTTTTAGCAAATTTAAGTTTCTATAGAAGTAATTTGTAAAATACAGACTATTTCCATTTTGATGTAGTTTTGTTTCTTGGAGGATATTGTTTTTTAATTATTAGATCGTATTTGATGAAATCAAATATATATTGTGAATTAGACCAGACGTATTATATTTTGTCAAACTAAAATAACATATTGAACATAGTACAGATAACAATAGTTTTTATTGTATTTATTTTGAAAATTTGTGATTTTATATTTATGTTTTAATGCATAGTCTTTTCTTCTTTTCTATTTTCTTTATAATCATGAAACAAATCTTAATTATTTTAATCTTAAAACAAATCTTAATTGAATTTTTATTATAGAAATAGTATACTAAATGTTTATATATATATATATATATATTTCGTTTAAATGTTATAATAAAGATTATTTTGAAGGACTTAATTGTAATCTAATTTGACTGATTTATTCAAAAATCGTGTTCATTGGTATATGTTAAGTCTGTAAGTGAAATGCAGAATGCAGGGTTAAAGTATAATTTTCCCCATACAAATTACCCTTGAATGCAATACGGTAAAATTATGTTTAGGTAAAACCTTTCATAGACAGTTACAGGATTATTTCTCTATAGTAAATAACTATACTAAAGATTTAAGAATTGTGTTTCTACATGCATAAACTTGATACTCGTGAAACTGACTATTTAAACTTAACACACAATTGGAAGATACGTGGAAAGTACAAAAGATAGTACACAAATAGAGAATACTAGAGACTTCTGCAGCTAAAAGATCTCCTATGTAAATCAATCAACCCTTTCCGTAGCACTTAGTTTTATTTTTTAGAAATCAGTTAAAGAATAGTAGATATGAAAACATATAATGTTTTTAATCTTTCCTTAGTGTCAATCATTAAATAGACTAGTATCTGGAAATAGACAGGATGTCCATTTTTTGTATCCCTTATTTCCTCAGGCTTAGGTCGTAAACCGTGGTAACGGTTCCTAAAATAGATGTCTTAGTATAATACGTGTTTTGTCTAGAATTACTATATTTACAAAAAGCTTCCAGCAATGATTTATGCCTTTCTGTCTCTTTTCGTTTTTTTACCGTAACAAAAAATAGTAGACAACTATTAAATGTCACGAATATTTATCCAAGCTTAATAATAAAACAACCTAATATGCTTTATGCCAAGAACTTGTCACTATATATGATAAAATCTGAACAAGCTAATGCTGCCTAAAATTTATTCACTCAACCCCAAGTTTTGTGTTTTTCCTTATAGTTTCTGTTTTGTAAAGACTGTTGCTAGTCAATATTGTAATGTTTGAAATAATCGAAGAAACACCAATCAAATCTTCGAGTCCAATAGTCTAATACAAGGGACACGCATCAACAAACCAGCACACAAACGAAAGCTCGTGACACGAACGCACATGAAAATGAGAGTGAACTTAGATGCTTCGGGTGAGGAAGCAGTTCTGTTGCAACAAACACATCATGTCGTTGGCAGTCAATTCAGGGTAAGTTTAGTCCGGTAAAGGAAGATAATATACCGACCCAGTTGAGAGACAGATGGCGCATATGTCTACAAGTACAAAGAGCAGAGTGGATGTTTCTACACAAGAGGGATAACTGACAATTTGATAGTTAAAGTCATCACGTTTGTCGTAAAGTTGAGTAGAAAGTCCTACGTTGACTTTTGATTTTGAGATGAATCGAACCTAAAAGTGTCTGTTGTGCTGAATCGCAAGATTTTTTAGATAAATGAGATGAACTAAGTCACAAAATCGAGGACTATTCAGTGAAAGAGACCATCAGTGTAACGGAAGCTGCGATGACCGAGCTAGTTTTTCTTTTTTAAAAGTGATTATAAAATGTCCGCGTCATGTGAATAGAGGAACAAATAAATAAAAATAGTGCCCAATGAGTGGCGATTGTAAAATCCATTGTCTTTTGATAATCACGTCCACCCAAATGAACATATTGTTAATAAGAAAAAATAAAAGTCCAACTATGACCGACAACCAGTTTTCTACTTTTTTAGCACAGCAACGTTTAATCACATAAGACTATCTTTACTATGGTTAAATATGTGGAAACGTTGTGCAAAATGTAGAAACATCAACAATTTTCATATGATTACAAGAAAAGAGAGATCTTGATCAAAGCAACTCTATCAGTTACTTAGAAGCTATAAAGCTTTAAATGTTATTGAGATCAATTGTATAGTAACAGGAATCAAAATATTTTTAAAAGAAAAAAGTTTGGTTGTAAATTTAAATGAACGACCGAAAAACCCCGGTGTTTTGATGTAAGAAAAATAGCAAAGAAAACGTCCGAACAACAAGAGTCAAAAGTCAAGGGACAGTTACAAATCCGGATATAGACAAACACAACACAAAAACAGAAAGAGAGTAACACGAACCCAATAAAAACCATGGGTGCACTCAGGTGCTCCGGACGAGTAAGCAGTGCCTGCCTCTAATTAGACATCCGTCGAGTTACTCATTGTCATGCCTAGTGAAAAGTCAAATCCAGGAATGAGGAATCACTACCTACGACTCTGCGAAAATGTCAGATCGTATTGTTTAATCTAATACTTGGAAGAAATGTAATTATCTTTTTCACGGACAGAGAGAGAGAGAGAGAGAGAGAGATAGAGAGAGAGAGAGAGAGAGAGAGAGAGAGAGAGAGAGATTCCAAAGTAAGATATAATAAATTTGTGTTATTTATTAATATTTTGTCCTTAGTGTAGTTGCAGTATGCATAGTATTGCTGCTTGTACAACAAGCTTGAGCATTTCATTAGTCAACCAACCATGTTGTGCTTTCGGAACACAACCATGATGCTAATGGTGTCGTTATCTACATGGACGAATAGATGTAAGAACTTTTGATTGGATTTGGTCTGTGTACGTGAAACAAACCTTTTTTTGAAAAACATGTTGCACTTTTTTGTAAATGAAATGCTAGTTACTAGAAAATGTGTAACCTTTTGCAACGTTCTATAAGGATTTATATTTCACTAAAATCCCACTAATTTATAACAAATGTATTATAAGTTCAAATTAAATAATTGCCACGAATATTTAGTTTTTAAAATAACAATAAGAAGAAAATATAAGCAAAGCTGGTAAAATATTATTCTGTAAAACTGTAAAACTACTACTGGTTACATTTTAAACTGTCAACAAAGGCATATTGTTATAAGTCTAGAACACAAGATACGCTCTACAAGCGTGTAAAATCTTATGTGACATTGTTTTGGTGCTGCAATAAGGCAATTGGAATTACGTTCAGCAGTTATTTTTAATCGCCCTTTCCAAACGATTAACATATATAACCGATATTTATTAAGCATTTATAAAATTACAACACGTGAATACACGTAATAATTATAAAACAGCTCATTGACAGAACATTGTTGTTTTGTTATGCCGCTACGATTAATGCTAGAGTAATAGTACATTGTTTACCAAGATGCACTTTTAGCTGATTTCAAAAGAACATGGTCATTTTCGTATCATTCACATCGAAATAGACATTTTATGTAGGTATTATTCTTATCTGCTAATTCCTCGTGGCTCTTTTATGTCTCAGTTCTAGACAAATTTGGAAATATCTTATAATTCCTGTGTCCGGGATGCCTTGTAGATCCTATATTTATTCAATAGACAGAAATCAAATGAAGTTCTTTGGAAAAAATCTAATTACGACCACTGTTTACTAAAACAATTGATTATACACAGATTATCTGAACCGGAACAACATTTACTTAATTCAAAATCTATATTTATGGGTTATATCCTTTAGAATGTCAGGTAAAATTAGGACAACAATAACATTTACAGGAGTTTTCGGGACAATTGACACTCTTATATTTTATTTTAATATGGTTTATTCATCATTTAAATGTTTTTTCATTGAAGTGGTTTACAATGATCACTAACAGTATTTCTAATGGTACTGCCCTTATACCAATTTAAGTTTAGGCTATAAGCCGGCATATGACTATAAGCACAATATCGAAAGCTACAAAGCTTTAATGAACACGGATTAAAGATAAGTACATGTACCAACAAAAGAACAGTCGGTTTATTATAAATTTCAACTATGAGGTAGAGATATCCATACGAAAAGCACTTCATTTTTATGGCTGGTCTAACACTAAATAGCCATATAGCTTTTCAACAGAGCAAATTAAAACATAATCCTGACGTGATGTTCATATTCCTAATATTTAAAAGGAAATCCAGTTTTATTTCCTTAGTGTTTTGAAATATTACTTCGCAAACTTATATCTAAAACTTGAAGAAAAAATACTTTCTCCAATTAAAGGTTGTGCTATTCACTCAAGAACAATAACAGAGAATACAATGCTTGACAGAGGTATGTAGACAGGTCCTGAGTTTTATAAAGCACTTTTAGTTTTTTGTATTAAGTGTGAAAAATGAAAGCGACAAACAAATATTAAAAACACATAAAGTCAGTCAAGTATTCAAAATTTAATAACAGTGAAACACACAATTCGAAATAACAGAGCTAACATTTGCTATGAAGACAGAAATTCCTACATGCAAAAATTTACCAATTTTATTTCAACAGATAAACAACTTTGATCGCAGGAATTTAAACATTAGATCAAACAACGATTGTAATCCATAAAACCAAGTTTTTGTGTGTTGCTGGTTTCTCGTTTATGCGAGGCTTCTTACGTAATCTCTTCAGCTGATTGTCCTCAGTAACAAATCCTATTAGCAATTAAATCCCCAGTGATATCATTTATGTTTGTTAACGAGATAATGATAAAGGTCCTCAGTGGTATTACGTTCTGTGTACTATTTAAATGCTGCAAACGCAATTTATTTCTAGATTCAAGTTCTAGTTTTAACCTTAATCATTTTCTTCTGTAAAGACTATTGTAGCATTTTAAAATTGAATCCTAATTAGAAGCGCATTTAATGTTTGATAATGCTTTTTTATTTCCATTTTAACATGTGACATTATTATTTATTTATGTTTTATTGGTAGAATGAGCAAGAATCACATACATGTTTTACTTCCGTTATAAAATTTTGCTGAGACATGTATATCTTGAATGTTTTCGTAATTTTTGTATGCACAGTTAAATGTATACTGTAAATTGTCCTAAAATGTAAATTATTGTATGGACTCATATTTGTCCTTCACGTTTCTCTATATGTTTGTTGATTTTTGCTGATTTGATGTTATGTCATTAATAATTAAATTGTGATGTTGTGTTAGGTTTATTACCTCTTTATATGTATATATAAGCAGAAATAAAGTGAATTAACGAATATTGACTACTATTGGAATATGTTTACAATACACAACAGGTTTATCGTATAGAGCTGTATGTTTTACTATTATAAATAAACTTGATTTAGACTGCCTAGGACACGAATGTCACATTTTTATAATCTATTTGGTTTTAAGTATTTTAAAACAATGAAAATTTTAAGATATTTTTTACAGTTAATTCATAATACAGTATTGCTTTTTAACGCAATATGTAGTGAAAATCATATATAAGGGTAATATGTAATATTGTAGTGAAAATCATATATTAGGGTAATATGTAATATTGTAGTGAAAATCATATATTAGGGTAATATGTAATATTGTAGTGAAAAATCATATATTAGGGTAATATGTAATATTGTAGTGAAAATCATATATTAGGGTAATATGTAATATTGTAGTGAAAATCATATATTAGGGTAATATGTAATATTGTAGTGAAAAATCATATATTAGGGTAATATGTAATATTGTAGTGAAAATCATATATTAGGGTAATATGTAATATTCATTTATATAAAAAAACCGTATACATGGTATTGGTCGTTACCTACTACTGTATAGTCATTCAGAGAGGAATTAACAGATAGACGCCACATTATCTTCTAGTTAATTTATTGTTTTATTTCTGGCGAAGATTTATTGTGCAAAAATCTAAGTTTCTCTTTGTAAATTAATTACAAAAATGAATGATTTCTTGTGATATTTACTCCGTCAATTACTTCCTTCGTTATTTCTTTGCGGTTTTCTGTATTATCGCTATGTAAGTCCCTAATGACTTAAGTTTTTTCTGTTTTATTTCATATGTCTGGAATGTACATTTTGTACACATGTATCTAAACTTAATTTCAGACCACAAGTTATTATAAATAAAATGGAAATTCAATGCAATATGCGCAATGTTTCAACTGAGTATATGCTATTGAACTGACAACGAAAAGCTTTTAGATAATTTATATGAAAAATAGCAAAGAAAACCGACCGAACAACAAGAACCAAAAGTTAAGGGACAGTTACAAATCCTGATATAGACAAAACGCAACACAAAACCCCAAAAGCACAAAAAACAGAAAGAGAGTAACCCGAACCTAATAAAAACCATGGGTGCACCCAGGTGCTCCGGACGAGTAAGCAGTGCCTGCCTTTAATTAGACACCCATCGAGTTACTAATTGTCATGTCTAGGGAAAAGTCAAGTCCAGGAATAGGAATCACTACTTATATCTCAGCAAACATGTCAGATCGTATTTGAGACACTGATTTCCGATAACGGTCAATTAAGTCGTGGTGACGACCATATATTTTATGTTTGGTTTTGTTCTCTTTGCCGGACAAACATGCATATGACATTCAAAATAGTTCGGTATTATTTTCAGTATACTATTGCAGGATGTAAAACTGAAATAATTCAGTATTAGATACCAATCACATCCTTGGGTGATGGATAAAGGAAGCTCGTTTGTTAGCGAATGTCATTCCATATTACAGAAGGCCTGCGTATTTTTTTCTTTTATGAAAGACTTAATTTTCAACTACTTTCACCATCGTTATGGGTTGTGATAGAGTAAAGCGGTTTTTGACTGGACCCACGTCTAACAACACAATATATTTCTTTATCGTTCATTAAAAAAACCATTATATTTTGTATGTTCTTCACTCTTCATTCTGGATAAAACCAACTGACAATGTTACCAATGAAAGAAGGAACAGAGCCTAAGAATGTCTGGAACTTCATTAAACCTTACATTCTGTATCTCCAATCAGTGCACCATCATGTCCTATAAACTAGTCGCTAATTCAATTTATTCAAAAATTAAATAATTAATTTTCAAACCATAAAAACTAACTTTTTAGAACCACACAACATCGTTTATTATGTGTCAAGTAATGAAATAAGCCAAAAATGAATGAACATGATCAGTTGATGCGAATATTGCATTTTGACAGGAACTTACATTCATTATTACTATAACGGGCTCTAATATAATTTGCATTGATTACTGCTATCGCTAAGGCATTTTGTATCATTAATATCCCAACGAAATATGTAACGGCAACATGTCATAAGAACTATTTTATCTCATTTATTTAACGATGTGACAAAAGCGGCATATTTAAGAAAAAAATTATATAATTGATATAGAAGTTGAATCTTTTAATTTGTTATCTTAAGTCTGTTAAAATAGTTTGAAGATTTAAAATTCAGTAAAAGAAAACAAATTTAACTGACACATATTAAAGACTACTTTATTGAACAGGTGGTGCAGTAATTTGAGACACTGAATAGCCAAGGGAGTGTATTCGTTACATGCTGGTCGCGTTCAGTCGAATATAGTAGATGTCTTTCTAATGTTGTCAATAGGAAAATTTAAGTACAGAGTTTAGCTTGTATCATTCAATAGTTGTCTATCGCTGAACTATAAGAAATACTGGAACACACCAAAAAATATTCATTCAACAAAGAAGACAGGGTAAAAAAACAATCATGGTTAAATAAAATAGTGCACAACAACACAATAGACAGAAAACATAAAAACCACATTGAGTAACACAATCCCACCAAAAACTTAAAGGGTTAGCAACCCCTGCTCCACACGTGGCACATGTCGTGACAAGAGTTTAAAATCCCGTTATTAGTCATATCTAGGTGTATTTATATTCCAGCAAGAAGCAACAAAAGAAACAAATAAATGGTCATTTATGACATAGCTATTCGGTAACGGCGAACCAATGTTCAATGTAAAATGTTCAAATCTTGTCAACGCGAGCCAATAGTTAATTAGCTTTTTTTCAGCATAAACTCTTTCTTTAGGCACGGAACACTAACCACGGGCTTTTGAGTACATGATCAACGTGTACACCGAATATGCAAGTTTTGGTGCCATGTTGTCAGATAGAATGGAAAAATTAAGTCATTCCTTTTGACGTAATTTCCGTTCTCAAATAAACCATTCCTTGTCAATGTCTAGATGTGGAGCAAGGTATTATCAGACCAAGCCGTATTTGTGGTGTCTTCAACTTTAAGTTCAATGGGTTAGATGCTATCAACACATTCAGGTTAATTTCGGAATATTTAATGAAATCTTGTAATCTATATTGCAAAATATGAAATTTATACTTATTTAAAAATACCCATTGTATAAAACCAGCCTCATACCTATAGAGGAAAAAGTCAGCAGGACGGGGAACAATTGGAATGTAAATAGTCTGTTAGAAAACACGTCCATTAAAGAAGAAAAATAATTTTCAATCGGACAGTCAAGCATTTTTATGATTTCAGTAATAGTGAACATTTTAGTAGAATCAGACCTTTTTTACAAAATATAATTTTATTGAACTTAAACTAGATAGTTATATATTAATTATCTACCTTGTTATATGAATATCAGTATAAAGTCAAACATTTCAACACAATTGCAAAAAGAGTGACCTTGACCTTGGCTACAGCTTCTCACACAGATCTTTAGAATTATTATCAAATCGATGTTAAAATTTTGGCAGAAGGTTTAGTTGTGCTAAAAGCAGACACAAACAGTGTAAAGAAAAATTGCACAATTGACAAATAACACCAATTGTTTTTACTTTGCATAGTTGGAATACCGTACAGTAAGAAATTGTTGCTAATATCACAATCACTGTATATATGACAAAATTAACCTCTACCTAAAACGTTTTAGAATAGTAAAGGAAAGATACAACTGTTTGTGGCTGCTAAGCAAATATTACTCCTGCGTGCTAAAAGTTTTGACAGGAAAATTGCTACAATGAAGTCCAGTGGTCAAGAAGTTTACCGTTAGTATATGCATGAATATAATATATATTACAGGTATCCTATACTTCTAATCATACATCGAAACATCACTGATGAAATTGTTTGTCACTATTAGATTATCTTTGCAATCACTTGAACTTTAGACCTTAACCATGTTAGCGGAAAATAATTATTTATCCGCATGTGTCGTGTTTGAAACACAAGAATTACAAGTCATTTTCTACACCACAGATGTTGATTTAACGTAAATGCTGCGTTTCTGTTGAAACTTTCTTAATTATTAATTATTTTTTACATACGAGACATTCAAAAAGTATATAACTGTAATTAAAGAAAAGAGCATGAACATTTTTCTAATATCCAGATGTAAACAAGTCGTTAAAAGTATACTTCACTTAATTAAAACGTATCCAAAATATAAGGGTATTAAATATATGGGTTATGAGCCGCGTAGTTAAAACCTAGAACGCTCAATGTAAATATTACAATGTTGTTAGAAACTAAGTTCATAGCTACGTCATGCAGGGGGTTAAAACTGGGACACTGTAAGGTCGTTTGTCTTTAGGTTCAAACCAAGGACATTGTAAGTGTATGTACATGTACATCATTACGCCACGCCCCGAGGTTCAAACCATGAACACTGTAAGTTTATATACATGTACATCATTACGCCATGCCCTGAGGTTCAAACCATGAACACTGTAAGTTTATATACATGTACATCATTACGACATTCCCTGAGGTTCAAACCATGAACACTGTAAGTTTATATACATGTACATCATTACGCAATGCCCTGAGGTTCAAACCATGAACACTGTCAGTTTATATACATGTACATCATTACGCCATGCCCTGAGGTTCAAACCAATTACACTGTAAGTATATTTCTATATGTTGCTTGTTAATTTAAAGTATGAACGCCGCAAGTAGGATATGTCAGCGCTGCGTTCATTTAAAACCCCTTAAACACTGAGAACATCTGTAACTTTTGCGTTGAGAATTAAAAAAAAAGAATGAACGAACATTGTTCTTTTTTGTTTTTAGTTGTTTCCTACGATCTTGAATTCAATTCTGTACATGAGATTTTGATTTTAATAAACATAAGAACACTGTACATAGCTACATTTTGATTTTGAGGTTAGTTCAAAGACCTGCAGGTAGACTCTTATTTGTTACTTGTTAAATAAGCCTATATAGCTAGAAACTTGCACATACAAGCTTGGTGCATTTTTACATGTGGTTAAGATTACAGTGAGAACGCTACAAGCAAAGTATGACTTATTGTATTTTTGTTAAGTAAAAGACACAAAGTACATCGTTAATTTTAGGTTAAAGCCAAAGACACTGTACGATAACATTATATGCTGCTTTTTCCAAGCAACTTATATCGTACTTGAAAGTTAAACCAGGCATACTATAGGTACATTCTTACACGTTGATTTACACGTTAAAACAAAGAACGCTGTAATTAAGCCCTTTTTTCCGCTTAATCAGCTAATTCCAAGGGCTTTATAGGTATATTGTTATCTTTTTGTTTTCATTTCAAACCAAGAACGTAAAATTAAACAGTTTTGTGTTGCCTTTCTAAAATAACTAATCACACTGCCATGACTTTCGTTTTTAGGTAGGCTTAATGATACTTTGTGTGGTTTGCTGTTAAAACCAAGAAATTTAAAGTACATCATTGAATACATATTGCATTTAAGTTAAAACAAAGTGAGCAACGTAAATTGTTATTTCAGTTAAAATTTAAGGACAATGTAAGTAAATTGTTCAATGGTACTTTTAGTTAAACATAAGGTCTGTATAAGTACCTCCTTACATGTTGCTTGTTAGTTTAAACAAGGATGCTGTCAGTATGTATCCGAGTAAACATAATGGGTTCGGGTTTAACACTGTTAAATGTGTTTATTTTATTTTATTTGCAGCAATTTCATTTAAACATACATGAAACTGTCCAAAATGAAATTTTATTCCAATGCCAAAAAGCATAGTTTTGATTGGCTGTTGTTTCAAAAATGTTTTCATAACGAGGTTTAAAACCACAGTATTAGGTACAATTGGCAGAATTAGTTTTCAATTCGGATGCATATTGTACTTGGAACTCAACCAATCATTCGTTCAAAAAGGCTCGTTTGCTTTTTTTCATATAAAGTTTTCAGTTTTAATGCCAAAAGCTCCAATTCATAGCCACAGTCTTTGATGAGACTGTGTGTCAATATATTTGACTATGACTCCTGCTTTCTATTTATTATTTAATAAGTACAATCTAACTTCGATCTAACCAGAAATCAATAAAAATGAAATAAAACATCACGATCAGCATGGATTCAACTTTTAAACTATCCGGTGCCCTAAAGTTTTTAACATTGTTTTTTGGTGTAGATAGTGTGGAGTCTAAAATCAAACCAAGAAAAATATTTGTTTATGATTGTTTAATATTTTTAATTTGGTATTAGGATAAATATTTCTTATATTTCACAAGTGCATTCCAGCAGTTTTGTCAGCGTAAAATTTACATTCGTTTCCATTTGCCCAGCTTCTATTATATTTCAACAAAACTGATGGAAAACACAAAGGAAATCGCTAACATAAAAAAATCAATATTGTCTTTTGAAATTTGGGCACAACCACTAATTTTAATGCTATGTAATCAGATGTTATTAAACTTCCAATTCCCTGCCAGATAAGCCATTTGAAATTAAAGGGTGCAAATCTATTTAATAGCATGCTTATTTGTCATACCTGTTCTAAATAAAAAAAAAAGAAATACATATATCAAAACGTACAATACTTGCTAAGTAGCTTCTACCTTGTCAGAATCTACACTGTATGTTTGAAAGGAGATTGTTGGATTCTTAAACCAGGTACCGAGGTCGTTGATCATATTGTTCATGACTTTGCAAATGCAACTTGTGAAGGCTATAGGCATTAAGGTACACGTAGACGCTTCTTATTTTTTCTATATCTAGAATTGGTACGCCATCTTCTAAATTTTGGATTGATAATACGTTAAAATTTTCTGTTTAAAATTTGACTCGCTAACAAAGTTTGATAGTAATTTTCATACATTTCTTTATATTAAGAAGTATTGTCCCCTTGAAATGATAGCCATTTGTTGTACTATTTTCAACTTCTATTTCCCAAAGTTAGCATTTACAATAGACATCACCTGTAATCCACCATGCAGTTCTTTCTATTAGATTGTTTACGACCGATCGTCAACGAAATATGAAGTTCACTTTCATCATGTCCCTTTGTAAATAGAAAAAAGAATATGACTCTTCACGTTGATGTGATAAGTAGAAATAAGTTGCTATTTTAATAAGACAATATCAATGCAATACATGGCATTACATGAATTAATTATACTTTTATTTTATATCTACAAATTTACTTTTTCTAGATGCCTAAACCAAAAGTCTACTAAATTGAATAACCTGCGATTCACGGTGATTGATTCATGTAGAACCATGTGACAGCTGTTATATTACAAAGGTAAGTTACAGATATATGAACACATTACAAACATTACTGCACCGTAGATTACTTTCGTTAAATATAGGAATATGTACTAGTTTTTATTCAAAAAAGTGTCAGTGCGAATCAGTTTTGTTTTCATAAATAAATTTATTGTGTACAGTGCACGGAAGTTTGAGTATGTATATGTGATATAAATTATATACAACTTTCCATGAAGTTTTTTAGCTGCCAGTCATTTCTTTTCTATATAGGCGTGAACATCAATTCCATAAAAGATCGTTTCAAGGTTTTATAATTTGATATGTGAATGTTTGTTGTCCATTTTAATTAAAATCTCCGAATAACCACAAAAGAATCTGTCAGACGACATCCACCAATTTCGTTTTCTTTCGTATTTAATTAGAAACTTATCTTTTGGCGGCAGACCTTTATTTCAAGATAAAAACGAAAAACAATTATAAAATATGCCTTTACACTATCAAGTCGCATATGTCTTTAATTTGAGTCTGTGTTAGTAAAACCAAAAAAATCACCAAGGTTTTGCATTTTAGAAGATATCGATTAATTTTAAAGTGTTTGATCTGTAATGTAAACTTTCATATCAGACATTGGGTAATGGTTATTGTAAAAAGGTTATTCTAAAGACGATAAAAAAGATGGTAGTGGTAATTTAAAATATCTTTAGTATATTTAATAATCATACATCAACGTGTAGTAATTAAGAAGTGATAAAATTACTCAGTAATTAACAATGAAATCGAAAAACAACTATTTTAATTCATGTAATTATCTAATTATTAACTGAATTTTTCATAACATAAACTCTTATAAATGTATTAATTGACATGCGTTGCCAGTATGCCGAATTTATCCGGTTCCCACCCAGTGAAAACTAAACACCATGAAATAATTAAAAATGCTAAAACTAAGAAACAAACAATCTTTTACAACATACAACATGGTCAAATGGAGTAAGGACTTAAATATATTTGATAATATGATACAAGCAAACGATAAAAGTACATTTCTCTATTCATACATAACCTGTCTGCGTTATAAATTTTGCACGATGAATGACATCTTAACTCAGATGTAGATTTGTTGTTAATAGCAGAAATCAAAGTAAATGATTCCTTCTCAGATGCACACTTTAAAGTAGATATAATCACTTTAGGCACATAGACAGAATGCTTACGAGAATGAACTTGCTGTGTATCTTTGATACGACATTGCGATTGACATAAAACAAAATCTAGAATGTTAGAAGATAAAATCTGTATGCAAACACATAAATGTAAATGAGAGAAGTGATTTGTTTAAAGCAAGTGGAGGACTTTCTTTATAGTGTTTTTAAACATGATGAAAAGTCTGTTATAATTAACAATCTGTTTTAGCCGACCTGAATTATGATGTTAAAAATGTCAGATATAAAAATGTAACTCCTATTAGGGGTATGTGACATTTAGAATTAAAAAAAAACGATTATGTTTTTAAAAAGGCGCGTACCCAATCCTAAATGATTCTAACTAAACTTGTGAGCGATGATCACTAATTGATATTCGGTTTCCTGATGTCAAAGAATGAAAAATCCCCAAATGTCATTTCGACCAAAATATTAGTTGCAAGAAAGCACTACGCGACAAAGGTTTTGTGAAAAGTAAATTAAGTTCTAGTAGTGTATGATTTTCGAATAAAAGATATACACACTCAAGTTGGAAAGACACATTAAAGAATGACAGTCTATATGCAACGCTTATTATAAAAAAATGTAAAGTATCAGGCACACAATGGCGCATTGACAAAGTTTCTTCCGAAGAGTTATTAAGTTCCATTTATTTGTGTACAGCTGTAAATGGTGTTGCGGATATGGGTCCATGTTTTCCTATGGGAAACCCCAAATATAATTACGACCAAAATGGCAAAATTTGATAAAATTGTGTGAAAAATTGTGTGAAAAATTAATCAAAATCAATTTCAGATGTGTAAGTGGAGTTAATAAAAAATTGACAACCCTATGTTAAAGTCCATGGAGACATAATTAAAAAATTCTTTATTATGCCAATTAATTTCCAGCTGAAATTCAAACCATATCAATCATAGATGGATTATATTCATTTACGTATGCAGATGATACACGCCAATAATTACGACTGAATCATTTTACAAAAGCTTAATAAAAAAAAATAAAGTGGTGACTTAAGCGAACGAATCTCTTGAAAATCATAATTAAGCTTTTCCGATTTTTCTTCCATCTACAAATTTTGTTTCTGCTGTAAGCTTCTTGATATAAAACATCTGATACCAAAAATGAAAGAATTGAAACGACAAAAACACTACGTAAAACTAGTGTAAGATAAATTAATCGTTGACGGTGAACAGTATATCGGTCCTACCCGTAGTGAGCCCCCACCTATTGAAAATCATCAAACACATAGACATTAGGACAACACGTTGGACAATAAAATTGGTCATGTTGTGAACAGTGTTAACAAACTAAATATAGCATTCCTAAATGTGTGTGGTATTAAATCCAAACTCATAAACCCTGATTTTGATTCATTTATCTCAAGATATGATATACTAATTTTTGCTGAAACAAAAACTGATGAATATGATGAATTAAAACTGCCCAATGAATTTACATATTTTGCAAAACATAGGAAAAAGTTTTCAAAAAAATCAGGCGGAATTATTGTTGTATTTAAGAAATCTTTGGCAAAATGTCTAAATAGTTTAAAATCGGATTCAGAATACGTTCAGTGGTTTGAGTTACTTTTAGAAAATTCGGTCCAAAACACATGTAATTCAAGCACACACAGCACAATACTTTTCGGCTGTATCTATATCCCACCCGAGTCCTCCAAATATTCATCTGAAGATGCTTTTACAGAAGTAGAAGATGAAATGATACATTTTTCAAGTAAATGTAATACTAATAATATTGCACTGGTGGGTGATTTTAATTCAAAAACAAGTACTGTCAGTGATATCGTTGAAATAGATGAAAACATCTATGAAATCCTAGATATTGTAAATACTGAAGATTTATTGAATGAGAATATGTTACCTCACAACACACTGATAGAAAAGGGTATACCCATTGAAAGGTTTAGTGAGGACAAATCTTGTGTAAATAAATATGGTGCAAAACTGATCGAATTATGTAAATGATGTTCTTTATATATTGCCAATGGTAGATTGGTTAAAGATAAGTTTAGAGGCAAACTTACATGTAAAGATAAAAGCTTGGTAGACTACTTAATCCTGTCATCAAATATGTTTGATATTGTGTCTGAATTTGATATTATTGTATATAATCCTTTATTTTCGGATGTACATTGTCAACTGCATTTTCAATTAAATATTCCAATAATCAATACACCACAACAAAACGTAAACAATAACAAAGGTACGACTAACGTGAAATGGAACACAAACAAAGCAGACGACTTTACACATGCTCTAGGCGACAATCACAATACTGCTGCTCTTAATGAGGTTAATTTTAAACTCGAGAATATAAATATACAATCAGTTTCTCCTGAGCAAGTAAATGATTTAGTAAATGAACTAGGGAATGTACTGTTAAATACTGCATACTCAGTATTCGGACAAGACAAGATGAGGTACTCAAACTGTGTACATACATCTAACAAACCATGGTTTAATAAGTCTTGCAAATATAAGCGGGATGAGTTCCACCTGGCACGGCAAAAATACACAAAATTTAAAACAGAACAGAACAAAATATCGATGAACAAGACCGCAAAGGAATATAGACACATTTTACAAACAAACTACAAAAAAATCAAGAAAATTGTTCAAATGAGCTGAGAACTTTATCAAAATCAAATACAAAAGGGTTCTGGAAAACATTGCACAAATATACAAACAATCGAAACAAAAATACACACATCGATATGAACACTTTTTATGAGTATTTTAAAACTTTAAATGCAGGTGATAGAGACGAAGCACCTGATCATATTGATATTAATGTTGATGACGTTTGTAATCATCCTCTGTATGATGAAATATTGAATGGGTTTATTTGTGAACAAGAAATTGTAGAAGCAATTGCAGAACTTAAAAATAATAAAGCTCCAGGTACTGATAACATTTTGAACGAGTATTTAAAATACTCAACTCCATTTTTAATCTCTGTATACTGTAAATTATTTAATGTAGTTTTAGATACAGGAGTTGTACCAGAAAGTTGGACAAGTGGTATTATAAGACCGATATTCAAAAATAAAGGTAGTCCAACTAACCCAGACAACTTTATAGCAATTACTCTCATAAGTTGTCTGGGTAAACTATTTACATCTATTTTAAATACAAGATTGAATATCTTGTCAACAGAGTTTTCTCTTATATCTGACAACCAAGCAGGATTTCGGAAAGGCTACTCAACTATTAATATATTTGTACTACATGTTTTAATAGAATTATATTTTTCATTTGGTAAAAAAATATTTTGTACTTTCGTAGATTTTAGAAAAGCGTTCGACACGGTTTGGCGAGCGGGCCTATTGAAAAAATTGCAAAATTGTGAAATAAAAGGAAAATGTTTTAAAGTAATTTTCAATATGTACAAAGGCATTAAATCTTGTGTTAAGTGTAACGATGACCAGTCCGACTTTTTGCCTTGCCTAACAGGTGTACGACAAGGAGAAAATTTATCTCCATTTCTTTTCTTTGTATTTTTGAATGATTTAGAAGAATATTTTTGCAATCTAAACGGAAAGCATATGGAAATTATTAAAGAAAAACTTGAAAATGAATTACATATTTTTTACAAACTTTTTGTAATCCTTTATGCCGACGATACTGTGATTTTTGCAGAAACAGAAAAGGGTATGCAAGATGCTCTTAATATATTTCAATCATATTGTGAACTTTGGAAATTACAAGTGAATGTAAATAAAACAAAGGTTATGATATTTTGTAAAAGAAAGGCAAATCATAAATATAAATTTACATTTCAAGATGCGGAATTAGAGATTGTTGATACTTATACATATCTTGGTGTTGTTTTTGAATATAATGGCTCTTTTATTGAAACCAAAAAGAAACTGGTAGACCAATCACAAAAGTCTTTATTCTGTATTTATAAGCTTATCCGAAATGAAATCATACCGATAGATATCCAGCTCAAAATGTTTGACTCTATGATTGAACCAATTTTATTATATGGGTCAGGAGTATGGGGATTTGAAAATGTGAAAATAATTGAACAAATTCACTTGAAATTCTGCAAGAGAATTCTTAAAGTTAGAAACTCAACTCCAAATTTTATGGTTAACGGTGAATTGGGTAGATTTCCTCTTGAAATTAGAATTAAACTTAGAATGATTTCCTTTTGGATAAAATTGGTACAGAATGAGAAAAAACTTAGTAGCATTCTGTACAGATTGATGTTAAGCTTACGAATTAACTACGACTATGATTTCAAATGGATCAGATATGTAGAGTCTATATTTAATGAAACAGGTATTGGTTTTATTTTTACCAGCCAATTCACATATTATGACAAAACTTTAGTGCGTCAAATACTGTCTGATCAATTTATCCAAAAATGGTTCAGTGACATGTCAAACGCATCACGCGGTCAATTTTACTCTATTTTTAAGAAAACATTTTCTATGGAAAACTATTTACTTAAATTATCAGATACCTCAAGATCCTGGATCACAAAATTTAGAACATCAAATTTACGATTACCGATTGAAGCTGGTAGATGGCATAACATACCAAGAAATGATAGACTATGTAACTTCTGCAAAGAAAATGTCGGAGATGAATACCATATCTTTTTTTGTTGTAAAGATGAAAATATTACTTGTTTAAGAAGCAAATATTTACCTCCATACTATAGATTTAATCAAAATATAACGAAACTAAAAGGTTTGATGTCGTACTGTAACGTCGAAGTTTATAAAAGATTGTCATTTTTCATCAGAAAAGTTGCTTCTCTTCTCTAAATAATGTTGTTATTTTCGATGTCCTTGATACTGTTATATTCATATATTGTTTTCATATTGCTTTCATTAATTCACCATATGTTCATTCTGTATACGTTTATTGTACAAATGTTATGTTAAATGACCTCATGTAACAATGTATATGTGTCTGAGTGTTTACTTAATAAGAAAGTAGCAAAGAAAACCGACCGAACAACAAGAGCCAAAAACCAAGGGACAGTTACAAATCCGGATATAGACAAACACAACACAAAAATCAAAACCATAAAACACAGAGAGTAACCCGAACCCAATAAAAACCATGGGTGCACTCAGGTGCTCCGGACGAGTAAGCAGTGCCTGCCTCTAATTAGACACCCGTCGAGTTACTCATTGTCTTGTCTAGGGAAAAGTCAAATCCAGGAATAGGAAACACTACCTATGACTCAGCGAAAATGTCAGATCGTATTTTAGACACTGATTTCCCGTAACGATCAATTAAGTCGTGGTGCCGACCATAGAACTTCTGGAGAGATAACATCAACCTAGGTACAACAAACCCTTGTTTGAGTAGTTTAGCAGTCATCAGCAGCGATCGGTCTAGAAAATCTGAATAACGATCGCAAGATCTAGAATAACGTATAAGTTGTGAAATGTACACACCATACGCTTGAGCTGCTGGAATGTTGCTGTCGATGAACGGGAAGTTGACAATTGGGAAGTTGAAGTCATCACGCTTGTCGTATTGCCTAGTTTGTAGTTTTCCTGAGTCTATTTCTACAAGTGGGTCTAAGTAAGAGGCTGATCTTAGTGTATTGGTGGTGTCTTTAATTTCAAGCTCGCTAGGGTAAAATGAATGTAAATAGTCACCAAATTTAGCATTGTTGAGGGACAAAACATCATCAATATAGCGGAATGTGAAATTAAAGGTCTGGGCCAGAGTCTTTTCTTTCTTCTTTAGTAGGCCTTCTAGGAACTCAGCCTCATAGGAGTACAAAAACAGGTCAGCGAGGAGAGGAGCACAATTAGTACCCATTGGAATACTAACAGTCTGTTGAAAAACATGTCCTCCAAACATGACGAATATATTGTCAATTAGAAAATCTAACATGTGACAGATTAGGTCTTCAGTATATTTAGTATTAGCTTTGGAGTCATTGATGACGAAGTAAGATCTGTCATGACCAATTACCAGGTATTTATATCGTCTCTTTCCGTTTTTCTTGAAAAAGCAGCGTTTTATAAGATCTTTTAGCCTGGTTTTAAGCTGTGTATGAGGGACGGCCGTATAGAGTGTCGAAAAATCAAATGTTTTAATGCTGTTACAATGGGAAAGAGATCCAGACCTCAAGATGTCTATCAGGTCTTTTGAATTTTTTAATATCCACATTTCATTTATTCCACTTCTGGAGTAGCAAATGTCACTGTATTTTTTAAGTCCCGTTTTTACTGTTGTTAAAATAGTGGTCATGAGTTGCGATAGTGTTTTCTTAGTACACTTAGACGATCCTGCTATGAAACGCTGTTTGTATGGATTTTTGTGAAGTTTAGGAATCCAATACAATAAAGGGAGATCACAATCTTCGACTCTGACGTTGAGATCAAAGGATGCCAATACCGATTTGTGATTTTCAATAATCTCCTCTTTTGAAAGCGCAGTGAATGTGTAAGTAGGATTGCCCAGTGAACTATCAATGCCTAACTCATTAATTAAACACTCTATGTAATGTTTTTTGCAGATAAAATGATATTGTTAGGGGCCTTATCTGCTGGCACAACAACATATTTGTCATGAATGTCGGACAAAGTTTTAAGAGCATCAAGATTTCTGAAAATGGATGATGCTTTAGTACTCATAGACCTTCTTAAACGACTTATTCTTATTTGAATCAATGACCTCAAGGCCTTTACCCACTCGGACAAAGTATCAACCTCCTGGTCCTCTTGCTTTGCCCATTTTCTGGCATAGTCCTCTATTGAATCCATCAATAATTTAAAGTTATAATTCCAGTTGATGGATTTAGGTTCACGGTACTTAGGTCCTTTGGACAAAATATTGCGGAGTCTTTCATTTTCAACAATATTAAGATCTCCAGTTATCACGTGACCTGAAGGACTATATATGAATGGGGAATTGTGGCAAGAGCAGTCGGGGGGTTTGGCTTTGAAGTCTTTGATCAAAAGATCCTGCAATACACGTTTGTAATTGAAAATTACAATTTTAAAATTGTAAGTGTGTTTACTTAATAAAGTGATATCATTTAAAAGATTACATATGATTAAATTTCTTGAAACTTAATTGACTAAATTTCACTTCAGTCTGCAAATATAAAAAATTTTATCTGTCTATTTTAAAACAATATATAAGGTATGTTTCTTTTTTTTAAAGAATATCCGAGGTTGAAAACTATATATAAAAAGAATATGCGAGGCATGTTACTAAATATAGATCCGGATATAGCTTCCGTTTTTATTTCAATATGTTCAGCAAGGTGACGTACAGCAGACAACCACGAAATTGTGTAAAAGTGCGAAATTGGTCAAAAGTCTATCAGGACATTTCAAAACTCATATAAAAAGAATATGCGAGGCATGTTACTAAATATAGATCCGGATATATCTTCCGTTTTTATTTCAATATGTTCAGCAAGGTGACGTACAGCAGAAAACCACGAAATTGTGTAAAAGTGCGAAATTGGTCAAAAGTCTATCAGGACATTTCAAAACTCATATAAAAAGAATATGCGAGGCATGTTACTAAATATAGATCCGGATATAGCTTCCGTTTTTATTTCAATATGTTCAGCAAGGTGACGTACAGCAGAAAACCACGAAATTGTGTAAAAGTGCGAAATTGGTCAAAAGTCTATCAGGACATTTCAAAACTCATATAAAAAGAATATGCGAGGCATGTTACTAAATATAGATCCGGATATAGCTTCCGTTTTTATTTCAATATGTTCAGGAAGGTGACGTACAACAGACAACCACGAAATTGTGTAAAAGTGCCAAATTGGTCAAATGTCTATCAAGACATTTCAAAACTGATATAGATATACTGGTCACACAAGCTAGATTACAAAAAAGATGTCAGCAAAATTGAAAAAAAAATAAATGCGACCAGCAAGGTCTTGACATCAAGTTGCACCTACATTAAAGATATGACAACAGATAGCAAAGACGCGACGCACAAGAACAAGTAGCTCTTTCTAGTCCCCAATTTCATAAATTTTTTCATGAAATATTTCGAATGACTTTTTAGACACTCAAATGGATTTAGTCAGGAACCCCCAATCCCCACAGAGACACCTGACGAGAATCGTAATGAAAACGCTACACGTTCTGCATCTAGAATTTCTTTAGGACAACTCCCTGTACCTGGTGAATTGTTCTTAATTCACTATGTATATGAAACAAAATTCCAATACAAAATATTACAATATTGCCATATCAGATGTGGTTTGCATATGTAATATACAATTAAGGACTTTAACGTGGTCCATACGCATTATATGGACCTCATCGAAAGTCCATAATTGAATAATATTTTACTACTGCAATTAAGTGTTTGCACGTGGAAACTGTATTTTAATATCTAAGATGTTTTATATGGTGTCAAATTAGGCAGATACATAATATATTCAATTGTAAGTTTTGGTGTAATAATTAATGTCTGCTTTTATACTTCATGATAGGAACAAAGTACCGACATTAAGAAAACTGTCGACAGTCGACAAACCTAAGAAGCAACAACAAAAAATATAGCAATTGCAACAATGTCCTAAAACGTATTTATAATAGTATACAAACTTATACCTTGTCTTACATGAAATAAGATGATTTATTTGATATCATGTGATTTTGTATAGTATATGTCATGTGATTGCGTTAGCATATTTCATGCGTATATGTATTTATTTGTGGGTGATTGATTAAATGCGTTTCTTTTGTTTTTTTGTGTCTGGAACTTTAAATAAAACCTTATGCTTATAATGTTTACAAATGTGAATTAAAATACTTGATGACTCAAAGTACTGATACTAGAGCACTAAACACTAACGAACATTACCCCCGCCCGTCTTTTTTCGCATTCTCAAGCAATTATCAATAAGTTATTATATTTAGAGGAATAGTTTTGAGCATAATTTTGTAATTACATTTTTTTTTCTTTTAATTATCTCTTCTGTACGGGTCGTTAAAATAAAATAGCTGTTGTTAAAACTACCGAAATAACATCAATAAAATTTGAATTATGAATGTTTGCATAAATTTTGACATGGTTTTGAAAAATACGTTGATAGATTTGTTCTAATGTGTGTCCTCAGCCTCTTTAGTACCTTGGTTTCAGGAAACTTCATCGGGCAATTTTTCGCTATTCTTACTTAATATAAGAGCTATTATCGCAAAAATAATGATTTAGAAACATCGGTGGCAATAACAAGCAGCCTGCGAAACGACTTCAGTGTTGTTTTACAGATCTACGCTCACATTAACACGTATGATTACACTGAAACATCAGATAATGGTATAGGTGTATTAACACGTATGATTACACTAAAACATCAGATAATGGTATAGGTGTAGAGAGTTGATTTGTTTTTCATGTTATTGAATTTAAGGACATTTACGACATGCTCTTTTTGCACATGACAGAAACGGAGGAGGGCGGAATGATTCGGCGAGGGATGCATGGGCCAATCAAGCCACCTCGGGTTCAGAGTATGACCTTGACGGGCTAAGTCCTTCGGAACTAAACTAATCTCAGTTATATTGAACTTATTTATTCAGATAGAAGTTTTGAATTATGCAAATTATAGCAATCTTGTTTAACGTTTATTTGCTTTAGCAAATTTAGGTGGCTCCACCTGCCACGCACGATCCCGCCTAAATCTGTCCATGGACAGATATATAAGATTTTTCATTACAATGACTAAGTTCTTTTTTATTGATATATATATAAAAATAGCTTGATGGAGGTTATATTTGAACCGATAATTTTGTCAACTTGTTTTTCAAGACATAATTTGCCGTTTAGATTTAAAATGATTCTTATTTTATGTTTGAATTATCTTTAGTTTTGTTTGAATGGTGTTTAACGTCACTTTTAGGTACTTTTCATTTTATCATGGTGTCAATTTTCTATTGCGGAGTACCCGAAAAAACACACCTGAACTTCAGTACGAAAACTGGCTATCCTTGTCAATTAAGAGTGGAATCAAGTACACCTTTCCCGAAGTGACATTCGAACCTGCAACCTCATTGTTGACAGGCACGTGAGCAATAGAGACTAACTGCCTTAACAATTCGGCAACCGAGGCCTCGGAATATCTTTTGTATAACTCCTGGCCATCGGTTGGAAAACTTGCAATCCTTGTCAATTAGTATTTTGATTCGAGCTCACCCTGTCCGTAGTGAGATTCGAACCCGCAACCTCAGTGTTGACAGACTACGTTATTAATAGTCGAACAAATTTATTTTTGACGTCAAAATTTTGAGTCATAGATGGTAGATGTTAAGCTTATTAGAAACCGAAAAAAATGAACATACATGAACCAAAAACATAATCACAAATGGTAGTCATCTCGCAACGGAAAAATCGAATGAACCGGTTTTCTTGAAAGTTTGATTTCCACGCAAAATGAGAACATAATGTATAGGAAACAACAAATCTTCCCTATTCGTTAAATATTACGTTATACTGATAAGCGTACACCATTTATTCTGTCTTTTTTTGACAAGAATCTTGTAAACTGTCTAGTCCTACTTCTAAGGAGATATCAAACAGATGAAATAATTCTGCCATTCAGATATTACCAGCTAGTTTAAGTTTAATAGCAATAAGCTTGTACTTCTTCTCTATTCTGTAGACATGCGACACAAAATTGCGATACGACCGTACTAAGGGAGGTTACTCGAACTGAAAAAAAATTGTTCCAGCAATTTTAAAGTATACATGATGGCGTACAGTTATTATTGAAGCAACATACATAGTATCTGGTTAGATCAACCGACCGTCTGCTCGAAAAATGGCGGATAAGTTTGGAGTCTTGCAAGCCTTGCTTAAAGTCAGACTTAAAAAAAAGAAATACAGTTTATTTAACCGTTTTATTTTTAACCATCGTTTCATCCATTTAATACATCTAAACAGGATTTCTGAAGCATCAGAAATACAAGGTCAACGCCAAATATTTACTAACATTACTAACGTGTGACTATGAAATTTTCGTCACCGATACGTATTTATCTGACAGTAAACTAACTCAGCATGTCTGTCTGACTTGACTTGGAGAGTTTTTACGTCGTACACCGACAACTTAATGCCCTTGGTCGGACGGTGCATGTTTGTATATATTTTATATGATGACAAAATTACTTATCAGACAGTCACAGTAAATAAATGTGTTACTTTCCTTTTGAACCTAAAGGATCAGTTAACAGCTATTTGTTTTTTTTATCTACACAACAAGCATTTTCAAACACGTTACCCTTTAATGCAAGCGACCAGACTATCTGTGTTATACATTTAACCTTGCACTAGATACCGGGAAAGGTTGCCACGCCTCGACTTTAAGAGCTATTCTAGAAAGGTCCCTTTATTTATGATAACCAGGTTAAGCATGTAAAATGGAAAGCCAGACAACGGACTACAGTGTTTGAGATTGGCACGCTCCTTGCACAATAAAGATTTTGAAAAAAAAACAGCCGCACTGTAGCCGCTACAACAGCCTAATTATCCATCCTTATCCAGCCAACTTTATCAGTGGTAGTCACATTCCAATTTGGTAGTCCGATTATAGATAATTATGCGTTGTTTGTTAACTTAATGTTTACGATATTAAACGTATTAACTTTTGTTATTTTCATAAGTACAGATTCCCGAAATTATTTTCATAATTCAGTGTTAAATATCTAATGGAAGCGGGGAAAAAAATAAAACCTTATTTTCCGGCGTTCTGTAAACCACAAAATATTCTTACCAATAATTGAAATCAATTCTTATATTTTAAATTCAATATTGTCCTGTAACAAATTATACTTGTATTTGAAATATTGATGTCTTTTTATATATATTGTTTGCAATTGTGTTCTCGCCCTGATTATAGCATTTGGCGCAAATATAGATCAAGCAATTATAATTGGTGTAATGCATTTAGCGATAGAGGTTTCGTGGTAGTCGATATAGCTGTGACGTCTCTGTTTAAATGGATTGTATGGGTAATATCCTATAACAAGAAAGGGAGATAACAACCAAGACCAATAGGTCCCAAAACTATTTATGATTTTTAGGTAACATCGCTTTTGAAAGCGTTGTGAATATGTAAGTTATATATCGACAAGGGAACTACTGTGCTTAATTCATTTTTGTTAAAATTATATAATTTACATTGCAGACACAAATAATATTATTAATATCTTTTAAATATTGAATCAACAAATTTGTCATGAACATCGAATATTAAGTAGCCTTGGGATTTGGAAGATCGACGATGCTATTTTATTCTTGGATCCTTATAGCGACGTTCTAGTGCTTTATTTGCAAAAATAACACAAAGAGTACTTTTAGGGATATAAGCTTAATATATAAATATATAAATATATTAAACTTTAGTAGAATTACATGGACCTAAGTAAATACAATATATTCCGACATATTCGTTATATTTGTATAAACGTTGCTGGTTTTCATTACTACCATTATTTGGTTGATCGCTACGAAATATGTGTCTCACAGGTAACACTGAATTTGTATGATCTAACTCTATTTTATCCTCTTTTGTTATATGTTATATGGCAAATGTAATGATCCTTAGTTACAAGTCACATTCGTTATGTAAAGTTAGAAATGCCTACCAGTCCTGAACATTCAAGTTATTCAACAATGGGGTTTACTGTTACAGTTCTATTTAATATATTTCCCTCGATGTTTTGTATATATTTTGAATAGCCTACATTATTCTTTAAAAAAAAAAGATTTTTAGAACTATAAAATACGCATTTCGTTTCATTTTTCTTTATAGTTTAATATTGGGGCCTCGGTGGCCGAGTGGTCAAGGTAGTTCGTCTACTATTGATCACGTGGTCTGTCAACAATTAGATTGCGGGTTCGATTCTCACTGCAGGCAGTGTGTACTCAACTCCAATCTTAATTGACAAGGATTGCCAGTTTTCCTACCGCAGGTCGGGGGTTTTCTCCAGGTACTCCGGCTTCCAACCCCCAATAAAACCTGGACGCCATGATAAAGCTGAAAAATTGTTAAACACCATCAAACAAACAACAAACAACATCAGTTTATTATGTAAAAACTAAACTTTTTTAATAGCAGCAGTATAGCGTGGGTTTTTTGTAATAAAACCTGTTTACCCAATAGCTTTAAAAAGTTTATTAACGGACATAATTAGAAAACTTCATACCAAACTGATCTAATGCCATCTACAGTTGGGGAATTAAAAAGTTGAATTTAATATTTGTTCACACTTACAAATTGTTTCTTATAAACATAAGTTAAATTCCTTCTATTATTTCTTACTAAGTCCGTTGAAGATCTGTGTACATTGTAACTCGCGAGTATAATACATAATTATGAGATTAAAAAAAACTGTTCACTGGGATCATATTTAGAGGGTTTCAACTGCTTATTAGGTGGCGGATAAGGGAGACCCTCTTGATGGGAGGTTGTCAGGTCTATAATACCGAAAGCCGGTCCTCGAACCATTGTGGGTAACGTGTTTAGAGATTACTCCATACGTTTCTAGTGGCAGTCAAAATTGTCTTCCCTATATCCCATCTCACATTTTGTCCGTTGTCTTCTTGTTTGTTAACTTGTTCTCGTGTTGCATATAGCTGAAATATTGTACTGTGGACGTAAAGCAAACTTCCAATGAATAAATCAAAAGTGGGCTTTAAATCAATTATTAAAATAGTATTACGTCCACTTATAGAATAACAAACTTTTGGAAAACAAGACGACAAAATTAAAAATGAAACAAAGCTTTATCCGAGGAGGACAATATAACTGTAATAAGATTAGATAAGACTCTATGTTTCCTAGTGTTTTACTTTTGCAAAACGAAAAGTTACGTTTCTATTCAATTAACATATATATGTGCATTAAACGTTATATATATGTAACACACAAGCACAATGCTTTTGTGTCTGTATTTATTTCTTGTAAGATATACAAAACAATTGTGATGACGTTTACAACAATATGCTTCAAAAGGGGCGAATGTCTGGTTATACGGATGCTTAAAATGAATAAACACATTCTATTAGAATAAAAGCACAAATCATTGTCCGGGATATTGCTCTCGTAAAATGTTTAATTATGAACCGATTATAATTATGTCCAGAACTTTAGTCAATACACTTTGTTACAATAGCGTCTTTGTGTAATATTTTATTACATATCATAAAGCTATGGATAGCTTTGTGTTAAAACACTCAGTACAAACGGCGCTTCTCTTTATACGTTGGTAATTGTCATCACACGCATACTAATGTTGTTAATTCCTTTGGTATATTGCGGACAAGTAAATCTACGTCATCAGAAGAATACACAAAATAACCTGATGTTGCGAGATCTTCTAACCAATCCCAGTTAGTAGATCTACCTATTCCTATGCTTATTAGAGTGCTGTGTGTGTTATTGATTGGTAGTTTTATTTTATGAATAAAAGCCTTATCAAGAAACTGTCCAGATGTGACAAATATGAAGATTTTGGTGTTATTTGGATATTCGATTACAGTATTATTTAAATAATTAATCAACTCTGACTGGCTGACGTTTCGGCCTGTGTACTTTATTTCCTCTAGACGTCCAAGTTGATATTTAATACCTGATAATGCCTGGAGATTAATTGGTTGTTGTATAGTTTCCCTGAACACAACAGACGATATTTTAATGTCCTGTAGATTAAGTGAACTAAGTTTCTCCGTCAAGGAATAAATAAAAGGCTTTCCTTCATCAAATTCCGTTTTCGTAATATATGTCGAATCTTCCAAAAGTAGATGAATCTCGCCTTCTGTTTGTCGTCTGCATTCTGCAATAAACAATTGTTTTATATATATCTTTTACTTTAAAATCTTTACAGAGAATTATTACCATGAAGAGACGACATTCATTTTTGTTATTTCTGTCCTTAAAATGAAAACCACACGCCAAGAAAGGAAAAACCTATTGACTAGGTTATCTAAAAAAAAACTGCCGTGAACCGTGTCGGGTGACTTGTGAAGAGTGCAAAGCTGCTTAACATTAATGAACCTTTCCTCAATTTTTTTTCCTTTTTTTTCTGAAATCCAAATAATAACGGTAAGCTGTTGACGATACGTTTAACAAAGTTCAACGCATCTTTAGTGTGTCATAAATATTTTGTGTTTGTTCGTTTAAAGATGCCTTAGAAAGCTCTAAGCAATTTTAGAGTCCAGTTTATAATATGTTTGAAGGTACAGTACACAGTGATGACCCCTTTTAGGCGGGAAAACGGGCAATTGTTGTCAATTGAGGTTTCAGTCGAACGAACTTTTCCAAAGTCGTTAATAAATCTTAACCGCAGTGTCAATTTACTATATCACATACGAAAATACTAGCATATTATGATAATTAGTTATACTGTATAATAAGGTTACTCTACAAGTTTTGTGCAATTAAAATACATCACATTTGTCCAAGGCAAGGACAGATAAAACGTGGTTAAACAAACAAAAGAGGGGACAAAGAAAACAAATAAACATACACACAACACAAAAACAAAAAGGTGAGTGACGACATGAATCCCACTAAAAACCGAGGGTGAGTACAGGTACCCTTGAAGAGTAAGCATGCATCATGCGTTGAATTCGGTATGCTTTTTTCAGAAGTCGATCCTAAATAAACGTGAAAATTTCCCTTGGTGCTTTATACTTGGCACTAGTTTGTGTTAAATTTTTAACAAAATATAAAATAATGTTTAAATAGGTGTCCATGCATCTTTAGATATTACATTGTATGTGGCACAGTTCATGGATAAGTATGACTGAAACAACGTTGTCATTATGTAACCAGTACTCGAGTCATCTGTGTACAGCCTTACCACTGGAGGCGTGTATTGTTTGCCGTATAAATTTTATTCTAATGGGGTACTTTGCGGTAAATATATTAATCGCACCTTAAACGACAACGAACCCGTTCATGATTTTTCAAGCAAAAGAAACCACACTGTGACCGTTATAAAATTCATCCTTATATAACCCTTACTTTATATATTTATACTATTTTGACTATCCCTTGTGCTTGGTTTATTTGTTGTTTGCTTACTTTTCTCGCCATGAATATAGCCGGTGAATTTGTTAATTCTTCTGTAATGATAGGTACAATCCAGCATAAACAACTTGTTTTATTATACACGAAAGATTTACTTACGCAGACATCCTGGATTTGCAAGTTCATTTTGCAAAAATGTCCAAATTCTTAGAGCTGAGGGTGACAGGACTCCAATAACATTAGATGATACGCGTTCCAGTAAATCGTGCTTTACGGACTTTCCAATGCCAACCGTTATAATGATAGCAGACTCTTTATGGTAATCAGCTTCTTGTCTCAGTTCATTGGTTTCTGGTAATAAACCATCAGTAAAAATGATTAAAAACCGTTTTGCATAAGGCCGTGAGCCTCCTCCGAAATTAAACAGGGATCTACAAATAAAAAGGTTGTAAAAATTAATCAAATAAAAATAAACAATATTAATGCATTTTTATTATGAATTTTCATTAATCATAAAACATATATTACTATGTCATTTTGTTTTCAATTCATCAAATAAATATTGTTTTGCAGTTTCGGGTCGACCAACGACAATTTGCTTACTCGAACAAGTTTTTAATAAATATTTTGGTACAAATTTGGCAACGTTTTACCACAATGTTTCTGTTGGATATATGTGAATATAAAAATGCCTTCCTGTCTAACATGGTCACGATTTTTGGGTTGGGAAACCAACACGGATAAAAGTAATTTTTTTTAGGGTACAGAAGCAATTAAATTAATATAAGACAATTTGCCCAAAAAGTCAACTCGGGCCGTACAAGAAGACAACTCGGACTCTAATAAAAGTCGCATATATTTATTCCATAGACTGTCCTAGTAGTCTCAGTATTCGGGCCGAGTTGCCTCAGTAGACGGGCCGAGTTGTCTCAAAAGTCTTCGGGCCGAGTGGTCCTGCACCCATTAAAATATTTATTACCTGACGGATGTTAGACCGTTTTTCAAGTTAGACGTGCCCGTGAAGTTAGTAAGGCCTGATATGTGTTTAATTATTTCCTGGTTATTCGAGTAAGAATTAAATTTAAATTCCACTTTCGATGTTGACGAAAAAGACACCATCCCTAGACGAAATTCGTAGTTGTTTATTGGTATATATTGGATAAAACTATTCAGTAAGTGTTTCAGCGCTGCTTCATCAATACTAGCTGACATATCTAGTATTAAAACTACATCCGCAGCTTTCATAAAACATTGCCCTGGACCTGCAATGCACAAGAGACATAGCAGAGTAGTCTTAACCACGTACATGTAGTATATTAGGACAATAATACTTTAAACGACATTAAATTGAACAACAGATACTTTAAATCACATTAATGTGAACGAAAAGTTGAAATTATAACACTTATAAAGTTCAGAATTCTTAGGACACCATCAGGCAACATAAACTGCTTGAGTAAATTAAAGTAATTAATTGCCACATTATTTTTTGAAAAAAGGAACTAATTTGTTAAACTACAGTCCACAAAGTCAATCATCAATGTTAGAATTGTGTTGATAATCTTGTAGTTCAGACAGCGAAATACTTTTTTCGAAATAAAGGAATCACTCAAATGCTAGGATGTATTGTTATTATTACGTGCACAAAACTATCGTAATGACAAACCTGCGGTAGGAGGTGGTTCAATCTCTGCCAGATCAACTCTAAAGACAAATTTACCAGGAGTTCCGACATTCGATAGAAAAGGTAAGTTCATCATACTTTCTGTCTGTGAACCTTCTAGAGAGTAGTAATGTTCGTTATCACCCATATTAAAACCAACCTACAATGTTATTGTTTTAATGTATCGTTTATTATTATATGGTTATTATTATATTTTAGCTACCATGTAAACAATACATCTATCACCAACACAAGTTTCGTGATATTGCATGATTGACTTTTTTGATTACAAGAGATATTTAATGGCTGGCTATTTTTGTACAGGAACGAAATCCAAAAGATTGAACACTAGTTCAATATCAATGGCAATCAGCACGCAAATCGTGCAATATTACAATATAATAATGATTAACAATTCTCTATACAATTGATTGTTTTTTGTAGCATGTAACGACCAAATCTAAAAGTTAAAAATCAGATATCGACCATGACAACACAATGCGCATGATTCATATTATACATGCATGTACTTGTATATAAAAAAACACCAATATATTAAAGATACCAAGAATAAAGGCAGAAGTTCACAATAAAATGTAATGATACAATTATAGCAGCTCAGTGCATGCGATAAAATGGTTTATGGAAAACCTAAAATCTCTTTTAAGAAAAATAGCAAAGGCAACCGACCGAAAAACAAGAGCTGAAAATCAATTACAAATTCCGGATATATACAAAAAAACCAAAAACATAAAACGCAAAAAGTGAGTAACCCAAACCATGGGTCACTTAGGTGCTTCGGACAAGCAGGTAGTGCCGCCTCTTACTAGACACTCGTCGAGTCACTCATTGTCATGTCCAGGAAAAAGTCAAATCCAGGTAGGGCCTCGGCGTCAAAGTGATTAAGATAGTTAGTCTACTATTGATCACGTGGTCTGTCAACACTGAGGTTGCGGGTTCGAATCTCACTGCGGCAGGTTGTACCCGACTACATCCTAATTTACAAGGATTGCCAGTTTTCAAACCGAATATCAGGGGTTTTCTCCATATACTCCGGCGTTCTCACCCAATAAAAACTGGACGCCATGATAAAGCTGAAAAATTGCTGAAAGTTGCGTTAAACCAAATTCAAACAAACAAAGAAATCAAATCCAGAAATAGGAAAGACTACCAATGACTCAGACCATAGAATTTCTGGAATGATAACATTATCCTAGGTACAACAACTCTTGTTCGAGTAGTTTAGTAGTTTAGTAGTCATCAGGATTTAGCGGTGAGGAAAATAAGAATATCGATTGCAGGATCCAGAATAACGTATAAGTGAAATGTACACACCATACTTTGGAGCTGCTAGATTGTTGATATCGATGAACAGAAAGTTGACAAAACAAAAGTTGAAGTAATCACGTTTGTCGTAGAGTTTGTAGTTTTCCCGAGTCTATTCTAGAAGTTGGAGGCCGACTTAAGTGTATTTGTGTTGTCTTTAATTTCAATCTCGATTGAGTATTCCATAAAACATGATATCGAATCTGTTGTATTTGTGTAATATTAAACATTAGTAGGTAATATCACTGCTACATAATGGTCGAAAACGATAGTTTACAACCAATGAAGAAAACACTATTGTGTAGAATTGAATAAAACAGAAGGAAACATTGCATGTTACCAAATGGGATCGTAATCTCACTAATGCATACAAACTAGTATAAAAATGCATGATATTTACTTCATTACCTGAACTCTGTTAACCCACTGGATTTTGTTGTAGTTAAAAATGACAAAAGAGCTAACAGCATCTGATATTAAAACTGCCTGAAATGTGTTTCTCTGAAAAAAGTGACAAATAACACCAAAATGAATTAATTTTACTTAATCGTTAAAGGGGTGCGTTTTAAGGATTAACATTCTCTACAAAATAGAGATAGGGTTCACTAACATCATCACTATACAACTATGGAAAACAAATAGAGAGTTTGATTGCCCTCCTGGAAAAGAACATTTTTTAAAAAAACATAGTTATTTGTTGGCTTTGTCTTGATGAGTACTTTTGTAGTTTACAATATCAATGTGGTTTCAAGTTGCAATAATATTGTAAAATTAAAATAACTGTAACAAATCGTAATTTAAGGGTTATAACTCCAGCAAGAAGTCATTATTCAACATCGGGCTTATCGAAAAATGTTTAGAGCTTATTGTGCTGATCAATTTAGGGTAACGTTTCGTTTTTTAGCTACTATATTTTTTAGATATTGACCAAATATTGTATTTACATACATGTTTTATTTTTAGTGACATCGGTCATGTTTGTCCACGGATCAACAACATGTATGCCAGTTTTAAACTAGTTACCATAAGGATGAGTGTGGCCAAATTAAAAAAACACGAAGTGGATTCAGGTGAGAAGAAATTTAGAAAAACTACGACGAACGATGGACGACAAGTGATGATAAAAGCTCACATATACCATCAGTCCAGGTGAGATCAAAATTTGACGATGTGTACGGTTATTTGTGTTTGTTTTTTCTTCCCATTATTCCCATTCGAGAAAGAGCATATGAAAAAACCGATTTGTCTGGTAAAACACATATAAAAAACATCGCTTGAAGTCCAAATAAAATATATTTGATCTACTTCACAATATTACTCATGTGTAACTTTCGCATAATGATATGTACCTTATTTAATTCTTCATTCCTTGCGCCGTAATGTGGCACATCACACCAAGTGACAATGTATGTCCATGTAGCTTTAAAGTGTTTCATTACTGGAAAATGTGTGCGAACTTCAATCGTAGCTTTATCTATGTCTGTGTGCTTTGTAGACTCCCTATACCAGATTTGACAGCTTTGACCGCAATACCGTGTGTCTATATCCTCCCAAAATGGCGATAAAACAACTTTATCATTTATTTTTGGAAATGGTTCCGATATAAATTCATGTATTCCTTTTTGAAAAGATACTAGTCCATTAGTATTTACCTAGAAAGAAAAAATGCTAACAGAAAGCAGTGAAACAAGCCGGTCTCTTGTTTTCACCATTTACCCATCCACATGATTTTTAAGACAATACCATCACATTGTTTATAAGAACAAATATGAAAGTTAGTTTGATATTTAGCAAACTATGTAAAAACCTATATTAGATATCTTTTTAAGAATAATATATTTTTAAACTATAATATGTTTGTTAGTAATATTATCTGATTATCTATTACTTTTAGTTAGTTAATATCAGTATTTGGTAAAACCTGTTTTGGTTTCATTCGTCGTGGGTTGGTGTGATATGTCAATATGTCATATGTGTGATATGTCAAACTCAAACGTGAATAGATAAACTCTGCCTTATTCACATCCCTAAATCGAAAAATAAACATAACGTATCTCTATTGACACGAATTTCGCACTTTCTAACAAACGCTTATTTTTATTTTATAAACTAATATCTGAAATTTATGTTATGTGCATGGAAAAGAGACGGAACCCTATCGGGTTTTAAATCTTTGAAAATCCCATGACATAATTAATACATTGTCCAGATCCGTTTATATCAAACTGCAAGATTATTTTAGACTTGAATTTGACTGTTTCGAACGAAACTTTAAAAAAAAACAGGCAGCCAAAGTCATACATTTTTATACCATAAATAATCATACATTTATGTTCATAATTATTTTAGCTCCTACAAACTATATTCTGAAAAATTGGAGCAACACAATATCTGATTTTAAATTGATTGGATAACTGAAATGTGCCATGCTGATGATAACAAGTATAAATTAAATGGTGTCTGGTCAATTAGTCCCACTTGCAAATTGGTCCCAGCCAATTCGTCCCAAGTCTTTGCCAATTGGTCCCACTTTTGAACAATTGGTTCCAACACGTTAAAAATTAGTCCGAAAACTTTTAAAAAGTATATTTTAGAACAATGTTTGGTTTTGGTGTTGTATAGCAATTAATAATAAGTTATTGAAATTTAAGAAGCTAACAATACAAAACAAATTATAATTAGTTAAAATTATTACTTAATTTGTTACTTAATATACAAACATATATATATAAAAGAAATAACAAATATTATTAAAAATAATTTAAGAATTATGCATTCTTTTTAAAATATAAAAGTTGTATAGTATTATAATTTTGTCTTATTAGTTTCATTAGCAGCTTGGGCATATAATTATTACTTTTATCATTTGAAAGCATCGGGTTTTAGTTTTAATTCAATATTCAAGGAGCTATAAATGCATTTGATTGCCTTTGAATGTCATTATTCAAACATCAATCAGTAAAATCTTTATCTGAACATTTACTCTTTAACCATACATTTGTATATTTTATAAAATTTTTAATTTAATTTTGTACTCACTGTCCCTTTTGAAGGCTTACAGAAACAATATCAAAGACGCACATGATTGTGACTTTGGCTTGGGAGGTAGGGTAAAAAAAATAATGTCTCATAATAGGTCAGTTATAGAAAAAAAACAATCAAATTTAATCATAAAATGAAAAAAATCATAAAGAAAAGGTGTAGCTCTAAATTTACTTTATTCGACATCATGTCTTCTGAATTTGTAGTCTGCACCAGACCATTTCGAGTGAAACACCATACTTGATTCGATATTTTACATTTGTTGACCATATTCATTTATAAACTTAAATGTTGTACAATAAGATTAAGGACAGAAAACCTTGTTGATGATTACATTTAAGTCTTGTGTATTCTTACATCACTATATAAATTCATTAATTTTATTTTTATAAAATGCTTATTGACTTCGTCAGCATTGAAACTATTAGTATTTTTTTTGAAATGGTAAAAATTATATTTGTCTTCAAAGTCTGTTTATCATAATATAATTAACAAAGTTGTCAACTGTGTGTAGAAATACCGCGTATCATTTGTTATTATTAATAAAATATTGGCAATCATAAATTGCTTAAATATGATAAATTCTGTTTTAATTACGTTTACATAAGGTTCTACAACCACATAATGATCTCAATACAACTTTGTAATTATCTTCGGTTGAGTGAACACATTATACAGGTCACCGGTACATGTAATCAAAAAAAAAAAAAAAAATAGGCACGTGCCGATAAAAATACAAATATCTCTAAAACTACAAAATGAAAAACACGAAACTTGGTAGAAACTTTATTAATGCATTATTCTTTGATATTACATGTATGTGTTGTTTGTGGGGATTACTGTTAATCTTCATGTTGTTAGTGCACTTTTCTCCTTGTTAGTGCACTAACTTGTAGTTTGCGGTATTTCCAGTTGTCAATGGCATGTGCCACTGTTTAATTGGCTAATAAAATTACCTGAATAACTCAATTTTATTGCCTTTAAATTTGCTAATTATAATGAGACATATTTACTTTTATTTAGTCAGTTGTATTAGAAAAATTTTCCAATGAATATGTTCAGCACTAATTTTTCCTAAAAAATAAATATTATTTCATCCTTAATTATTGTCATATATTGTTGTTAAACACTGCTTGTCTGTAAATTCTTTCTGGTACTGCAGTATGTTTTGTTATATATAATGTACATTGAAAAGGGAAGAATATATATATTAATACACTGCAGGCAGGGTGTACTCGACTCGAATCTTAATTGACAAGGATTGCCAGTTTTCCTACCGCAGGTCGGGGGTTCTCTCTGGGTACTCCGGCTTCCTCCCCCAATAAAAACTGGACGCCATGAAATAGCTGAAAAACTGCTGAAAGTGGCGTTAAAACGCCATTCAAACAAACAAACAAACAATATTAATAAGCATTTGAATGGATTCCTATTGTTATGATTTTCAATGATAATTTTTGGGATTTGTTTGTGCAATATTAAACATTTTTTTGTTTTTAATTTCATTATTATATTTGTATAGTAACTTTATTAATATGTTTGTATAGTTGTTTTTTTATTTAAGGTTTTACGTTTCATTGTCATGCTGTTGCCTGGTCCTGTTTCGGTTTGTGTCCTGCTTTGTTTTAGTGCATGTATATATTTATGAATAAAGTTGGGAGTGCGTAAAAGTGTTTTCTGTTTCGAGTGAATAACATGTATATATTTTGAATGTTTTCTATCTATAAGTTAATATGATCGTCAGTGTGAGAATGAATGTGTGAAAAGTCATTTTTATATAATGAAAGTAGCAAGTGAGAAAAGTAAGAAAGACAGTTTGTATGCAGGAAAGAATGTGTAGGAATTAGTGCTTCAAATATACGTAAAATTATAGTATTGTGCTGTAAATCTCAATAAAGGACATACACTTGTTTTTCCTTCAATTGTTATTATTTTAAAATATCATGTTAACTAAAAGCAGACATTTTATAATAAATTCTAAATCAGAAGCATTAATATACATCAATATGTTGAAATAATCCCTAAATAATCTCTTGAACACAAATAAAACATTTAAAATGCAAGTTGGGACCGATTGACTTGGGACAAATTGGAAATGGGACCAATTGACCAAATTTTGGACCAATTGACTTGGGACGTATTGGAATTGGGACCAATTGACCTGTATCCAATTAAATAATTCAGTTGACGCTATACTTACATAAAGTTGACTTTGATTCAGGTAGAAAAATTTAAAATCAATGTCTATGTATTGAACTGATGAAAACTGATCATCGTTTGGAAACAACAAGGAATCACCATTTTGCTCTCCAAAATGAAAAAAGTCCGACAGAAGGACTTCACCATAAACTGATAATGTATTCCACAGCAGAACATACAGTAGAATTAATAGGCTCATTGCGTGACCTATAAAACAATGCATGTTACTTATGTATTTATAATTATTACAACAGCACAGTGAAAAAATTCCGGTGAATTACATGTGAAAATAAATTCAGTTCTTTCATTACCTGAAAGTGACGCCAGAATGTATGTCCTTAAGGGCGTCGCTAGTAAACACTGACGCGCAAATACATTTAAAACACATTATTTTCCCGAATTCGGCGATATATTAAAGATTGGGCAATATAATAACATGATATATGATCACTACCGCCAAAACGAATTCACTAGCTTTATCTGATGCGTTCTATTGCACTCTTGATCATAATTGCAATATTCACTCTGGGCAATTGATTATTATATAAATATTGCAATATTGCAATTATTGTATACATCAATTGTTTATGACTCATGACTCATGCAGTAACGGTTGGTTAGGGTTAGGGTTAGGGTTAGGGTTAGATGATATAATAAGACTAAACGTAGTCTTTTAGCGTATACCACATGTTCAATTCTTTGTTCCCAATGAATTTATTTTTATTCAAAGAACACATGAGCTGCACAATATCACACATTGTCATTATATTATAGCAGAAGTAAGCTATTCTGTGCTTTGGTTTTTATTGCAAACGAAGATTTAACTTTATGTGTGATTACATCATACAACTATCTTGGTCTAATATACAGTTAATTCAAATTGTTTTGGGTCACCTTCAGCATGGATATAACAAAAGAAAATTAATACATGTAGATGGATGTTAGATGTTTGTCATTTAACATGCTATCGGCCTCATAAGCATATGATTATTAAAGCCTAATTGTAAATTTTCTTTTTCTCACTCCGTGTTTGAACACTTATTGAGTGTCGACCAGGAAGTCAGTAGAGAAAATGGTTGTTAATTATAAGAGTTATGGTATATGCCGCATTACAATATGTAGAAATATTATAAAGTTAGAGCGTAAACAATTGGCTTTACCTTTGATTTCGAATTAAATAAGGAGACTTTCGGTTGTACCTAAAGATAACCTCAAAATATTGACTTTCTACAATTTGTTTAATAGTGTTGACCTAATGTCATTTTTATGAAACAATGTGCAGTTATACAGTATGTATATGCAGACAATGCCTTAAAATTGTCAGTTAAATTCTCAAATTTTTAATGTTGACAAGAGTTAATTTATTTTCAATTGACTGGGAAACTAAACGTTCTTTCAATTAAAATATATGTTAAATAAACCGACGTGTATGTAATACGACTGAAACATGTCACCACTGTAATTATACTTACAAAAAACCGAATATATCCTTTTTAAACTTTCTGTATTATCTCGATCAGGAAGACACGACCAAAAATCAATAGTTTAAGTATTTTACAAGTTGAAATTTTTTTAAGAGGTATTGCATAACATCAGAATTTAAGTAAAATTTATAACGTGAACATTTACCGATTAAATGTGAATATTCATACGATCTAATATTTGTTTAATGCGAAATAAAATACGCATATCTCATGGTCTTCCTCATTTATGTCAACAAGGTAACTTTATCAAAGTGTACCATTGTTTTGTATTGTATACATTGTAACTTACAGAATAATAAAAGACAATAACTCACTTTGGCTTTATTTTAGAATTTTCTATATTTTCAACCATGTCCTTAGTATTTTGTCTTTTATTTTTAATTGTGGATTTGTGTGAGGGTCACTACAACCTTTATTTTAATATGGTCCTTGTTTAAGGACTGGTCATATTCAAAAAGTGTATTTTTGTTAACTACAGTCTGATATCAGCTCATATATAAAACAAAATAAAACAATGTAAATTCCGAGAAAATATTGCAATAATATTGAAAAATGAGTAGTTTTAACAAATATTGCCTTTAGTAAGAAGACAAATTATGATATCAAATAAATGATTTAAAAAAAACACTATACAACTTTAAATACTTTAAAGATATTCTTACCACAACAGCTTTCTAGTGCATACTTTTTCGAAACAAATTGTGTTTCTGTCCAAAACGTTTATTGATATATTGGGATATTTGGTTTCAAATTCAATTATTCAAAGTGAAAATTTTCTTTCTTATATGTCAATGATACCACGGTTAAAAATATACTGCACAAGACAAGCTTTTGCTTAACTAAGAACCATCAGTAGCACTAAAACCAATATTATTGGAAGGTAAAATATATAAATTGTGACTTATTTAGCCAGTAGTGATACTTAGACATAAGGAGCTGCTAAGGGTTGACAAACAATAATACGGACAGCCTAATCGCGGTGTTTGGTGGGTTACGTGTTTCGAGAGTGAATATTCTTGCACAACACAACACCTCTTTGTAGATTTCGAAAAACCGTATGATTATTGTATCCGCTACAAAGTGTAAAATGCTAAATACGTTTATTGACCATTTTCTTTTACACTGGCAGTCAAAATGTTAATCACCTAAGTCAGCCCTTTTTCCCATTAATTCATTCTTCATTTAGTTGCTGTCGTAAATGTAACTGAAATAGTGCTAACTGGACAGTAAACAAACTCCAATAATCATAAATAAAAGTACTTTGTCGCAAAATCCGCTGCTTTATGCATAGAGAGCTCTCTCTGACGTCCCTCGCTCCCATCAATGTCTAAAAAGCGTTGAACGGCAGAGGATTATAAGACTAGTATATATATAAATATATACGTCTTTTTAAGGTCCTTCTGTTTATAAAAAGTACCTCCTATACATACAGAAACAAGTAGGAGACTTAATTTAATACAAATTTTAATGCCAATTTTTTTTTATAGAAAAATCATGTCAAATACATGTGAATTAAAAACATCCAGGAACTGTATTTTCTTCAATCGCGCTTGTTCTAAGGATAAGACAGAAACTTCACGAAGTAGGATTTAACTCTACCTAAGCTTAACAAACTTCAAATTAAAAAAAACAACATACGAATAAATGGTTTTTATTTGTTTGACTGGAGAATCATGACGTGGAGTTCATTAGCCGGAGTGCAATAGTTACCTTTATTAATATTGAATATGTCCTGTATTGACTTTCAGATCTCCTTATACCCCATGTTAACCAGATCTCCTTATACCCCATGTTAACGACGAAATTTTAAATAGCCTGTGGTAAAAAATGAGAAAGTTGAGTTTGCAGTATCAGTCATTACTGACGCCTGTTTATCTAATCCCTTAAATTTTTCAAAGATTCAAATCCAGTTATTAGGAAGACCGTACAAAAACTTGAATGTTGTCCTGCTCTAAGTAATGTATCGTATACGTTTCCTGAGAGTAGACCGGTGTTGTCCGTTCACTTTCTGCAAAAAAGGACTTACAGTTTCATGCACAATTGTGTTATTGCACTACAGGAGATTACAGGAGCAGAGTATATCTTTGATATTAATAAACTGAATTTGTGTGGTATTCTATGAATTGCAGCCTTGAAGGGTAATAAGAGCACTAGAAAATACTATTGTTATATGGATTCAAGGTTTTTTTAATGTATTATCCTTCCGTATAACCTTGATATCTAAACCTTTACGTAATTTAGATTTTGAAACTTTCGTTAGAGCGTACTGAGCATAGTTATTATAAGTGGTAATGAACAATAAACCATCAATGACTTTTTCTTCCAAATGTTTGTAAAGAAAAGGAAAAATAAGACTGTAACATAACTATGCATTGCATAAAAAACCAGTATACATGCAACGAAAAGTAGGATTGCAGTTACGATTTAAAGTCGGCAATTAAAGGCACATAATATAATTTACAATTTCATATTAGATATCAGGTTTGTATTGTTTTATACATGCACCTAGAATGAAGTAGAATTAACTTTGCTACTGCCTTAATAATTTTTAGAAAAGACAGCACCTCTATGAATTCTGCAGTTTTATATTTAAATATAACGTCATATGACATAAATAACCTCGGATTACTAACCTTTTGTTTTTGTTTTTTGGTTTTGTTGTGGATTGTATATGTTTCGACTCTTGTTGTTCGGTCGGTTTCCTTGCTATTTTTTTGCAAAGACGCTATTGCGTACGAAGGTAGCAAATTAAATATTTCTTATATGGCAGACGTGGACATTTTTGTCAACTAACATGAACCTTCCTCGATTCCCCCAAAAAATCAATATATATTTATAAAGCGGATTTAGCTGAGGGGTCTAGACCGCTGGACATAGTGCAGGCGATTTGGTGCCACATTGTCACAACGGTGTGAGTTCGAATCCCGCTGAGAGAAAGCAAAAATTTGACTGTGTAAAAATCTATTTCTAACAGTGTTGGGTTTAATTTGTAGACGTATATAAAATATTTTAAAATGCTGCATAATACGATATTCGCACGTTATCATTTGAAACAAATTTAAAGATGTGTATTATATCAGTCACGAAACAGTGCAAAAAACTCACTAAAAAGGATTCTATTGTACAAGTGTTTAAGTGTCAACTTTTACCACACAAAAAACGTTGTGTGATTTATTTTTACATGCCAAAAACTAATACACTCTCACGTTCAGATCCATTGAAGTATTACTTTAAATACAGCAATTATACAATTCAGAATTTTATTATCCTTAATACAGTGATAGCCTATATCATTTTTTTGTCATCACAATTTCTCAGTTTTTGAAATAGATTATTTTTTCTGGAGCAATTTTAAATTCACATATTTTAAGGTGTAAATAAACAAGCAAAACAGTACACGTATTACAAATGTGTACTACACAAAGTAAATGTACTTAGCGCAGTTGTGTACTAGTAAGGGGAGTAATTCTTTAGATAAAACAAGAGCCTGAAACCAAATCCACACTATTCTGGTACCCTGACGATGATATCCTCATTAGCCTAAGCGGCCTTCGGATATAGAAGTGAAGCTTGCGTCAATGAAAAATATTGCACCAGGAGACCAGGTTAAATCCACACTAAATGCCAGTTTCATTTCATTGAACAATTACCAACGCATTCACTTTTATACCAGCATTAAACGGACAAAGAGCATCATGACAAAAAGGCAAATCTGGACCTTTGTCATAATCCTTACTTGCAAACTAGTTAATAGTTTTAAAGTAAAGGTTGTGTATACTTATTAAGGGAAATAATGTTTACAAATAGTTAAGTATATAAACGATAATAGACTAGTATAACCTTACATTTTTTCGATACTCTTTCCCAATTTCTATGCTATAATGCGCTGGTAGTATTGAATTTATGTGTTCTGTATGTTTCAAGTATAATCAAGGTGAGTGTAATTTAGTAAATGTGCAATCATATAACAAGCATTGTTTATGAACAGATGATGACAACGTATCTGTGTATGTTTTATCCGTTTATTTCAGCACGTGAAAGGTGTGTTGCAGTTTGAGTAAATAATTAATAATGATAGAGTGCAAGGTTTAACACAACTCAGTATTTTTCAGCTATATGAAGACGCTTTTCACATGTATATAAAACATAAATGAATGTTTGCATTAAGCATGTGAACTGTAAACAATGAAATTTTGGCGGGGTGTTATTTTCTCGATTTTAAAGCTATATTTTTCAAAAGTTGTTAAACTTTGCGAATTTTTCGCGAATGTTTAGTCTACATGATTTAAATAAGCTGTAATATTTTGTTCTTTTAGTTGATTTACGTAAATAGGTCGCCACAAGAGAAACATGAATTTTTCATACCTGTTAAAAATGTGAACTGTTTTCAAATTTAAAACATTAAAGTACCTAGTATAATTTTCAATAATTTAAGATGCAACTCTATAAAACGTCTATAAAATCGTTTGCCAAATCTAAAAAAAATCTGCGGCAAAGCACAGAAAATGTGAGTAATTACATGAAATTGTCATAACTGTTGAAGATTCCAATACGCGATTGACAATTGTTCCGTAAAGAAGTCGAAAATTTTCGCAAAGCATGGAAAGAAACTTAATAAAAGTATAATTATTTCTGTTTGCAAGTGCAATAAACCACATAAAAATGCATCACACTTTCCGCCGACGTTAGACAAACTTATCTAAAATACGAAATTGTTAGTGAAAGACATATCTACTTAAAGTCAATTTGTCCGGTTTTACTTTGAAAGAAATATGGTCATATACACTAAACCATATTAACCAACCAAAGAACCACAAATAAATAAATACAGGTCTAATTTTCCACTTTGAAAAAATCACATGCAAGAATGAACAATCTGTTGTACATTAAAAGAATTCCAAATGAAAAAAAAACAGGAACAGGAAACCAAAAAAATGTAAAACTGACTATCTGTCTTGAAGATATCTGCAGAAAGCTCCGCAAATTGCATTGTTAGGGTGAAATACGAAAAAACCATTTAACCAATAAAAAAGATGAACATTATTTGATTAAAATAAAATAGAAAAATTGTCTTGCATGTTAATTATTTTTTATTAGAATTTAATAAATAAAACTGCTCTATCTGATAGACTATTTACTACAATCTTCTGTTACATTAGTTTATATGTTGTTTAAATTTAACATTTTCTCACATGTTAAGTTAATTTTTACAGCATTCTGACATTGTAATGGGTCATATTTATTTGGCTTATTGTATATAGTAGAATACAAGTATTCGTATTCATTTCATTCGTGTGTCCATTAAAACAATGGTTATTCTGAAGGTGGCATCGATTTATGAACCTGTAGAACTTTACATATACAAAAGTTTAGGAATAAGATAGATTTTGAGGAAAACGGATTTCTAAAGCTGTTTGGATTGTAGTGTCGACGGGTGTCTAATTAGAGACACGCACTGCTTACTTGTAAGGAGCACCTGAGTGAACACATAGTTTTTATATATATTGGGTTCGGATTATTCAGTTTCTGTTTTGTGTTTTTTTGTTTTTGTTTTGCGTTGTATATATTTGTCTATATCCGGTTTTGTATAGTATCTTGACTTTTGGCTCTTGTCGTTCCATCGATACAATTGTTTTTTTCTTACAAGAATGTAAATGATTGTTTAATTAAATAGAAGCGATCAAGGTATTTCTAAGTTATAACACTGAAGTGTTAAAAATAACTCTTGAAGGATTGTACACTTTGATCTGGTATAAAGTTTCACAGCGAATAAAGAGGGATATTATATTAGAGAAAATGTTATGGATACCATTTTAAGAATTGCTTAGCTCATTACAAAAATTTTGATTTATATATGTTGCAACATTTACACAAAACAAAACAAACATTAAAGTGTGTTTTGCGTGTCGACTCATATTCACGTTTTAAAGACGTGTTCGCTCTTCTGGTAATGCAGCAATAAGATTAAAATGGCTTCAATCGGAATAGAGTCTGGTGAAAGGCAGCTTTCCATTTAAACATTTTGTTCATTTTCCATAAACTTTTTGACTAAACGAGCTCAGTGATTGAGCAGTATCGTCAATTAAAATAATAGCATCATTGTCAATGTCTTACACTCGAATCTAATATTTCATCCTTGCTTGTGATACCTGTGAGTTTCCTGCGATAAGATGCAAATCAGTATTACCGGCTTGCTGATGCAAGCCCAAATTCTAACAGAAACATCTCCAACTGCTTTCGCAAGTCGGGGTTTTCATCGAGTACTCCGGCCTCATCCCCCAACGAAAACTTATAGCTATGGTTATAGCTGACAAATTGCAAAATGGCTTTAAATACTTATTCAAACAAACAAACAAAAAGTGTAACATTTGACAGATTTTACCTTCAGTGTATTTTGTGATTTAGAAGGATAAGTGACGAATCGGTCTTCTTCTTTTTGCTTGAAAAATAGCGATTAACTTTATCTATAAAGTTTCAAGCTACATTTCAACATATTAACAAAAAGGTGTGTTGAGTTTCGAAAAGCTAAAGCTTTATTTGGACTACATATGTGGTCAGGAGTTTCTGTACTGATTTAGTGGTACATGATTTTGGTATACAAGAATATCAAAACCGATTTGTGAGTTTCAATAATCTTGGTTTTTGAGGTAATAACAAAATACCGAACTCCGAGAAAACTGTCAAAAACAATAAAACAATCCACTATATAAAGTCTGAAAAACCGGGAAACTCCAGAACCAACAACCAAAAATATAGTAACTATTGCATTGGTCATGACTTAGTATAGGCATTTCAAAAGAAATGTTGGGTTCAACCTGGTTTTTGGCATTCCAAACCTCCTGCTTCCATTACTATACTATGTAAATGTATTAGTTGATTAAAATGGATGTGTATCACATAAAACATTAAAAGCGTTATGGCTATTTAGATTTAAGTGCAAAATTCATTTATTTAATACTACATGTATGTGATGTACATTGCATAATTAAAACGATGTTATCAGAAGCCTTTATCTGTAGCACTAAACCATATTTTATGTCAGCATAGATTTAGTAGTATTAGGATTTTTGATGACTGACGATACTCTTTCACTAATGGACGTGTTTAACCGACTGATTATTATTGTAACCACTAACCACATGCAAATTGACAATTGAGGATATTACGAAAACGTTAAAGTCTACTTCATATCTTTACAAGTGATTTGACAATGATTTGTTTAATAAATTTTAATTTAATGTTTTTGTGTGAATTTGTAATAACGTACATGTTGCGTTTTGATCAAGAATTGTTCAACACAAAAAATCAGACTTGACAAAAATGTACATGTAAGTATATTTAGATTATATGTAGTAGTATAAAAGTTTTCACCATGATAATATAATCTTCTGCACCAGATGGCATTACAACTGCTCAATATGTAACAGTGGCACTTAAAGAAAACATTGCAGTGTATTCGAAAGCCAATTAACTAAACAATTGCTGATGTTTCTATCGACATAATTGAAAAACTGTATGAGAAAATTTACACGTGCAGAAATAAAAAACCGTAGCTTAAAAACCTGTTCGTTCTGATTAAATGCAAACACATAAACACAAGTTATATGTTACTTTTATTATGTTGAACTAATTTGCATGATGATTTGTGAATATTGTAAATCGCGAATATAAAACATATATATAATATGATATAAATTTGACATTTAAAAAATAATACTTGTACATGCATTTATAAAATAACTATCTTTCCTGAATTACTTTACAATGAAAAAAATCAAAGTTATATCTGAACAGGACAAAATGGCTACGATGTCATGCAATAATACTGCATGTTTATATTATATTAGTAATATTATAAATTAGCACAATTATGTGGTGTCTGTATATATCTTGTATATTAAAACCAAGCAGTCTTGAAGACGTTCTAGACAATGTGTTGCAAAAGTTGCAAACGTGTTGAGTTTCTGGGTACAAATGTGCACACTATGAATGAAAACATTCTAATATATAACACATTGCTGTAATTTGCATTGTCTGGAATCTTGCTGCGTTAAAAAGTTAAATATATGTTTAAATACTTGTGTTCAATGTTCTTAGCTTTAGTTATATAACGCTTTGTTACGTACGCATTGTGTACATTAAAAAGCTAGGTTGTCTTTGTGTACTAAAGCATTACAAGTTGAACAAACTGTTTACGCATTTAATACTTGTAATTAGATACACGATACTGTTGTTAATTCCTTTGGTATATTGCGTACAAGTAAATCTACGTCATCAGAAGAATACACAAAATAACCTGTTGTTGCGAGATTTTCCAACCAATCCCAGTTAGCAGCTCTACCTATTCCAATGCTTATCAGAATACTATTTTTATTATCCGTGGCTATCTTTATTTTATCAATACAGTCTTTATCAAGAAACTGTCCCGATGTGACAAATATGAATATTTTTTTGTTGGTTGGAGAGCCTATTACAGTGTAGTCTAAATAATTAATCAACTCCGATTGGAGGACGTTTCGTCCTGTGTACTCGATTTCTGCTAGACGTCCAAGTTGATATTTAATACCTGCTATGTCCTGGAGTTTAATAGCATGTTTTATGTTTTCCCCAAACACAACGGACGATACTTTTATGTTTTGGAAATTTAGTGAACTTAGTTTCTCTGTTAAGGAATAAACAAAACTTTTTCCTTCAACAAATTCAGTTTTTCGCAATATTTGACGAATCTTCCAGTAGTAGATAAATCTCACCTTGCATCTGTGATTTGCATTCTGCAAAATAAAAATGTTTTACTGGTTTTAACTATTTGTCCACGATATTGTTTATTTTGCTTTCTGTTGGCCTTTCTCCCGTGACTGTAATTTGTTGTTAGAAGACAAAATAAATTACGTTTTGTTATCATCGTTGTTTCATAATAAAAACTTCGCGCCAAAAAGAAAAACACTACTAGCAAAGGTCGTTTTGCTATACATAAAACTGGCTTGGACGAAACGGAAGACATAATTGTAAAGCTTCGTATCGTAGCGCTAAAAGGACTAAATCACCTGTCACTGCCAAACTCTCCACATCTTTCTAGGGGGTAAATGTTCGGCCTTAAAGGATCATTAAATGTTAACATGCATTTACTGCTTTTGATTTGTTCTGGACCTAAATATGCACTTTTAACTTAATGTTAAGAATATCAAACAGAATAGTAATAATGTGAAAAAGATGCATTTGCACAAATCTTGTATTGCCGCTTGAAATCAATGCAACACATGGAATAGTGCGATTTGTTTGTAGCACACAATTCAATGAATGAATAACGTCTTTAAAAAATCTTTAGTTACATGAATAAAATAAATAAATATCAGCATCTTGGGACGCGAAAATAAAAACTCGCGAAATATTTAGACAAATGATAGAGTTATTCATTATGATTACGGACCGCGAAAATTACATTACGCCAAAATAAACTCACACAGTTTTTTAACAAAAACGCTAAATTTTTTTAAAATTATTAATCAATCTATACGGATGTATAGAATTCGGCATAAAAATAACCGTATAATGGAAACGTATTTGTTTATACATAGGAAGCATTAACTTACGAAGACATCCTGGATTTGCAAGCTCATTCTGCAAGATTGTCCAAATACGAAACGGATGGTGGCAAGACTTCTCTGTTATTAGTCGATATATGTTCTAATAAATCATGCTTTACGGACCTTCCAATTCCTACGGTAATTATGGTAGCAACCACCTTGAGTTTATCAGCTTCCAGTATTAGTTCCGCTGTTTCTGGTAATAAACCGTCCGTAAAAATAATAACAAAACGTTTTGCGTAAGGCCTTGATCCTCTTCCATAACTGAATAACTGTCTTCAAATAAATAATGTGTTAAGGTGAATAGAAATGATAAAGAATGTGCCACCGTTTAAATGCATTATACTTATTAACTTGGTAATAAATACACATCATGAAATGTAACTTATGAATTCGAATAAAAAAACCAGTCGATTTAAATTAAACCCTTAAACACTTGCAATGAACTGCATTTTTGAACTGCATCTTTACTGTAATTGTTTATATATAAATTACGAACAGTGACACTTTCCTTTTATTATGTAAAGGTGGTTCAAAAATAATTCTTGTTTTGCTTTTCCTTTAACGAATAACCAAAAGTTGTCTATTGAAACATATAATGGACATAGCATGGTTTAAAAACTATAGGATTTTTGTTAATTTTGAAAAACCTACTTTGTTAATTGTTGACAAACAACCTATTTTGTTTTGACGCCATTCATATATTTTATTTATAACCTTAGTATCTTTGATTACTATACTGGTAATTAATGAATCAATTAGTCTGCAGATCGACAGCTTCACACTTTTATTGATTCATAAATATTGTCATGTTTAATAAATTGTATTATCATATACTTATTGTAAATAACTTATATTTTTTACTGTATGATAAAAGGAATAAATGGGCAAAAATTTGATATTTTACCAGATTGGCAAAGCGGGCTGATATTAAATGTTATTAACTGCTTCCGAAAGTTATTACACGCTTAAGTGTTATCACATGCCTTTCCGTAAATGATCGGAAATTACCGGAATTGTTTACAAATATGACGGCTAACGATAAAGCAGACTACATGCATGATAAGAATGCATCGGAGATGGACAATACTTTGGATTATTTTGAGTCAATGAAAACTTGCACATAAAAAGAAACAAACCGTGAGCTAATCTGAAAATATTAGCTAAATGACTTGAAACTAATTCAGAGCACAGGAATAGCGGTACCATAACTCGATAAGATTTTGATATGTCCAGGTCTATTTCATTTTCCCCTGCTGAAGCATATGATAAAAAGACTATTACATGAAATTTTTGACATTATTATACATGTACAAGTTTTGCATTATTAGCCCTCTGTTGATATTGGCCCTCGAGCCTCCGGCTCTTGTGCCAATATCAAACCACGGGCTTATAATAAATATGATATCAAAAATGTCATGTAATAATCTGATAATATTTGCTATGAAATTGTGAAGATGTCTTAAATAAAGTTTGGCCTATTCTTTTGTTGAAAAGGCCTAAACCTATTTGGAATTGTTATGGTGTACGGTCTAGCAACTTAGTTTTTTCAGACTCTTACATTTCTGGTTTAAGCAGACTAAATTCGAGTCTGGCGCTGTAAATTTTATAACCTTAAAATCTTTGATGAATTTTATTAGTTGTTATATCAACTGTAACAATATGTCTGGTTATATGACGCACTATATCTGTCCTATAAATGAAACTGTCAGACTTCAATATATATGCTTAAAACACGTCAGCTAAAATGATGCTTTTTGGAAATTAAACATCAAAATCATAACACATAATTTCAAAAACAAATTTGCTGATTTGTAAAAACATATATACAACAAAATATTATTATATCAACATTAATCAACTTCATTAGACCAAACAAACTTATTGGTGCATTACCTGATTGACGTTAAAGCATCCTTTAGGTTAGACGGCACGTAAGGCTAGTAAGGCTAGTAATACCATTTATGTGATTAATTATTTCCTGTTTATCTAAGTGAGAATTGAAATCGAACTCAACTTTCGATGTTGACGAAAAGGACACCATTCCTATTTGAAACTCGTAGTCATTTATTGGTATATACTGGATGACACTATTCAGTAGACCTTTAAGCAATGACTCATCAATACTAGCTGATATATCCAGTATTAATCCTACATCCGCTGCTTTAAAGAAGCATTGACCTGGTCCTGCAATATAAAAACCTCATCGTAGAACAAGATCAACTTTTATCAATACGAACCAATCAACTATATGTATCAACTTGCTACCAAACTGGCTGTCCAAAATAAAATAAAAAACATTTTTGGATTATGTATAAATCGCACATGAGTTGCATCCACTTCTAATGAAATCTTTTCGATGAGAACGGACATTTCCTAACTAGACATTACTCAAATTACAGCTCATTGTTGTACTATAATATAACATTATGTTTAAGAATCATTGTGAAATTGTAAAGTCAAACCTCCAGTAGGAGCTGGTTCAATCTCGGTTAAATCAACTCTAAAGACAAATTTACCAGGAGTTCCAACATTTGATAGAGACGGTAAACTTATCATACTAGGTGTCTTTGAACCTTCTACAGAGTAGTAGTGTATTTCATCGCCCATGTTGAAACCAACCTGCAAAGGTAGTATTCGAATTTATTAATAGATGCAGTTGATATTACTGCAACTAAATAATTGCCTAGGAACACTTCACAATATGAAGAAATTATAAATAAAATAACTCAAAATAACTCAGTTTTTTCATAACATATAATAATAGTCCAAATATGAAATCTGCTCGATTCGTTTGTTCATTACCCGAACACTTGTAACCCATTGGACTTTGTTGTAGTTAAAAATGACAAAAGAGCTGACGGCGTCGGATATTAAAACTGCTTGAAACGTGTTTCTCTGAAAGAAAAGAAAATTCACATAAATATAAATTATTTTCATTGAGGTTTGTTAGCTTGAAATATTAATATTATTCTTCATAGTAAAAAATAAACGTTCAGAACACATTTTGTTTCTTTAATGAAACAGCACAATGCGTTATAATTGTGTAGGAGTACCTATTGTTTTAGCCAAGTTTCCTCTTCTTGGAGAGATCAGACGAATTTTTCTGAGCTCCACTCAAATCATTTATTTCTTGGTTATTGTTTATTGGCGTTCGTCAAAATTTATATTGTTGCATTCAATAGAAGCTCTTTCATTTTGTGGGGTGCATGTTGTATTTTCATCGCGGATTGCGAAATTTGTGTTGTATTGTAATTGTGTTTATGGTTTAGTTATTTGTCAAGATTGCTTAGCCTTTATTTTCTAGTGTAGTAGCTATTGTTACGTCTACTCAGTCGTTATCGGTCGTTGCCTCAGCCAATAGTTCGAATTCTACCACGACAACAGGGACCTTTATTAAATCAAAAATACAATGCCTTCAAATGTAGTTGAAAAATCTCTGCCTCAGGCTAATGGTAGTTATGTTAATTAACATAGCGAAAGTTCAAGATCAAAAAGTTAACATTTGTGAACCGGAAATAATGTTGAGTTTGTTCGAAAATGTTTGAGATCTGAACAAAACACTTTGGACATAAACCGTTCGGTTTTGTTTCGAATATTAAAGTTAACAAACATACAGTTAATTTCATTGAGCAGTATGTTGTCGCTATTGCTTCTATTGTAAAGCCTGAAAATATAGTGGCTGCCTCTCATATGAGTTCCGGGGTTGTACTGTTTCCATTAAACTTTAAAAAGATGTAGAACTCTTGTGTGTTAATGACCTTAGAACAGGGGGTGAATTTATTAATGTTCAATGTTTAGTTCAAATGCCTCATAATTTTGTCTTTCTGTCCTCTTGTTCCAGTTGACTTTTTGTAAAATATTTAAAAAATCAAGTTTTTCTTTGGGACACTTTGGTGAATATACATTTAACAAATATAAAATTGTAATTGATAGTTGCATGTGAAATTCGACCGGGTAAGACTATTTTAGTTGCATTACCCTTCCGGTCTTCGTGATCAGTAAGCTATTTCGTGACTCCTTTATGCATTTGTTAGACTAGCTAGTTATACGGACGGTTCAGACAGACTAGCCATACTAATTTTGATTTATTTAAATACGAACTGGCGTCTGTTTTGGTCTTGTATCTATTCTCGGTCAGCTGTATTGGCCCCGTACCCTACGCGTCTTGGGACAAATATAACCTCGAATCAATACCAGGGCCAATACAGCTAGTAAGTAACAATAAATGGTTTTTACTGCGTGCATGATAGTGTTTATCGTTTATTCCAATGAAGTGTAAATTGCTTTTACATCATCAAACGAAATTAATCATTATATATTTGAATAAAGGAATTCGAAAATAAAACTTTTTTGTTTTTACTGATTCGATTACACAACGAAAATTGTCCCTGCGCACATGTACACGAGAAATAAATACCTTTCAAAGAAATATGCATTAACTGTTTTGTCTTGCGTTATTGGAATTAACAAAATAAGCAATTATTTTCTAGTTAACATTTTAAAAAGCGATACTAAGAATTGAAATAAAAAAGCTACAATGAACCTAATCTTTTTAAGAAATCTACTAAAGGGGTTTTTATCGTGGAAGTAGAGTGGCCTGTTACCTACTACGGTCCGCAACAGGGCTTTTTGTATTATGACCTGACAGCACTCCAACACGAGATTGTCTCCCCTACCCGCCACCAGGGGAAGCGCTGTGCTGCTCTGTGGGTCGAGCACGGAAAACTATCCCAGTTTGGTCACTGCAAAAACTAGAAGACATGATATAGACGAAAAATGGGAATGAAGAAATTAATTCAGCTAGTAAAATAAATATTTTTTTCAACAAATTAATAACAGAGACTTAAAATTTGTTAAAATTATCTTAAAAAAGTTTAATTATCTTGCTTATTATGTTTTGTGCTTGACATAATAATATACGATTAAAAGCACTCGATTCCGTCGCATCCGATATAGTATACAGGTCGCCGGGTCTTTCTGGTGGCATTTCTTTGGAATAATTTTAATGATCTATAATGCTTGTCACTATGAAAAATACACCTATGCAGTTGAGTGTTTTTTTGTGTAGAAAGTTCCAGATTTACCCATGGGAAAGGAGAAGGTAACTTTTAAGAAGACATAACCCATACATCCATAATATAAATGTATTTACATGTATTACATGATTATATTACACAATATCAAACCTTGTTCTGGATGATCGTGAAAAAAACCGAATGTTCTCGCAAAATGTTTAATACACATGTTCTTTGATCAGTGAGGCGAGGTTACCTGTAACCTAATTAACAACATGTGTCATTCTTCAAAATGCACATGCACATTTGTAATTGTTTACACTAAATTAACAGATCCATTTAAAGAACAGTAGATGCAGCTAAAAAAACAAACGTTTCTTTATTTTCTTTTTTTTTAAATAAGTGAATAGAAATACCAGAAAAAAATATAACGATTAAAATGACAAAATTTAAAATAGATAGACGTATTAAAACATTAACAGTTTCTACAATATTAAAGAAATTAGCGATTTTATTATTATTATTATTATTATTATTATTATTATTATTATGTTATAATAAAATATAAATAAAGAGTCTAAAAGAAAACATGGCGATACAGCATATTAAACAAAAAATAATAATATACAAGTCTAGAAGATTATACAACGATACAAATGACGGTGTTTCTTGTCAAAAATTTAGACACAGACTGACCAACAAATGGACTAAGTCATTGAGTGTAAATATAAATAAATAACGTAAGCAATCATAACATATTGATCTTAAACTTTCTCATTTCAACTGAACCCTAAACTTTTTATAGTTGCTTCTCAGTCCGCTAACCGCGGACGTGCCATGCTTTTACTTGGCTTTGCTCAAATATTCCAACAAAATGTAATCAAAATTATCAAGGTGACAAATTCATTATGCCAGACGCGCGTTTCGTCTACTTAAGACTCATCAGTGGTGTTTAACTCTAAATGTTTAAGATATTCTTCATTGGGAGATGGAATAATATGTCCACTGGGATCGTGTAAATACACAATACAGCCAGTTCAAAATATTATATAAACAGTCTACAAGAAAGCTGCGAAACCAGTACACTTATATAGTATCGGACAATATATACACTTTCAAGTTAATAATTATAAAATAAGGACAAATGCTTACATTTTCAGCACTCTTCAATCTGTGTTTAGAATATTTAAACATACAATTATTTTTAATATTACTATTTGATTATCATTTGTAATGTAAAGTGTGCGAACGCGCAATTTCTAAATTGATTATTTTTGTTTTTTTGTTTAATTCCTTACATTTTCATAAAACAAATTGAACTAATTAATATTAATCGACTGCTGTTAATAAAAAAAAATAACGCCGTTGTAACAAACGAATTTCGACTGAGTCAATGGTAAAAGTAACTGCGACAGACATGTTTTGACTGATACAACGGAAACGCTGTTGTAACAGACAAATTTTAACTGCGTCAACAGTAAAAAAGGTCTGTGACAGACATAAAATGACTATGTCATTGTAAAAAATATTGTCGGACACAACGTTTGCAGTCTTTTACAGACATGTTTGCAGTCATTTGCAGCCAATCGAAGTAAGTGACAGACGAAAAACGACTGCAACTGATATTTACAGTAATTTCTTAGCCAGTAGTGCTGTATGTACGATCCTCAGATATGAAACAGTGTTCATATTTTAATCACAATTATGTCGGTTTTTACATTAAATAAATATAAGTTCAACGTTTGCTGGTGTCCTTATACATCTGTTGTAGATGATATATCTTACGTCTGCTTTGGCGAAAACAGAAATTACAGAAGTTTTTCGACGATCGTGGAAAAAACAAAAAAAAGAGGATCTTTCGCAAGAATTTTCTATTAAAAAGACATGATTTTAAACGTAATTTTGATAGCTTCCAATCCGATATTCAATTATTAAAATCAAATATTGCAACAAACCCTGATATCAATGCTATTTTAAATGAGAAGCAACATCAGTTGTCTTAATTGAAGGTATCCAGGCTGTGGAACATTGGTTCGTTCAAGATTTAAAAGGGTTATTGATTCGGATAAACCTACAAAATATTTTTAACCTTGAAAAGAAACGTTGTACAAAAAATTATTATCCCATTTAATCCTGCCTGAATGCAACATAACTGATTCAAATCTAGAAATAAAAACCCCTGCCAGAAATTCTTACTCTGACTTGTATAGCCCGATCCTGTGGATAAATGTTGTCCAAATGAAATTTTGAAGGAGCTTCCTACAATAAGTGAAACCCAAAAGCAAACATTAGATAGTGTGATAAGTTATGCCGTTTTCAAAATGAATTCTAATAAGTCCCCTGGTATTGATTAGCTGCTTAGTAAATTTTATAAACCTTTTGGAACATGGTCATGAAGGATATGCACGAGGATTTTGTTACCTCTGTAGACAAAACAAAAATTCCAATTCCTTCTATAAAAGCCGTTCTGACAAAGATTCCAAAAAGGTGATAGTAATCACTTGAGACCAGTGTATATATTCTGCTGCGATAAATATTAATTAATTGGGGGTTTACTCTAAGACTACGCACCGTTCTACCCGATACATATCGATCAAAGTGATTGTGTTCCGGGTCGTTATAAAAATAACAATATTTGTTTTATTTCTGATGCTTTGTGTAATGCTAACCAGGAAGATTAATGCCATTGTTTCCGTCGGTAAAGAAAAGACCATGGTTATTTAATGAGGACATTAAAAGCCTTCGTTTCGGTGATTATGTTATATCTTGTATAAAAACTATTCATACAGATGTACATGTACATAGTTTGCTTAACATTAATAATTCATTATCTTCGCCGTTTCAATTTAAAGCAGGCAGCCCACAAGGAGGTTCCTTGTCTGTACAGCTATTCGCTACCTTCCTTAAACCTCTTTTACACAAACTATGGTCAAAATATGTGTTATCAGGTATCATAATTAGATTATCTGATCATAAGAAATGTTTTTTATCTGCATATGCAGATGATTTAGATACTCTTTTAACGAACGATTCTGATTTTGAAAAATTCGATTAGATAGTTATATAAGAAAGCTTCTAATTCAAAAGTAAACTTACAAAACTCTGAAGGTTTGTGGTTGGGTAGTTGAAAAAAAGAAATCGTTGTCCACTTGGTCTTTTTTGCAATTATAAGGATTTATATAAGCAAATCTGGGAAGGAATGTAGGAGCATATTGCAGTCAAACTTACAGGTGGAGACCATTTGTCACCATTGCGGACGAACGCTTGTTATCACTTTAGTCTCGGCCTTTGTCTTTGTTAGTTTGATATTTGATATTATATGTTTCTTGAATTTTTGATAACAACACGAATGATCCGTCAGTCATCACCATTGGCTGTCTGTTCGCCTCTGGACTGCCGACCCTAGATGACGTGTGGTCGGCTGGTACTGTAATCTCTGGAAAGCTGATCCGAGGTGGTGGTTGATCAGTTGGAATCGATCTCCTAATTTGACAGCTATTTCTGAAGCTTGTCATCATAATGTATTTGTTAGAATTATACTTTATGTATTATGAAGTTTTGATACCATGTTAAACTGTGATTAATTGTTTTATTTAATAAAGGGTATTGAAAATTCAATTCTTCTTATTCTTGAAGGGACAGGGCGTGTTTTCGGAGCTCTGCTTAATGCATTTATTTCTTGGTTATTTTGTATTGTAGTTTTTAAATATTTATATTGTTGTGTTTGAAAAAAAACTTTCTTTCATTTTGTGGGGTGTTTTTTTGTATTTTAGTTTCGGATCGCCGAGATTTTTGTCGGATTTAATTTTTGTTTACTGGTTTGATTTTGTTCAAAGATTGCGTCGCCTTCATTTTCTAGTGTTGTAGTGAATGGTAAATCTACTCGGTTGTTGTCAGATGTTGCCTCGGGCAATACTGTGTTAAATAATAAGAATAATAGGGACCTCAATTTAAATAAAAGGACAATACCGTCTTAAGTAGTTGTGAATTCCTTGCCTAAGGCAAAGGTAAATAATAATACTGTATTAAGCGGCGAAAGTTCAGGATCCAAAAGTTTGTCAAGCGAAAGAAGTCAAAGTACTTTTCAAGAAAGTTCAAGATCGAAAAATACAGTACTTGCACCTGTACACGCAACACTTTGACTGATTGATACTGATTGCTGAGGGAATTTGGAACGCTAACGGATCGCTGATTGATTGATGATGAATACATTTTTTGTAAAAAAATTATGAATCCGTCATTACCTTGGTAACCGTCAGCGATCAGTGCGATCAGTCCAATCAGTGCGCTCCAGAATCCGTCATTTAATTATATGCATAAATCGGTCAGTTTATTGACGGAAACGTATAAATTAATAATTTGAAGATGAAACGAATTCTGAGTCATTTGTATATTATGTTTGCATTGAAAAAAAATTTATAATAAAATAAACGCAAGTATCTAAAAGGGAATACAAATGTCTCGTTCTACAAATATACAATAAACATATTTATAACTCAAAACAAAAATATTGTCTTTATATTATATAATTAAGCAAGTTTCTTTTAGGCAGGACATATCTACGGGTCGAGCCCTGTAAACAGTAATAAAAACCCTGTTTGGTTTAAGGCACATCAGTAGCGACGAGATAAATGTTTCATTTTCGTAATACTCTTTTTATTTCCGCGACTCGTGATTTCTGCGTATTTTATTTTATATAACCTGCTACATGCATATTTTATGTAGTATATTAAGCCGACCCGTCCCCCCAATCAGTAACAGATTTATTCACATTTCGCAAAGGGCATGCAGTTAGAAAAAAACTAGTTACTTGAATGAATGCATGCATATTTTAAATTCAATTAGAAAACTGTTATGTTAGTCGTTGTACAAGATTTTTCAATCGAAACACATGTTTTTTTTAACAATAATCTGACAATATTGTGAAATGTTTATCGATTCTTGTCGCAAGTTTTATTTGACATGCAACAAAACTAGTTAAAATGTATAGTTACAATTACTCCTAATTGTTTTATTGTTTAGGATTTATAGCAGCATTTCAGTTATTTCATGGCATCCAAGGTTAAAACCGACAATCTTTGTCAATTAAGTTGGCGTCGGGCAAACCATACCTGCGTTCATTCGAAAATACCTGTTGACAGTCATGTGATTACTAGTAGATGACTAACCAATCAGCCACCGAGGCCTCAAAAACGCCGGGGAGAAAGTGTGCAAATCCTGCAGTTGATCGTAAAAAGGTGTTACAGATAGATACGTTTTATAGTACGAAATAGTAATTTTTACGAAACGTTATTAATTCTTTAGGTCTATAAAGATCGGTTTAAACATTGTCATTGCAGTCACATCGATAAAACAGAACGTCTTTAAAACTTGTCCTTTAAAAGAGTGTCCTTCAATTTGAATAATATCTTATTTCTTTGATTGATTGATTGCATTTTTGCTTTTCGTCCAGCGAGCAGTATTTCAGCTTTGTTCATAAGGAGAGCAAGTAAAAAAACAATTAGAGAAAAATGGACCAAAGGTAAAAAATTTCAATTCCACCAAATTTGCCAAAGAGTACCAATTTTCCTGTTGAAGGTTGGTGGTTTCGCTGAGTACTATAGCTCTTCCCTATAATATTCGACGTCATATTATATAGACTACTATAATTTTAGTTAAATGTTATTTGAAAATAGTGTTAAACAAACCTCGAAAACAATACACACAAATAATGCTAACGCGGAGGCTCCTAATGATAATGTGCAGATTGATGTTTTGCCAACTAAGTCTGCACTTAAACGAAAAGCCGAAAACAGTGATTCGGCTATTAGTGTGAAAACCCCTACAACTGAAGCTGTATCTGCTCCATATGATATTAGTATATGGAATTTACCTCCCCCATCCCATATAATACTGAGCACTATTGAGGAGAAGAATGCAGACATTGAGTATATATCCTCTGATTTATCAGGGCAAAACATGTCCCAAATTTTAGGGGATCATAAACAAACGTTGTTCACTGATATTAACTTCTTTCCGACATGAAAAGTAATAAGAAACCAATTGATAAATGTTCAGAGTACAACTCCAACATCAAGCAACTCTGTCAAGATTTTTTAGACCTTCATAGAAACCCTGTGTCATCATAACAGTTAAAAGCTCGTCTCAATTAATTAATTAAGGAATTAAAAGCATATGTGAAAATGCGTGCTTAGACAAAAATATACCCAAAATCAAAATGTATAGTCCTATTAATTATGCAATTGCTATGTCCGATTTTTCGTTAGTTTCATTAATACTAAAGGTTGTCGACATTCTTTTAAAAGATATTTTATATTAGATTCTTTCAAATCTAAATAAAATGTAGACATTGTATTTCTCCAAGACACTCATGCCATTCCTTCTGATGAAGGTATAGGGAAAATGATATGGAGAGGAGAAATAGTTTTCTGTCATCTCTCAACTATTAAAGGATAAGCAATATGTTTTTCGAATAATTTGGAATATGCTATTCTAGATAGTAAAATAGTTTTACCCTGTCGCAGTTTGCATGCAACTATGAAAATACATGAGCAAACTGTATATTTGTTGAATTTTTATGCTCCAACTTGCCCCAAGAGAAACTTGAATTTTTTGAAACATTTAAAACACCGTTTGAATCAACTTGATTCTTCCATTCCAATATTTCTTGGTGGTGATTTAAATTGCACTAATTATCCTTCCTTAGATCGGACAGGAGATATTGAACCCTACCTATATTCTTGTTATGAATTTAAAAATATTTTTAAACGTTTCAAATTTATTGATACGTTTCGTAATATTTATCCGTACGATAAAATATATTCTTGGCCGATAAATGACGGTGTCACCGTAAGACTCAATAGAATTTATATCTCCAAACATTGCAGTCATTTCATCAGATCATCTGAAATGAAAGAATGTACATATTCGGATCACGATTTTGTCCGTGTTTACTTCAAACAAATACAAGGTGAACACAAGAGTACTTACTGGTGTTTAAATACATCTCTTCTAGATGACAAATCGTATGTCGATCTAATTAATAATTTTTGGATTTCTTAGCTACTAAAGAAATCAGACTTTAAGAGTATTCAGGGATTGTGGGATCGTGGAAAATACAAAACAAAGGAAATTTTCAAAGTGTTTTCAATAAAAAAGAATTATAATTTTAAATGTAAATTTGATAGCTTGCAATCTGATATTCAACTATTAAAATCAAATCTTGCAGCAAACCCTAATCTCAATGCCATTTTAATTGAGAAACAGCATCAATTGTCTGAACTTGAACGAATCCAGGCCCGTTGTGCGTGGGTTCGGTCAAGATTCAAATATGTAAATGATTCAGATAAACCTACGAAATATTTCTTTGACCTTAAAAAGAAACATGGAACAAAGAAATTATTATCCCATTTATAATTGCCTGATGGCGGTATAACTGATTCAGATCAGGAATTAAAAACCCTTGCCAGAAATTTTTACTCCGACTTGTATAGCCCAATCCTGTTGTCAAAATGGCATTTTAAAGACCTTCCTATCATAAGTGAAATCCAAAAACAAGCATTAGATAGTGTTATTAGTCATGACGAATTGTCTTCTGCCGTTGTAAAAATGAATAATAATAAATCTCCTGGTATTGATGGGCTGCCTTGTGTATTTTATAAAACCTTTTGGAACATCGTTGGAAAGGATGTGCACGAGGTGTTTGTTACTTCTATTGAAGAAAACCATCTTTCTCTCTCGTGCAGGAGAGCCGTTTGAACGATGATTGCGACGAAAGGTGACAGCAGTTTGTTAAAAAATTGGAGGCCGTTGTCTCCTCTTTGTTGTGATTACAAAATATAAACGGAAGCTTTCTCGCTAAGACTACGTACCGTTCTACCCGATATATAACATATCGATCAAAGTTATTGTGTTCCCGGTCGTCCTATATATTATAATATTCGTCTTATTTCTGATGCTACGTGTTATACTAATCAGGAAAATATTCCCCTTGTTATTGTCTCCTTGAACCAAGAGAAGGCTTTTGATCGTGTTCATCATGGTAACTTGATGAAGACATTAAAAGCCTTCGGTTTTGGCGATTATTTTATATCATGTATAAAAACTATTTATACAGATGTACATAGTTAACCTGAAATTAACAACTCGTTATCGTCTCCTTTTCAGTTTGGAAGAGGTATACGAAAAGGATGCTCCTTGTCTGGTCAATTATATGCCATTTGCCTTGAACCTCTTTTACAAAAACTAAGGCCAAAAGACGGCCTGTCAGGCCTCAAACATCCATTATCTGGTGAGAAAAGTTGGTTTTTTATCTGCAAATGCAGATGATTTGGATACTCTGTTAACGCAGGATTCTGATGTTGATAGGTTGTCTTTCTGGTTAGATATAAACCAGAAAGCTTCCAATTCAAAAATTTATTTACAAAAGTCAGAATGTTTGTGGGTGGGAGGTTGAAAAAATAAAATGATTGTCCACTTGGTCTTAAGTGGAATAATAAAGGTGTTAAAGTTTTGGGCACTTTTGATGGAAACAATAGGGATTTTTATAAACAAAATTGGGAAGTAATGGAGGAAGATATTACTGTAAAACTTGGTGGAAACCATTTGCTCTTGGTTTGACACTTAGATGACGAACGCTTGTAATTTATTCACTCTCCGCGTCAAAACTGTGACATCGATTAAATTCAGTTGCCTTGCCCGACGAAATTTTTAATGCCATTCAAAAGAAATTTGTAGATTTTCGATGGCAAGGAAAACAAGGAAACCAAAGACTTTATCTTCCCGTATGTACTAGAGGACAGGGTTTAGTTCATATTTTTTATAATTCGTGATTTTTGAATTCAAGTTATGTATAGATTTTTGACATTAATGAATGGTGAAGATGTTCATCCTTGTTAATATTTTTGTAAATATTTTAGTCTACTGTTTCTAATTTGAATTATGATGTTCAATTATTATTACTTAATGGGGATTTTTAGCATTCTAACATCCCAAACTTTTATCAAGATTTAATAAAAGCCTGGTAATAGTTGGAATATCCTAGTATAAAAATAGATGATACCTCATTTGCAGACATTTTAGAAGAACCTTTGTTCTTTAATCCATGTTGTTTTGTGAACATAAAAACTAATGAACCTTTTTATTTTGAAAATTGTGTAATTGTTGGTATGACTACAGTTAGAGAATTGATACTAGTCTGAAAAGAAAATTTACTGTTGCAGATCTTGGGGTCATATTAAGCATTCGTTCTGAACGCTGTAACCAACAACATCTAGATTTACTATGGTCGACTTTTCCTCGTATTGGAGTTAATTGATTGACCGTTTTCTAAATAATGATATTGATATTGGTGTTGTTTACCAATATATTTTTAAATTAGATATTGACCATGCATCAGAATTAAGTAAGGGTGTTGTTCTCCATAAATGTCCCCAAAAAGTTATTTATACGTTATCTGTTGCTAAGAATTTTAATTGTTCCCTTACAAAAAAGTAACTGTCCTTCTGGAATAATTTTTTAAAATCGAATGTGCCTCCTAATATAATATATAGTCATGTTCTGAATATCCTCATAGCATGCATGAATGGGACGTTAACTGGAGATTCCTACATGGTACTATTGCTACCGGTAGGTTTTATTGTAACGCTGGTTGTCAGCATGTGTGTCCTTCTTCTGGTGTACAAGAGAACGTACATCATATTTCCTGTCCTCGTATTAACGTTTTATTTAATTTTGTTAAAAATATTTGGTGTAAATTAATAAAAAATGATTTAGGTGCAGTAAAATCGTTTATATTTTGACCATCGACTTTTTCCAGCACCGATCAAACACCACCTAAGGTCAGTGCAAATCGATCTTCTCCAGCTGTCCAAAACGTCAATATCGGACTGTCGCCCTCCGATGAGATATGGACGAGAAAACGCATCTCGTTTAAAAAAAACGGACATAATCTGTGTATCGGTGTTTTGTAACATTGTGACGCCACAGCGTTTACTTAACGACGTCTTGACAGCGAGCTGAGATGGCCCCATCTTACGCTAGTAGAGTGAGATGGAATAATATCGCACACAAAGATCAAAGGAAAATACTGCAAAATAGCGATAAAATGTTTTAATTAATAAAAGGTATTGAAAATTCAAATTCTTTCGGCCATTGGCTGAAACAATTTCAACATTGTTGGATTTCGTTTAAATTGTGGCATCTTAGTAAAATGGATATCATGAACATGACGGCGAAGATTAAATTTTCTACTACTTGGTCTATATTTGGTGATCGGACACTAAAATTCGACTATTTTTATACACGGGAGGGGACTGTTTGAGACTTCCTTACTATCACATTTAGCGTTAGTGTTTTTGTTATTGCTGTTTATTTTCCTTGTACAAAAATATGCTTGCGGTATTATACATTTAGAAACCGATTTATTATATTACAACAAGACTAAGTTGATTGTTTATGTAGTGTACCTTATTGAATTCTTCACCCTGTGCTTGGTAATATGGCACATCGAACCACGTAACAATGTAGGTCCATGTTGCAGTAAAGTGCTTCATTACGGGAAAATACGTACGAACTTCTGTCGTTGCTTTTTCTATGTCTGCATACACTGTAGATTCCCTATACCAGATCTGACAGCTGCCATTACAGAAACGTGTGTCTATATCCGCCCAAAACGGCGCTAAAACAACTTTGTCGTTGATTTTTGGAAATGGTTCTGATATATATTCATGTATTCCTTGCACAAACGATACGAGTCCATTGGTATTTACCTAGGAAAAAATACACATAAAATAATGCTGTTTTTAAAACATAATGAAAAATTCTGTCATAAAATATTTTACAAAATATAACCAAATAGAATAATACCTTGTTTTGTTCATGGCAACTGAACATTACAAATATAGCAGGCTCTAATGTTAGGCTTAATCAAATCAATAACAGAACATCGCAGTTACATTGTTTCTCGAAAATAATATCAAGATTAGTTCATTTACTATTGGTGACGTGCCTATCATAACTGAGGTTGCAAGTTTGAGTCTTACCGCGGACAGCGTGTGGCTCCTATCTTAATTGACAAGTATAGCAAATTGTCTACCGATGGTCGTGAGAAGGGTTTCCGGGGTACCGGGGCTTCCTTCCCAAATAAAACTGAATGCCTATAGCTGTTGAAATCTCTGCAAAGGGGTTTAAAAATACTTAAAAAAACTACACTTAAAAACAAATAACAATATATTTTTAAACATTTATATTTCAAGAATAACTTGAATAGGATGACATGGCTTTGAACGTCAATAAATTACTTCTTAAGGTTTGGGTACACGAAATAAATTTAGGTTAAAATGGGAACGTAGAAACTATACAGTGAGTTTAACTGGAACCATAGAATTAAAATGTTTACAAATGTAGCTTTAACCAGTGTCTAGCTCACCTGTTACACAATTTGTTATGCATTTATTTTTATGCATATGCGAATTATACCATGTTCACATGACTATGCCTAATGGATGCCCCTTTCTCGTTGAATATGGCGACTTTTTCAGGTTATTAAAAGCCTGGCCACGTTGTATTGTGTGTGAACATGCGTAGAGATCTAGAGTTTTGCGCTTGCTAGATGATCATTGTTTGTAAGCAGAAATAATAAAAGTGAATTACATTTTCTATGTTTGATTTCGTGAAGAAATTAACGTTTGATTATTTTAATAAATACGTTAATTACTATTGGACATCACTCCGCCCCGATTCCTTATTCAGTTATTCAGTTTACTGGTGATATATAATTAAATGTCATTTATACATTATTTTAATTTGTAACGCACGTTTACCATTACAACTTAATGAAAAATAAGTATAAATAAATTATGTTGAGACTATACTTACATAAAGCTGGCGTTGAGTCAGATAGAAAAATTTAAAATCAATTCCAATATGTTTAACTTCCGAAAACTGATCATCATTTGCAATCAATAAGGAATCACCGCTTTCCACCCCAAAGCTGAAACAATCCGACAGGAGGACTTCACCATTAACTGACATAGTTATCCACAACATAACTGTATTATTTGGGCAATAATAATTCGTCAGGTTATGAACTTTTATTATGTCTCAACCTAGAAAAAACAAACAAACACAAATTAAATCTCATGAAATATAACTGGTTTTTAAACCTTAAAAACTCTCAATACCGGATTTTAATAAACAATAATGCCGTTCGTAGTATATAATTCCATGCAAGTGTTCTGCAAAGTCACTTGTCCTGTTAATTGTGTCTAAGCATACAAATATAACAATTTGAATAATTAAGAAGTATATTTCATGATGAACTTACGCATTGACGACTGTTCACCCAAATAATAAAGTTTCAGATACTGAGATAATTCTCCTGTGTTGTCCATCGAGAGCGTTTTCTTGTGTGGGGAATGAAACGTTGAAAACATATATCAGAAAATAAAAAACCAGTATGATGGTTCTGGAACAATAATGGTAACAGACATTGATTTTATCGTTCTACCGATACACCCCCCCCGCGGATTGTCACTCCTTTTCATTTGATGATTGTTCTTCCACTGGTAATATAATCACAAGCCTGTGAACTGATCGACTTATTACCTGATCTTCGCAACCATGATATGTTGCCCCTGGTCCAGCATTTTTATATCTAATTTTGACATCTCTTACATGCCCATCCCTACTTGGGTTTGCTTCTACTACTTGTGCCATCTTCCATTTACCGCGTATAGCATTGGTATGTTGTACAATAACTATGTCTCCAATCTGCACGTTCCTTTTCGCTGTGTGCCACTTCTGTCGAATGATAAGCGTCGGAAAATAGTCACGATTCCATTTCTTCCAGAAATTATGGACTACTTGTTCCACAAATTTCCATCTTATCCGAGGTTCACAATCCATACTGAGTTTCCCACTAGGTACGCGGGAGCTCGCTCTACCCAGTAACAAGTCGTTTGGACACAAATACGATCCTTCATTTGGATCACAATTTTTCGTTCCGATTGGTCTTTCGTTTAATAGGTTTGATACTTCAAACAACACAGTCTGCAGCTCCGAAAACGTCAAGATGGAAGATCCAATTGCGATTTCTATACATTTTTTAACAGACTTGATGAGTGATTCACTGCATCCATTTTCCCACGGTGCATCAGCTGCTTTGCTCACCACCCAATCCATTCCTTTCTCTATGCCAAATGATTTTATCCTATTCCAATCCCAAGTGTGCATAACTAGCTTCAATTCCTTTGCTGTAGCCACCAGTTGTGTTCCTGAATCTGATATCCTCTTTCTGGGATAACCCCTGATGGACACAAATCTCCTTAAAACTATTATAAAGCTGCTAGTATCGTATCCTTCTGCTAAGTCAACATATACGGCACGACTGGTTAAACAGTTAAAAAGAACTCCGTATGCTTTTCCATGAGTTCGTCTCTTTACTGTATCACGTATCACGAACGGTCCAAATAGATCTACGGCACAATAATAGAACGCTGGTGCTGGTAGCATTCTTTCAATTGGTAATATTCCCATTTGTTGTCCAGCCATAATTTTCTCTCGTTTCCTACAAACTACACATCGTTTCTTGATGAGCTTTATAATACGCCGTACACCTGGAATCCAATATCGACTTCGAATTTTGGTTAGTGTGGCATCAACACCGAAATGACCTTCATTGTGATATGACCTGACAATCAATTCAACGAATTTATTCTTTGGTAATAACACAAACTCAGTTTGGTTCCATGTGTCCTTTATCCATTCTTTCATTCGCTGTCCAACAGTAAATATTCCATCTTGATTTATTGCAGCACCCAATCGTCGAAAGCGGTTTAACGAATCTGCCGGTAGTTCCTTTTGCATACTCCTTATCCATACAAGTTCTGATCTGCGCAAAGTTTCGGAAGTTATTTTATTTGCCGTACCTCGGAACGTCCTTGTCTCTGCTATTTTCAAAATAATGCTACTGACATGCATCAATTTATTCAACGAAGAAAATCGACTTATATCAATGTCACAAAAATCCGGTACAGACCTGAAACTTGGGATTAGGTCCTCAACAGATAATGTTATACCAATAACGTCGGGCAACTGATCAGAATCAATATTTTCTTGTCTTATTGGCCATTGCTCGAAAGGTAAACGTAAAAACTCTGGGCCCTTTTGCCAAACGGACCCCATCGACAAAGAAGTAGGCGATGTTACTCTAGTAGTCAAGTCTGCAGGGTTATTGTCTCCTGGTACCCACCACCAATCTGATGGTTCCGTTTTACTTTGAATCTCTGCTATCCTAGTCGCGACAAACGTTCCAAATCCATAGCTCTCCTTCTGTATTTGAGCTCGTACTATTGTCGAATCTACAATATGTATTACTTTAGTAAAATGAAAATCCATTTCCTTCACCAATTTTTCGCTTAGTCTTGATGCCAACACCGCACCACATAATTCTAGTCTGGGCGTAGACAACTGCTTTGTAGGCGCTATCCTGTTTTTAGCAATGAGTAAGCGAGCATCATACACACCAGTGCCTGTTTGCCATCTAATATAAGCGCATGTTCCGTAAGCTATGCTACTTCCATCAGCAAATATTATTAACATAGGGTCCCCCTGTGCACCATCAGGCTTCACACATCTAGGAAATTTCAATGATTCTAATTCAAATACGCCTCTAAAAAAGTCAATCCAGTTTTGTCTCATTTCTTCCGACATTGGATCATCCCACCCTTCGCCGTTTTCCTGATTCTTACAAATTGATCTCATCAGCACCTTCGCCGATAAAACAAATGGGGTGACTAATCCCAATGGATCATATATGCTAGAAACCTGACTGAGCACCATTCGGCGCGTAAGATTCTTCGGGATATGGTCTATTTGTGATTTGTGTAAATCTTTTCCAGTACGTACCCCACGCTGTTTTGTTGAAAAATTTATTTTCGCCTTAAAAGTGAATACATCTTCCTTTGGCTGCCAAATCATTCCTAAAAATTTTTCTTGTGATTCACGTGAAATATGCAGTCCTCTTTGCCAATCAGATTCATCTCCTGAAATGATCCAATTCTTGATTTTGAAGCCACCGTAATCAAGTAATTTTTCGGTTTCATCAATTATCTGTCTCGCATCTTGTACATCATCAACAGATGTTAGGAGGTGGTCAACATAGCTATTTCTCATTATTATCTCTGATGCCATTGGATATATCTCTTTACACATTTCCGCTGTCATTCTTAGTGCAACTGTTGCGATTGCACCACTGGGTCTGTCTCCGAATGTAACTGACAAAAGTGTATAATGATCTGGTGTCCTTTCTGTATCTAGGTCTCTCCATACAAATCGGTGAGTATGCTGATCTAGTACTGACAGCCTAATTGCGTTATACATCTTCGAAATGTCTCCAGCTATTGCAACTCTACCTTGTCGAAATCGAATAAGTACAGTTAATAAATCATTTAGGACATTAGGTCCCTTAGCCCAGTAATCATTTAACACATGTCCCATATATGATGCAGATGAGTTAAAGACAATTCTTATGGGTGTTGATTTTGAATCGGGTTTCAATACCTCATGATGAGCAACGTAATGTATTGGGCCATCGTACTCATTTAGTTCCGTTTCCGATAATTTTCTAGCCACATTTCGATTGACCATATCCATAATTTGATTGTGATATGCATTTCCGTAATTAGCACCAACTCGTTGCAAACGTTTTTCTGTTGAGGCAAGACGGCATACTGCCGATTTCACATTGTTTGGCAAGTCCCCCGGTTCTTTTTTCCATGGATATGAAACAGTCCAACACTTGCCCATTCTGTCATAATGTAATCCTTTTCTTATCAAGCTTAACTCGCGTTCCTCTGCTATTGAGAAATTGGCATTCCCAATTGGACACTTGCCACATCTACAGCTGCCACACTTCGGACTACAATGCGTTCCTAGGCTTTCAATGTCAAAGAAGTGATCTAAGCTATCTTTCAGTCCATTACAATTGACTAAATATAAACTGCAAATTTCATGAGGTTGTATTGAAGCATGATGTATTCTTACTACATGATGATTAGAGGAGTTTGATAGCCTAATCAGAGCGTGGCTTCCTCTTAAGCAATAACCGAACTGGTTCTTCATCAACTGAAGATTTCCTATCTGTTCAATCTTTGTCGGTAACAGAACACAACAGTCCGTCCCTATCAACAAATCAACCTTTCCTTCCGGTCTTGCAATATCCTGTACTTTAATACCCTTGAAAAGTTTGACCACGCCGTGAATATCAACCTTTGAAACGTCGCCAGTTATCTCATCCATTCCGTACACTCGGATCTGCCATATTCTACCATTCATATCAGTTAGTGGAAGAATATATTCCTTACTATGAATACATTCAGTGCTGTTACCAACCTTGGTGACTGATAAAGTAACATCTCGACCCTTTAAGCCAATTCTCCTTGCCGATTCGTGTGTGATCAACGAAATGTTCGCTCCTGGATCCCATAGAGTCGTTATTGGATTACCATTACAAATTACTTTGCTAATCATTAATATAACTCCTTCTCTACCTTTATCGCCGTTGACGATGTTTATGATACTATGAAACGACGAAGCATCGATTCGCACTCCATGTAAAATATGATGGTGCATTTTTCCGCACCTTTGCTGGTTCTCGTCAATTACCTCACATGCTTTCCTATTCATACACTGCCTCGATATGTGCCCAGTTTTGAGACAACAATAGCAAGCTCCATTTCTACGAATCAAATCGATCTTCGTTTGACCATCTAATCTAGCAAAAGCTGTGCACTGACTGATTTCATGACTGTCTGTCTCATGATACCAACAATTCTTTTTATAACTGGAGTTACTTTTCAAACCGATTTCACTTTTCACTTTAGATCGGCTACCCTGTGATACTACTTCTGCTACGTGTGCTAACCCATCTACTACTTGTTTTAATATTTCTTGGTTTTGCTTAACTTGTAACTGCAAAGATTCTATCGTAGATTCTTCACCTAGATTCAATGTATGTACCTTTGTCTTTTGCACACGACTGTTACAATTTTCTCTAATCTCTGACTGCATATATTCCATAGCATTCTTTTCTTCCAGAAGAAAATTCAAAAATTCGGCAAATAAATGTGGTCCCGGTTTTTGTTTACGGAGAGCCCATTCTCGTTTTTGGATTGGTGGCAAAAGTTTCTCAATTTGGCTTGTCATCGTTGAAGTATTCATCTCACTCTCCATGTGCATTCGTTTTAAGTCCAGCCAACATCTTTCTACAATGTCAACAGTTGCTATGAAAGATCCGTAATCGCCATCCGATATGGGTTTCAGTTTTCTAATTTCACATAAAACAGCATCTGCTAACTTCTCCGGTTTTCCATACTTTATATCTAGCCGTCTCATCATTTCATCGAAATCATTGTCAACGCCTTGAACAACTAAAAGTGCTTCTCCGGTCAAGCAACATTTAAGTGCAAATGGGTCCTTTCCAAACGATTCTGTCATGAGTACTTGAAAGTCTTGTTTAAAACTCGGATATTCCCTTATGTTACCACTAAATGTGGGCGAGTCTAATCTTCTAACTCTTAACTTTTCATGAGTTGGTTTAACTTCCTTAATTTTTTTATCTTCAGTTTTTGTTGCTTCTATTATTTTACCCATCATAATTCTTGCTTTACAAAGATCTTTATATAAAACCGTCATATCCGAGTTAGCTTGACTTATCGTGGCCTGGTCTGTTTCATCATCCGAATCTAACAATTCAATAAAGGATGCATGTCCCTTCTCCGTCTCCGAATAAGCATGCTCTAAATCCTCCATAATTTGTTCCAACACTTCTTTAAATTCATTTTCTTGGAAGCTACTCGTAAATTGATTCAAAATTCTATGAAATCTCCCTTTTGCAGTGCTTCTCTTTCTCTTTAACAACTTCTTCTCGTCCATGGCTACTGTCTATTCAGTATTGCGTTGAAATGTATTATTTGGGCAATAATAATTCGTCAGGTTATGAACTTTTATTATGTTTCAACCTAGAAAAAACAAACAAACACAAATTAAATCTCATGAAATATAACTGGTTTTCAAACCTTAAAAACTCTCAATACCGGATTTTAATAAACAATAATGCCGTTCGTAGTATATAATTCCATGCAAGTGTTCTGCAAAGTCACTTGTCCTGTTAATTGTGTCTAAGCATACAAATATAACAATTTGAATAATTAAGAAGTATATTTCATGATGAACTTACGCATTGACGACTGTTCACCCAAATAATAAAGTTTCAGATACTGAGATAATTCTCCTGTGTTGTCCATCGAGAGCGTTTTCTTGTGTGGGGAATGAAACGTTGAAAACATATATCAGAAAATAAAAAACCAGTATGATGGTTCTGGAACAATAATGGTAACAGACATTGATTTTATCGTTCTACCGATACAATAACTGATAGTAGAATCAATATGCGCATTGTGCGATCTGAAATAATAAATAATGGTTTTTATCATGATTATATAAAAATATCGCACGAATCAATATGTAATTGCTTTGTTGATGTTTAATAAGAGATAAATAATCAGATTGAAGGCTAGTTGTCGCAGGAAGTGTTAGAACGTTTTGGGTGGTTACTCCGTATTCCTCTCCCTGACACTTTACGACATATAATAGATGAATTCTTTCAGAATGCGGCATAAAACCAAGAAAACACAATACACAAAAATGGTATTCATATTGAAATATCCACTAAATATATCATTTATTCGTTGCAAACGAATAGATGTGCCTTGTAGATTATTGGAATTTTTACATGTAACATGCTTACAGCAAAAGAAACTCGTGAAGCATACGGTAATTTTTTTATCTATATATGGTTAATTATGAATGCATAAATTATCATACAATAAGTAAATTGGAGTTGTAATACTATACTTAGTTTTTCTATGTATACCAGAAATAAGTGACTATATCAACTTAACAAATATTAAGTAATCAAATGCACTTACTAATTTTCTTCATTTTATGATATATTAACTAGACGTAATCCTTTATGCCCGTAAGTGGTTTATAAACATGATTTTGAGCGAGATTTCTTAAGTTTAAATCGGTGTACGAGCTTTAAACAGTGCTATCTTCACTATATCTGCACACACATCAAATTTGTATAACGGAATTTTATATTGAAGACAATATTTAGCGCTTTGTCGGGAATGAAATCAGAAAGTCTCCGAATAATTTCTCTACTTACTAGGCAGTTTGTTTCAGCGCGTTTGCGGGTTTTTGATAATCAACAGAAGGATCGATCAAAAACAGATGTTCAGACTACAAAAGAAGATATTGTCGGCTGATCATTAACGATTTTAGAAGAAAAGCCGCTAGAATCAAGACACGTTTAACACTAGAGTAATGCGGACTAATAAAAATATAGCTATAGCGAAAACGAAAATTTCCGAAGGTTTCATTCCTACAGAAACTTGTGAAAACGACTTAATCGCCCGGTACAGCAATGTACAACGAATCCTCAAGTTTCTTGCTGATGATTGTGATTTTTGCGAGTACAGGGATACACCGGTCAAAAATTAAAGATCGAGCAAACCGGAGATATAAATCGTATCCTAGAACTGCTTCTCTAGAAAGGAAGGGAATGCGAGACTACAATAAAATTAGAAATTTGATTTGTTTGTAGCATTCGTGGCTAATGGAGGCTTGAATGTCCTGAGAAGAAAATGAAGTCAAGTATTCATATACATGTATTGCATGTTGATAAGTTGATACGTTTCGAGAAGACAGTTGAATTTGGGAAAAACCCAACCGATAGATTTGCATGTTAATTTTTGCATTGATTTACTAGGTAATGTTGATGCATACAGTTTACTAACTAGCGTTGTTAATTTAGTACAAATTGTCCATGCAACGAATGGTCTTGTAGACACTTCAGTTAACGATTTTACTAAAAATGAGCTCAACGTATTTCTATAATTGTAAAGAATCATCAATAGATGATTACTTTGTCAGTGAAGTAAGCACGGCTATGTGGCCGATTCAGTTGAAATACTTATTTGTTTTGTACTTTATATGTTTTGTGTTTTACTTACGCCCTATCTTGGTCATTCTACGTACATCAGCCACGAGGTAGTCGCCAAAACTAATTAAGTGGCTTGACGAAAAATGTATATGATGGCATAGACAGTTAATTTATGTTGTTTTTTTAGAAAAAAATTGGTAAGATTTACTAACAAACGTTTCATCAGGCGTGCACTAACAAATTCGATAAAAGTTAAATATTTCTTGTATTAAACATTACATCGATCTGATATATTTTGATCTAAACACTATTTAAATAGCCATTGTTTGATAATTGTATTCTGACATAAGCCGATGTATTCTTCTCACTTCGTGCGTACTGAATTAAATATTCGTATTTATAATGTAAAAATATCAAAAGTTGACGTATTATAAAAGTTATTGCATAGAGCGTATTTCAGTTGTCAAGATATAAATAAAAGTAGAATGTGAACAATAGGCCCTACTTCCTTTAAGTTAAATTCAAAATTTATAAGCATATTTTTTATTATTCTACACAGGGAGAACATTAAAACTGTATTAATTTGTCCATTGTTCTTAACTGTACTTTATAAAATTGTTCCGACATATTTATTTTACCTGATCCATAGCTCTGTATATTTGAAATAAACATTAAGTGTTCACATCTGTTAATTGTTAGTTTCATATTTCTACTTTATATCAGATTTTACCTCTAGTCTTGTTCGTAATATAATAGTGGTGATAACGTGATGTGTGTTTAGCATCAGACAATGGATTTCAGAGTGCCCGCTGTAACATTCTAAAGTATACTTACATGTAGATATGTCTTTATTTACAATTTGTGCTTAACGAAACAAAGAAAAAAGTGTCATTGAATTTAAATCTGTGGAAGATAATACAATCGACCCATAAAAATGTAACTATACTCACTAAAAGTTTAATGATGTTCTTTTTCTTACATCCGTCTAATCACTCAGTACTTTATTAACCAGAACGCTAATACAAAATCAATAGTTCACGTTTAACATGCATACAATTTGAACTTTATATAAAGATTCAATTATAACTATATAATACGTTAATAGTTGACTGCTCATATATTAAATTCGTATATAAAAATAAATAACACGAAATGACATACGCATATTTTGCTTTATTTCTTACGTAAGTTAACATGATAACTTTATCAAATGCTAAATTTGTTTCGAATTAACGCTTAGTTGTAGATGTTTTTGCCTAAATCACTAAAACCTATATACAGATACGGACCTAATTCGTTGCTACAGGACTACATGCAGTTATATTCATAAAGACATGCAAACAAACAAAAATCAATAAGTCTGACGTATTTTTAACTGCAGTCTTTTATCAACACTTATATGCGTGTCGCTACTATTTATTTCTGTACTTTACATGATTATTTTTTTCACTAATTCTAACATCGAAAGTACTTATGTGTTTAATAGATCTTATACAATTATTATTACTGAAGTTGATATTTACTCTTAAAATTGTACATACTTATTACATATTTGAATAAAAATATATGAGTATACCTTTACACTTGTCTCCCCTGATAAATTTGCAATCGTGTTTTCGGTAGTGGGACGATCAATCATTAACACTATGTGTATAATTAAATTTCGGTATAATTGTAAAACACTCACTATTTTTTTTAAAGTGGTCGAGTGTAAGCATTATTATACAGTTTTTCTATAAATGCAAACATTGCTGGTTGTGTTTTCTAAACTTAGAATATTGCACGCATACATATGACTTAATTTTTGTGTACACTTTGCTTTTTGGAAATAAACTAGAACAAATAAATATTTAGTTAACTCTATAATTTTGGGGTAAATGTAAAAAATAATAAAGCATGCTAACATATATTTTAATGTACCGGTATTAAATATCAAACTTGAAAGACGTATGTTCCTGAGAGACATGATAATACTTATATTGCGAAAATGCGTAGATTGTAAAAACAATATTATTAATTTAAGTTAGAAGTCGCATTACGACGTTGAGGAATTTTTTTAAAGTCAAAATTAAACTCATAAATTACTTTCAATATATTATAGAGGAAATTGTTTAAAATGGTAAAATGAAACTCATAAATTACTTTCAACATTTTCTTGTTAAAAGTATTAAAAAATAAACGTGCGACCTTCCCTATAAGGTCTTAGCATAATTATTTAAAGTCACAATGATGCAAAATTGTCACAAACAGTTATGAACGAATTACTTTTATTTTTGGTTGACAATTAAAACTGTTTATCAGCAATCTAACCGAAACCAATAAAAGGAAACAATTTCTACTTTAGGTCATTTTTTTCAAATATAGGGAGCTAAATAGGGTTATTAAATGAGTAGTTTTGGAAAACATTCAGTGTTGTAATACATCTTTGTGCCGTACAAAACAAAAGGCAATCAGTCCAGTAATAAAATATTGAATGTGCACTCTGACAACATACCCTTCTGAGTAGTATATTAAGATTGTATGATATGCAAATATTTTATAGTCATTTAAGTAATGACAAATGTTTCATCTTCAATTATTTTTGGTTTTATTTGAACGAAAACATTGTACCCTTATTCTCTTTTTTAGTTTTACCCCTTGTTACTCTAAAAGTGGAAGACAAGTGATATAGACTTTTCTTTTTATGGTTTATTGCTAATCCACATTAGTTTTATCCAAAGTTTGGTATTCTATTTGCTTAAGACCATAAAGCATAAAGCAATATGTGTTTACACAATTTGAAACGTAACGTAAAGTTTTTGACTTTTTCATTGCAAAGATTTTTAAAGACGTTTTTGAGTTCTTACATTTTAATATTACAACCTTATGAAATTTACTGTACATTAAACATTCTTAAAACTATATCAAACTGGAACTAAAATCACTGATTTTATCACTTGTAAAAGCAGATGCGTTACTTAGATCATACTCTTAAATCCGATTCCATATATACAGTGCTGAGATGTAAAATGAACATGTTAGCTGCTTTAGTATACAAAGATGTAAAATGCATGGATTCTTAAAATTTCTTTTTGTGTTTTTGTTAGCCAATAAGACGCTCTACAAAGAAGACAAATCCGGTTACGTGTAATAACCTTTATTTAGCTGCTCAAGTCATCTAATCACTTTATTACTTTTATTTGTTTTCAGTTCAACATTCAAAGGAAGTAATAGTTAATGCGTAAAAAATGTGACCTAATTGTGTTTAATTTAAATAAACAGTGTTTATAAAAATACACATGTCATATGTATTTACAGAAAAATTGCAAGGAATTAGTTGAAAAACACAACTGATTGAATTTTAATGTAAAGGATTGTGCAAAAAGACAGATTGCTTGCATTAGGAGTTGATTTGTTGAAAAATGAAAACATTAAGTCTTTATTAGAAATATAGTTATACTTCATGTGTATACAATATTTTCGCAACAACAGTTGATAAGCAGGAAATGGTCGATTACTAATAACGGACTTACCGCTGACTCAATTAAACTTGATATATTTGTACATGTCCTCTGCAGATACTTCCATATGAAAGACGTCATTTTTAACATGTTGCTTTGGATTTTCGCATTTAATCTAATTGAGGAGAACATTTCTTTGTGTAAGTTGACTTTACATAGTTTTAAATTAGTACATCTGACATTATACTCGTATAATTATTTTGTATTTCAAATACTTTGACCAACTGTTCAAAAAAGCATTTGCATTCAATGGCAATTACATTTTGGACATAAGTTTAAGTGTATTATTTTTACAAATTTCATCCCTGAATCATTATCACAGTATAATCTGTCACAGATAATTATATTCCATAAATCTAATGAAGTTATTATTAGGATGTACAAATGACCAAAAGATAAAACCTATATTTTTTACGACCAATTACGAATAAAATGTCGAGGTATCTTTTAAATTGTGACTTTAACAAATATTTCAGAATGTAAATATTAATGAATAAAATTAAGAAAAAATAAAGATACCAAGAAATATTCTTTAAATAATTATTTAAGAACATACAAAAAACCATGGTCAACCAAAACACCAAATACACATAAAACCAAAGTTTAGGAACACGAACCCCACTACAGAATTGTAAGCAACTACACTTCGTATCAATATGTTTGAAATCCATTTACAGGGGTAGTCATAATCCAGTAAGAAGGTAAAGTTTTTGCGACAACGGAACAAATAGACTATCATTTGTAACACCGACATTCATTCTGTAACAGTCAATTAAGTTATGATTGCCTTAACATTTTTAAGTGATGAGTTCTATCTTGCAAGGGGCCTAAGTGGCCAAGTGGGTATTGTATGTATTCATATAATATTAATATGGTCTGTCAGCACTGAGGTTGAGGGTTCGAATCACACTGCGGAAAAATAAAAAAATTCTGAAACAATTTCCTACAAGCAATCCATCTTGCAACTTTGAAAATCTGTTTTAATTGTTTTTCTGTCAGCAGACACCCTCTTTCAATGAAATTTGAATGGAAATACAGCTTCGTAAGTACCTTATCAATTGGGAGATATGCACTAAATATGCAGGTGATGATGAAATGTTGCCACGAAAAGGAAAATGCATACTAAAAAATTAGAAATATTCTATATATCATAAATTTTTATTTTCAACACACCAGACAGACATAGCTGTCTCTGTGATGTCCCTAATTTAAAAATCAGTAGAGTAGATACGATCGGCATAGTCACCGAATTTAAGAGTTTTCGATGAAAGCACGTTATCTCTAAAGCAACCATTGAAAAAATAGAATACATGTAACATTTTGTCCTGGTTATTAAAAAGTCATTAAATAAAATCCGCCTCCTACGTATAGACGAATAAGTCATCAAGAAGGGGGAGAACTTAAAGACAGTCTTTCAAAAAATATTAAAATGAAGAACATGTTATCAACCAGAAAGTCAAGAATTCGGACAAATTCAGTAATAGAGAACGTAATTTGTAAACTGACAGCAGTTAAGCTAACAATTCTTTAATAATATTTCAGTATCCACATCTGATTCAAGTCACTTCTTTGTAAGCTTGTTTCACAGCATCTCTGATGGGTGCTTATTCAACACAAAACCACAGTGGCGCAGTACACGCTCATCAGTTTGAAAACGCATTTTGTTATTACGCATTTATCGTTTGATATATTTTGTTTGTTATATTTCCTATGTAAAGTGTTTCTTAGTGTGAGTCTTAAAATATACTAGTACTGGATTAACTATTAATAAATAAACTCATTATTATGATAATACGCATATATATATATATATATATATATCTGTAAGACGTACACAATCATTTTTAAATTATTAAATTATATATGTCTACTTATAGACATACATATGCATGTGTATTAATTTTAAATACTGAATTAGATTGATGGCACTTAGAGCTGATGGTTTCCAAGTATATGACGGTCCTTTTGATTGATTTATTTGTCAGCGCTCAACACAAATCCGTTATCAATCAGTCTCTGTGTTGCGGTTTTGTATGAACTAATTGTAGCCTTAACCTCAGTAGAACACACACCTATGTAATTTTCTCTATGTGTACATATTAAACGATTATAAAGGGACGGAAATAATTGATACAATTTTTATTTGAATTCTAAAGTTTTTTAGCTTATTTTTAAGATCTTAAAACAAAATGTATGATATTAACGGACGAATTACCAACATGTCCAAGTGGAGAGAGAAAAAGGATACACAAATTTACTTGCAAAAATATACTTAATAAAAACCCATCAAATTCTATATAAAGAAAAAGGCTTCCCAGTGCATGATAATACATCGTGTATTTTGCGTTGCATAATTAGACAGGTTGGGATTCGGAACTTATACCGGTACGTGAAAGGTGTAATTTTTCCTTCTACGTCATCAGGACTGTTGTGTCACGTGATAATGTTAGATGTACACGTTTGTCACACACTTCTAAAAAGCTGTTTACATGTTTGTCTTGCGCGTGTAGATTTATTTTCACAAAGCAGCTTTCGTATTAATGTTGAGTGATATATTGATTAAAGTTTAGGATATGCTGCATCATTTTTATTCAGGCTTTTATTAATTTTTCTAACCCTCTGAAAAAGCCGAAAAATAAAAATGGGTACCATTTTTTCCGATTTGGGGCTAATGTAAAAATCATAATATATGCTCATAGAAACGACTGACCAATCAAGTTAAGTAAATTTTTGTTAGTTTTTACTTTTGATTTTAATTTTGGTGCCTTATATACACGTACAAGTACAAGTGAATACAATCTCAACACAAATAACTACAAGTAAACCCGTGTTTGTGTACGTGTAACTACGCGTACCAGTACAAGTTTCTGATTTCAACCTCTTTATAATTGTCTTTTTCTCATATATTTTATCTATGATTAGCACTTTATCGTTTTAGATTCTAATACTATTTCCGTCAAAGCGACTTATGGAAATATTAATATCACATGTAAAGACCTTTACAGCATAAACATAACTGGAGTTGATATCGACCAACATGACACGTGCACAGAAAAAACGAATTCAAAATGTACCATAACCTTTAATGATTTGAGTGGCATTAAGTCCACGTGCAACAAAAAGAAGACCTGCAATTACGATTTGGTAGATATTAAGGACTGTAATAGTACAGAAACATTAACATTTATAGTATCGTATGGCTGCTTAGGTTTGTATACTTGTCTTAGCATACATATAAAAATAGCGCAATTTGTTTGTAGTGCAGTACTCATGCAGTTTAAGTGGAATTGTGGGAATAAACACCAGAGGTATTTATTAATAACATCATCGGATCATTTTTTAAGTAATAATTTTTAGACAGATAGGCCAACAAAAAGTGTGGCACCCTTCATACATGCTCTGTCCTTCTTGCAGCACAGAGAGATATATTAGGTAAACTGTTTAGACAAATGTATTACTGCAATTATTAGTGATTAACACATTTTTCTTGATGAATAGTTTAGATATGTGTGCATAAATAAACAGTAAAACCGTTTAAGAATTTAGGGCAAAAAGTAAAAGTACTCGGAAATAATCCTTCTAAATTGCGCAAGTATGTAGCTATTTAAAATGTAATCGTATCTGGTTGCAAGTAACGTTAGTTAATAAACTTAATCGTATCTGGTTAGGATTAACGAGCTCTTTTGAACATTTATCATGTCATTCGAAAATTAAAATACACGTAGAAGAATCCCACACATTTTAAGCTTCCTTGTCGCTGGTGCCAAACATAATTAGAAATTTACCAAAGATCCTATACGAAAAACTAATATCTTCTATATTTGTTGATATAGCTGTCTTTCGTATGGTATAAAGGGGATAAACGAAATTATTGTCTACATAATATGTTATATGTTATGATATATTAATGCTTAAAATGATCTTTAATTTGATTGTGTCGAGAGTCAACATTTAATTTATTAACATAATTTTAGCGGAGATATTGTACAGGTCCCATGGTTTATTTTGTTAGTACTTCCGCAATCCCAAAGTAATTTCAGGTTGAAAAAGTCGCTGTAAAAGTTACAAGAAAAACATACGTATCAAACCGCATAATGTCCATTTTTTATAGTAGAAGGTAGCTTAGGTATGCGGTGAAAAGAACTGACAATCTTTTTAATTAACGTTGGAATCGAGTACACATTGCCTACTATAAGGCACGAACCCGTACTCCATAAATTATGTGTGCTAGAAAAAGGCTGTAAAAAGTCAATAATAAATCACTACCGGTTAACATGTTCCTGATAACCATATAGTTTTAACAAATCCTACCCAATTGTACATTTATAGCCAAAATTGTCAACAAAGATACCATAGGGTAATATAATCTACTAATCAAGACTGAACAGTGGCGCTCAAACCCAAACCATATTTAAAATCTAAAATGATTAAGATGTAGAGACTTTATCACCAAAAGCAAAAATATCACGAGAAAAAGATTTCAAAAGATATTAGAAAGTCTTTACTTGTCATTATTAGAACAAATAGATCTTATAATTGTATATTTGTGTTTTCAGCGTCTGATATAGTTAGTAACTGTCCTTAAACATTCTTCAAAAATCTCTATATATTTTCAGAAGGATCAAATATCGAACCGAATTCTTACTGCGGAACCATTACAAATGCAGACACCTTAAAGTGCAATAGGTCAATAAAGCAAATAATAGCAACTGTGACAGATGTAAATATTTTAACCACAGGAAGCCACTGTGATGACTGCAAATGCGAAAACTTACAGAATGACATTTTTAAAAAGACAAAAGGCGAGTGTGAAAACAAATCTGTATGCGTTCTTGATTACCACGAGATAGCTATCAAATACGAATGCAGTATCATACCAACATACGTTAGAGTTGCTTACACATGTTTACTTCAAGGTGAGTAAGCTTGTTGTCTTATAAAATATTGAAGTCTAATAAATTGAGGTTATGTTACACTATTACAAAACAAACAACCTATTGTAATAATGATCAAGACGCATTAAAAGACGTAATTCAAGCAAGTAGAACATCAGCAGAAGACACGATTTTACGTGTTTACTACAATTCATCGAAGTTGGCATAACAACATAGAAACATACTTAAGTTTAGTCCTTCAGACAAGTATTCTACTTTCGTAGCCGCATATCTTTATTCTCTGTATATGCTGGATATAAAAGGTGTTATTTCTTTAAAAAAAACCTGAAAAATGTTAATGAAGTATTTCATTTACCTTTGCTTGGCGACGTTATATTTTTTGGTTTTTAAAGAGATTGGCCTTCAATTTGTACTCTTATGTGTATGTGTTTGCATACTAGATTTACCTATTTTAAATATAGTGTTTATACTTTCTTTTACCTCACTTTATTGTACTTTGTAGAGGAATATGAACAGGAACAAATTTCAACAATCGGTAAGACTTTGTTATTCAGACTTCTAGGGCAACTATATGACTATTCATAATTGTTCTTGCTTTCAGGACGAATGCCAACTTTGATAAAGTCTTTTTAACTGATAGACTTATTACATGGTTAGACTTTATGTATACCTCATTGATCAATTTATAACCGACAAGAGAAATTTGTATTCATTTGCATTATTTTTTTCCACAGCAGGATTACCATAAGAAAGCAAGTGTTGATAACAAAACTAAGATTAGAATATCAAGTAAAACTTAAGAAAACATCAACATTGAATTCGAAATGAAACTTTTTAGACGTATGAAAATTTTAGATAACAACAATCCTGTTTTCACTTTATTATAATATTTTTGACATGCGCATATTAATATGATAATATATATATGAACGCAATTGATTCACAATGTATTGTTGCACTTTAAATATAATCTTTATTTTCTAAAATACGTGTAGCTATTGAAAGGTCAAGCGCAACTGGTAAATTAATTATACAAATATTTCAAACATATAAATTTAATGTATCTCCTTATTTTATTTTTCTGCTGATTATGAATGCTTGAACATTTATCCATGTTTTAGAACTGCTTACAAAACTTGAAAATTCATTCTTTCTGCGTAAACAGACATGAAAGAAATTTAGTCACAATAATATGCATTCTGTTTAAAATAAAAATCATGTGTTTCCTATCAAGTCGGATAGACTGAGATAAAGTAATAAAATGCTTTTCATAAATTAACAAACATTTTAGGTATTCGTATCACTCATTTTATAAAAAAAGCTGTTTCCATGGCATTTTGCAACACAGTTATACTTTAACCGAACGTTATAAGCTTAGGCCATAAAAGTAGAGAATAATCAGCATCTAGTTTAAACTACATCAAAATCATAGATTCTTACATGGATACGCATTTAACTGGCAATTTACGGCCGCATAATATACTCAAATTAATAATTCTACAAATCTAATTATTTTAGTTTTCGTAGGACCATAGTATTGTATACTTGTCTGACATATATTTAGTCAGTTGCAGAAAACAATAAAAAAATATTACGCTAAATTGTACGCATATTTTAAGAAATTATTGGTCAAATAACACAATTGAAAATGCTTATTGTGTATTACCATCTGTTAAGCATTTGTAGAAAATAACGACAAAATGTATTCAAGATTTATAAATAAATTAAGTTGATAATAACAACATCCCTGTAAGCGTTGTTGTTTTTAATGCTAGGGAAAAAATTTATTTTTAATAATCATTGTGTTACCAATACTGATTTTTTCATCTCTGCAGGCATGGGATCAGTAATAACAATTTTATTTCAAGTTTTCATGACTAAGCAGTTCCTATTCCCCATTCAGAAAGCCGATAACTTACAGGTTTGTTATGGCATGAAAACTGTATAGGGGTATATGATCATTTGTAAATTTATTCTTTCTTCCACTGAGATCACGAAGTTTGTACGAAATTCATTTTACTAATATATTATTTACATAATAAGTTCTTATAATTCTACAATTTAGTACATTATATTTCTAGCAAGGTTTTGTTGTGCCGTTGCTCTAATTTCTCGTATATAAATGAAACATCCTACAAAAGGAAATATATTTAAAATCGGCTGGAATCGTAATACCAGAATTATTCATAAGAAATGACATAGACGATATTGGAAAATGTGGTCTTTGAGAAATTAAATATAAGTATCATTATACGTCTTTCGTGTTTGTTTTTTTCAGACATTGCTACACTTGCTGGTTGTGTTACTTTCATTTTGCAAGCGTTATTATTAATTGTTATTGCAACACAATGCAAAAAGTGTGACAGGTAAATATATTTTTAATAAATGTCGATTGCATGAAAGATCTTTGCAATGTGCAATGCTATATGTTAACCTTAAATAAATTCGATATTGACCACTTTTTGTACATTGTTTTTCTTCAGCTTTTGTTTTGTCAAATAGTCAAATAAAAATCATACATTCATGTATTTATTTTAACTTTTAGTTTTTGTTTATTTAAGGTCAAAATATAATATTACCAGGAAATCCTTTAAATGCATGAATATTGTTATCATACATACATGCATATAGTCTGTTAACTAATTACAATATTTATATTTTAGGTGTCCGAAGTTAAATCTGAAGCATATGACATCAGTTCCTAAAGAAAACATGGATATTATATACTTGGAACCAGTATAGCTCGATTCTCCATGTTTGTTGACAATACAGGTTAATGAAACCATATGCAAAAACACAATATTCACCTTCCGAGAAACCTCTTACGATAATAATTCGTTATTCGCTATACCCTTAAAACGTCTTGAAATGGCAGAAATGAGAGAAAGAAGTGGACTATTTGACTTTCATTTTTAAATCAATACTAATATTACTTTGCATTGAGTTTACCTCGTTTCGATACTATTTGATGACAGACAATCTGATACAAGATACGGTAATGGCTGGTATTAAACAGACTATACGACAAGCGACGAATGTACTTCATCAAGCAACGAAAAACACGTGTTTGTTTTTTTTTATTAATCTTTGCAACACATTTTAATTTGTTTGAAATGAAGATACGACTAAAATATTTAGTGCATATGACCAGCGACTTTGCATACTATTTAAATTGTATGAGCCGTAAAAGTTTTAAGATTTTCTCTCTTTTGTTTTGGCTGTAAACACAGAGCATTGTTTGATTGATTTATTGGTTTACGTGCAGTGGGAGTATTTCAGTTATATTCAGGATGGGAACAAGTAAACATACATACCTGATACGGTATTGCGATTTTCTACACCGCCCACTGCCATTGACGTCTAAGGTCCTCAAAAATCTTTTCTTATACCTACGTTGATGTAATCCCATTAGAAATCCATTTCCCAAGTGCTTTCGGACATTTTTTGAGTCATAGGGAGTCTTTTTGATGTATTTGACTTGTTTCTACAAACGACAATTACATGTAGTAACCTCACTGGTATCTAATTATAGGCACCTGCTGCTACTCGTATGGGTCCGGAGCACCCGAGTGCACCATTGTTTTTTTAGGTCGGGTTACACACTTTAAGTTTATGTGTTTTGTTTTGTGTTGGATATAATTTGTAATCTCTTGTGACTTTCGGCTCTTGTTGTTTGATTTCGTTGTTATTTTTCTTGTACAGCATAAAATGCGAAGGGTCTTTTTTAATTTTTTATTTTCAGCTTTTTTTTAAATCGAACGAGTGACATAAAATGTCTGTAATGTTTATTATAATTTAGCATTAGTTTCCAGAACAGATTGTTTTAATATTCTGATTAGACTTATATAATTATAACACTTTATATTACGATAAGAAAAAGTACTTAAATGTACTAGGATTTTTTAATGATATTTTATGACTAATAGACTGAAATAATATTGTAATTGTAGGAAATGTTGTAAAATTGCAACTTATAAGCAAATACAGTAAAGATACATATGACGAGCTTCCAATGTGTCTAGTCCCATCTAATATTATTGTTTTTTCTAAACAAAAAAAAATATTTTGAAAAAAATAGATTGCATGACCACTTTATGAACAAATGTCCACGTTACATTATATATATCTTAAAATCTTTCTTTTTCTAATAAGCAGTAAAACAGAGATTGTAAACCTGCTAAACTTAGACGGTACTGTAAACAAATTATACCAGCAGTAACGTCCTGCCATGTTGAATAAGTATGTTTAAGTACACAACAAATGCACAAAAGGCACTTAAAAAATTGTCATCTTTCCAAAGACAACTAAGATCTAAATTTAATTTGTAATAAAAATTCATCGTCTTTGTTTTGTTTTTATAGAGACACAAAGGGTGATCTAAATATAATATAAACAGAAAACCAATTTACATATTTCTATTACCTTAATTATCGAATTCAATACACCATTTATTTATTTACAGGGAAAATAATCCTTTGTTTTGTAATATTGTGATCCTAGTGAGCTTCAGTTTAAATTGCCAGTATGCAAAGAAAGTTAGTTTTTTTCATTTCTAGTTGACTAAATTTATACGTAAAATATTTATAAAATATTTTCGAACTAAACCTTAAATGCAGGAAGTATTGGTGTCTCAACAATACTTCGGTCTATTTACTTCAATTACAGCTTCGATATACCATGCTTACTATGCACACAACTAGAAAACTGAACGTTTCGCGCTCAACCTTACAAGAAATAAAAAACCCACTGAAAAAATTCAAAATGCCGTATAGATCGACTATGCCGGCGTTTTTATTAATTATTGGAATAACATATGTAAAACATATACATCAAGCAGAATAGAAATGTAATCAAGCATTTCGAAACAAATTTCACACTGTCACGACAACTTGTATGGCAATGAAACATTTTTGGAAAACTTGTCATCAACAGAGACTTGCCGCCTATGAAAAACCTGTGTTTGGAGTAATGCAAGACATGTGTCTTGGTTGTGATGCCGAACTCCATCATATGAACAAATGAAAATATACAATATTAATAAAATAATTTGAGACGTTTTGACAAAACGAAGTTTACGGCTTGAATGAACCAACGAACACAACTTGACCGGTAAAAGCTAAAAAGCTTCTACCACGTGACTATACAATGCTACTTTGATTGGCTTATGACATGTACATTACATTAAGACAATATTTTTCCGCTATTACGGAGAAACGCTTAAACATATATTCATAAAAACATACCTGTGATCTTTATATAGTATAACAATTGTCGCCCGCAATTAGATGATTATGAAAGATGTCATTTTGAATATGATTCCATTGATTTTCGCTCTAAGTTTAACTGCGGAAAGCAGTTCTCTGTGTAAGTTTGCTTTTCTTTTACAAAACGATTATGTCTGTCAATACATACACAAACTGTACGATCGGTAAAATTTTCATTTCAAACATTAAATCTAAATGTTATAAAAGCGTGTCTTTTAAACAACAAGGAAATGTTTTATTATTAAAGTGCATAAATATACAAAGGTGTACAGTACTTGCGCCCGTAAACGCAACACTTTGACTGATTGATAACTGATTGCTGACGGATTTTGGAATGCTGACGGATCGCTGACTGATTGATGATGACTACATCCGTCCAAAGTTATGAATCCGTCATTACCTTGGTAACCGTCAGCGATCAGTGCGATCAGTCCAATCAGTGCGATCCAGAATCCGTCATTTAATTATATGCATAAATCTGTTAGTTTATTGACGGATTCGTATAAATTAATAATTTAAAGATAAAACAGATTCTGCGTCATTTGTATATAATATATGCATTTATTATACCATTTATACATGTAATAAAATAAAAACATGCGTTTAAACGAATTGTTAGTACATGTCTCGTTCTAAATGAATAAATAAACATATTCAAAGAAATAATTTTTTCTTTATATTATATAATTAAGCACATTTCTTTAAAGCAGAACATATCTGCGAATCGAGTCCTGTAAACCTTCAAAAAACTTCTATTTAAGGCAAATCAGTAGCGACGAGGTAAATGGTTTCTTTCGTAATCCATTATTGATTCTCTTTTTATATTCCCGCGACTCGTGATTTCGGTCTATTTTTATTTTTTGCGACCTGATATATGTATATTTTTTGTCATGTATTAAGCCTTCAGTAACAAATTTATTTCACATTTAGGAAAGAACGTGGCCTCATTTTGACATCATTTTAAGTTACTTAAATGTATGCCTACGTGTTTTTATTTAGTCTACAATATTTTTAAATACAAGTATGAAACTGTTGTGTATAAACAATTGTTGAACTGTTGAGAAAGCATTGTCAATCAAAACGCATTGTTTACTAAACAAAAAGTTGTATTGCAAAATATACAGCGATTCATGTCTAAAGTTTTATTGGACAGGCAATAAAAGTTGTTTAAAAAAGTATACGTACAATTACGCTAGATTGTTCCATTTGTTTCATGTCGTCCATTGTTTATTGGGGGTGGGGTGGGAGGAAGCCGGAGTAAGGTTAAAACCGACAGTCTTTTTTCAATTAAAGTGGAGTCGGGCGCACCCTATCTGCAGTCGTTCTAAAATCCGTAACCTGTTCACGGGCATGTAACTAGTAGATGACTAACCAATCAGCCACTTAGGCCCCAATAACGCCAGGGAGAATTGTCTGCGAATACTGAAGTTAAGCGTAAAAATGTGTTACAGATAGACACGTACGAAATAGTATTTTTTTTTACTAAACGTCATTAATTCTTTAGGTCTTAACATAGTCATTAATTCTTTAGGTCTTAACATAGTCATTAATTCTTTAGGTCTTAACATAGTCATTAAAGAGTCATATATATGAAACAGAATCTTTTTAAAACTTGCCATTTAAAAGAGTGTCATTCAATTTGAACAATAACTTATTGTATTGATTGATTGATTGATTCTTTGCTTTTCTTTCAGCGAGAGTATTTCAACTTCATTCATGACGAGAATAAGTTAAATATAAATCAATTAGATTTGTTTGCTTATTTAAATATTGTTTAACCCACTTTCAGCAAGTTTTCAGCTATATCATGGCGTCCAGTTTTTATTTGAGGAGGATGCCGGAGTACCAGAAAAAAAACCCGACCTTCATTAGGAAAACTGGATCCCTTTCAATTAAGTCGAGTGCACCCTGCCCGCAGCGAGACTCGAACCCGCAACCTCGGTGTTGACAGACCACGTGATCAATAGTTGATGAACTAACATCACCACTCGGCTCCATCAATAAATTAGAGAAAGACAAAAAAGGGCAAAAATTTTGAATTCCACTTGAAAAATACGGGGTATGGGTTGGGGCGTAAGATTTACTTTTTTTGTGCAAGAAGCGTGACACTCTCTAAACAGGTCACTATGGTTCGCGGCAATTTTAATATGAACTGAACCACCAACCCCCTCCCCCCCCCAAAAAAAACGAGAGGACATCCCATGTCCGCCAACTGAGAACGCGCTGGTCAGCTCTGTTAAATCTAGTAACTAATTTCAAATTTAAAGGAAACCATTTATACTTATATCATTTATTGTGGAATGACTTTAACAGACATCGTAAAATAAACAAATTGCGACTTTTTATATTACGCTTACATGTTCGCATATTTAACTCATAAACTTCGATATACAAACGCGGTTAGTAGTTTAATCTTTATTTGAGATTTAATTCTGTGTAAGTTCATACGACACAATTAGATATATAGTGAATAAAATATATAAATAGATGTTTTCGCTTTTGTCGTAAATCTTATTCAGTATTATACACCGGAATTCTTAGGAATTGTGGCACAGTAGTTTATTCTTTATTTGATATTTAATTATGTGCAAATTCATGTGACACAATGAGATAGTGAATAAAATATATAAATAGATGTTTTCGCTTTTGTCATGAATCTTATTCAGTATTATACACCGGAATTCTTAGGAATTGTGGCACATAAGTTTATTCTTGATTTAATTCTTTGTAAATTCATGTGACACTATGGGGTAGTGAATAAAATATACACATAGATGTTTTCACTTTTGTCGTATTAAATCTTATTCAGTATTATACACCGGAATTCATAGGAACTGGCCGAGTGGTCAAGGTAAGTTCGTCTACTGTTGATCTCGTGGTCTGTCAACACTGAGATTGCGGGTTCGATTCTCACTGCAGGCAGCGTGCACTCGACTCCAATCTTAATTAACAAGAATTGCCAGTTTTCCTACCGCAGGTCGAGGTTTTCTCCGGGTACTCCGGCTTCCTCCCCTAATAAAAACTGGACGCCATGATATAGCTGAAAAATTGCTGAAAGTGGCGTTAAACACCATCAAACAAACAAACAAACATCATAGGAACTGTGGCAAAGAAAGAACACTGATCAAACCACGACAAATGATCTTTTCAAGCGTTTACAATAAAACGACCTCGACCTCGGAGGTTAAGGTAGCAGAATTGATCACCGAGTTGTCTGTTCGATCCTTGAAGCGAGATGGTGTGCTCGACTCATCCCTATAAATTTGCAAAGAACACCAGCTTTCCTGTCGGAGGTTTGCTGTTTCGTTGGGTACTCCAGCTCTTCCCTATAAATACTCGACGTGAAATTATATAAACTTATATAATTTTTGAAAATAGTGTTAAAAAAACTTTAAACATACATACAATGTTAACGCGAAAAGGCGAAGTGAAAAAAATGTTAAGATTTCGCCTTCACATTTTTCGTGTTTCTCGCTTTTTCCGCTTTAAAACTTTTCGAAGACAAATACGAGATGTACGTTTTGGCATGCGAGGTCAAATATTTTTTGAATTTGTGTGTGTGGTTTTTTTTCATTTCTTTTTTTAATTATTTACATATGTTTTTAAATTTAGTTTATTTGAATTATATAGTTAATAAAATGACACTATGTAATGTTTATATTTCGTCACAGATGCATTAGTAATAGACTGGGGGAATTTCCTTTTTTTATTTATAACTTTAGACAAGTTTTACCCTTATTATTAGGTAAAACGATTCATCAATGAGGACATACCGGAAGTTGAATGGACGGATTGGAGCGATAAGTCCAAATCAATCCGTCAGATCAGTCAAATCGTTCCAAATCCGTCAATTGACGGATGGACGGATTGGGAACGATCTGACGGATTAGGAACGATTTGACTGATTGATAACTGATTGCTGACGGATTTTGGAACGCTGACGTATCACTGACGGATTGATAAAAGTGTTGCGTTTTCAATCTCAAGTACTGTAGTATGTAATTATAATTGTTCCATAAAACAGGCAAATTAAGATTAAACATGTACATATAACAAATGACAAAACGCACACTATTTAAATACAGATAAATAATTATGCATATTTTTTAAAACGTGTCGACATATCTTACAAATAAATTATTATCTGAGAAAAGATTAACAATCTTAATATGTTTTCCTACTGTATCAAAACAAAAAACTCAATGTGATGAAACTAATATTTATATATATACAAGAATCGATGATAATACGGACATTTTTATTAGAAATTTTGACAGTCTAGGTTTTTATGTTTTCTAAGATTTATACATTTGACATTAGGGCGTAATTTAACACTAGACTGAAAGTAAATGATATGCGACACTTTGACCTGTACAGGAAATATATCAAACACCTAAAAACTTTATAAAAATAAAAATGGTCTCAATAGGTTCATGATCAGTGTATATTTTGTGTTGCACCATGATTGTCCAAAGTAAACTCTGTTTTAAAGAAAAACTCTAGTGTGGCATTATATTTTACCAATCCTTTCGTTTGGTTTTAACCTGTATTGACGACTTTAATCTGTCTCGTTTTAGATGATAAAATAGTTTCGGTCAACTCGACTCTTGGAAATATTAATATCACATGTGAAGACCTGTACAGCATAGACATAACAGGACTTGATGTCGAGCGACCTATGACGTGCACAGGAGCAAATAATTACACTTGTATTATAACCGATTCTGACAGTCATGGCATCAGGTCCACGTGCAACAAAAAGAAGACCTGCAGTTACGATTTTGTAGATATTAAGGACTGTAATAAAACAGAAATATTGGCATTTAACGTATCGTATGACTGCTTAGGTTTGTTTAATTATTTTAACATACATGAAGAGTAGCAAATGTGTGTTTTCCTAATACTCTGATTTTGGCAAATGGATGAAAAACGTTAGACGGTCTTTAACGTTTGTGATCTTCAAAAAATGACTTTAAAATGGTCAAAATGTCAAAGTAGCTTGATATTGAACCTTAAACCTTGTTATGATTAGTCAAATATTCTAAAAGTTACTATAAGCTTTTGACAAAGAAAATCTTTGTCACGCTTTTTTGCTGTGTATGACCAAACACATTGAGGACCCCAAAAAGATCATACCTATAATGGACAGTACTGTAAAAATGACGAAAGCTCCAAAACATTAAAGCCCTATGTTTTGATGACTTATATCTGAACTAATCTTAAAATGAAATGATCCCGGGTCAATGTATAAAGTAGATATTTGATCTTGATCATACAACGTCATTATTGTTTAACTATTGTTCGTTTCGTTTTGTTCCTGCATAGTAAGTAAATTTCTTCATGAACACTTTAAATACTTTTCTTAATATTTTCAGGAACAACAATTAAACTGGATAATTACTGCGGAACCATTATAAATATAGACACCATAAATTGTACAAGCAGGCAAATAATAACAACTGTGAAAATTGTGAATGTTTCAACTACCGGAAGCCATTGTGATGAGTGCAAATGTGAAAATCTTAGAGATGAAATTCTAAATAAGACCAAAGTCGAGTGTATTAACAAACCTTCCTGTGTTCTTAATTACACTGAGATAGCTTTCAAATATGCTTGCAGCTCCAGTCCAACATACATAACAGTTACTTACAAATGTTTGCTTCAAGGTAATTTGTTAGCTCCTTATCTTTTTAAAATACACATGTCTAATGAAATAGAGAGAATACGTAACACAATTATTAAAACGTAAATATTAAAAATCAAGTTAAGTTGGGCATTTAATAGAAGAAAGTATTTATTGTAACATAGGACATAAATAATAGACCATCAGCTCACTTTACAATTAAAAAATACCATAATACATGAAAAGATGCGAATGTGACAACACGGAAACATGATTTAGTTAATACATTTACATGTCTTCTACTATGTAATTCCCATTTTTCTGTAAACGTTGACGATAAAATGATGTTAGTATCTTAAAGAAGCCTTAATATACAATGTAAAGATTTGGAGTTTGAATACTAGATTTACCTTTTACAAATATAATTTTTATATTTTCTTTTCAATCAATTATTGGTATTTTTCAGAGAAATATGGAGAAGAACAAACTACAACAATCGGTAAGACTTTATCATCCAGAAGTCCAGGGAAACTATATACGTTTCCCAGTACAAAAGGGTCTGGACCTGATGACTTAGAAACGGTGTTGTTTTTTATGATCGCTGTCGTTTTCAGTAAAAAATTCATATCAATTTTAAGGCATTCGCCCTTGTTCCGTCTAATAACATGATATCTCTAACTATAATAATGAGGAACAATATTGAGCCATCTCAAAATGTTAATCAAATAATAATAACACAAAACGTATCACATCGTATGATCTGAATTGTAAATCAGAAAATATTGTCGACAAGTTAGAATGCAGGTAATTCTGACTTATTTATCATATGACGTACCCTATTACGTGAGGTATCTATAAATGGCTACTATCGTTTGTTAAAAAAGCCATTATGGCTTCATCACATTTGCACAACATTGTACCCTACTCTTCTTAAAGCAGTATATTTATCTTTACGAGAAATGTCTCTCGGCATCTGTAACAGTCCAAATGTTAGCTATATATAGATTATATTACATGTAGATAATTAGAAGTATTTTTGACATTAAAATTTACAGATTGATCAAACTGAAAAACTCACAAACAGGCAAGAACCGCGTTCCTTTCCTCTCTGGCGTCTTGCATTTACAAAGGCATTGATAACATCAATCTATATTGTATCACAAGTATGTTACTTCCAAAATTCAACCATAGTTCAAAAGCATATCCGTTCGGATAATACCTTATAATTAATACACGTTTGTAATTAAATATTCTGGTTGCAATGTGGGTAGTTCCCATAGCGTCCAGAATCTTAAGTTACAAACGTTTATTGCAGACTCGTTTGATCAATGACTTCAAATCTGAATCTCTGGGATGGTCTCGTCACAATTCCCCGTTCATATACAGCCCTTCGGGTCACCAGATAACTGGAGATCTGAAAATTGTTGAAAATGAAAGACTATCAGCTCTATCAGTACGAAAGCATAATAACTTTCAGAAATCTTTATTCTGCTAAACCTTTGTCCGACATTCATGACAAATATGTTATTGTACCTTATAAGGCCCCAAACAACATTATTTTAACCTGCAAGAAATATTATATAGAGTGTTTAACAAATGAATTGGACACAGAGAATTCACCACACCCACTACGCTTTTCAAACGAAGATTCTTTAAAATCAGTGAAAACTACTTGGGCTTTTAAAGATTTTAGACAACAACAATCCTAACTACCATTAACATGCACACATATATATGTTAATATATTAATGAACGCGATTGATTCACAGTGTAATATTGCACTTTTAACATAATATTTTTTCTGAAATAGATGCAGCTATTGAAAGGCAAAGCTCGACTGGTAAATTTATGTATACAAATAATTCTAACGTACGAATTCACCGTAGTTCCTTTTTTATTTTCTTCCTGATTATTAATGATAGAACATGTATGAATGTTTTAAAACTCCTTGCAAAATAAAAAAAAAACATAATTCCGGCCAAAACAGACCAGAAAAAAATTAAAACACACTAATATACATCATGCTAAATCATTGTCGTCCTACGAAGTGTGATAGATTGCGATCATCAAGTTTGTAACATAATGATCGTCTTAAATTAACAGATATTTTTGTTGTTTTTTAGGGGGGTGTATTTTATCACTCTTTTTATAAAATACGTGTTTTCCAGACACTTTTGCAACACTATAAACTTTAACCGCCATTAGTTGAAGTAATGGATTCTTACATGTATACGTATTGAACTGGCAATTTACGGCCGCAATATATTGGTTATGGTTTAACATAAAAGCATTACATTAGCAATACATATATGTCAACGCAGTGAATGTTATTTTTTCAGTTGGAGAAAATAACAGTGAAAAGAACAATACGCAAAATAGCACATATATTTTAAGAATTATTGTGCGTATCAGTACACCATTGAAAAAGATTATTGTGCAATAGCATTTGTTAAGCAATGATGGAAAATAACGACACAAATTATACGCCAAGATATTTAAAAAAATCATGTTGATACAACCTAATAGTTCTATAAACTTTGTGTTTATAATGCTAGAGAAAATAGTTTATTATTTTAAAGTCAGCGCGTTACAAAAAATCAATAACCTGTTTCACAGTACTGATTTTACATTCCTTCATACAGTCATAACAAAATTTTCAATTTAAACGTTTTCATGACTAAAAAGATCCATTTCGTCATTCAGAAAACCGGTAACTAACCTACGACATGAAAATCGTCTAAGGTTCCAATATCATTAGTAAATGACTACTTTAATAACTCTGACACAGTGGTCACAAAGTATTTACAAAATTATTTTACTTACATTTGATATTTTTACCATTCAGTACTTACTATATCTGGCAATGTTTTGCAGTAAAATTGTTCTAATGACTCATTTTTAGAAGATACATGCTTCATTAGCAAATATATTCGTATCGTCAAGAATGGTACTACCAGAATCATATGATACAGATGAAATTGTAAATATTGGTAAACTGAATTTGACAAAAAGATAGATTATTATTTGGTCTTCATAGTATTATTATACACCTTTCATGTTTGTTTTTCAGATATTGCTACACTTGCTGGTTGTGCTGCTTTTATTTTGCAAGCCATATTATTAATTGTTATTGCAACACAATGCAAAAAGTGCCCCAGGTAAATATTTTTTAAAATAAATGTCTTGTGAAAAGTGCAATGCTGTATTTAAAGCTGTAATGAAATTTCTTCGATATTTACAACTGTTGGTAATTGTTTCTTCAACATTTGTTCTTCAAATAAGACTTATTTTTTTAATTTTAACATCCTAAAGTAATATTACCTGAAAATCCTTGACATGCATGAATATTGTTACCAGACATATATAATCAGTTTCACAAATTACAACATTAATATTTCAGGTGTCCGAAGTTAAATAGGAACAATCTGGCATCTGTTCGTAAAGACAACTTCGATGTAATATACTTGAAACAAGTGAAGCTCGATTCTCCATATCATTTTGGCAATACAGTTTAATGAATCCACATGCAAAAAACAAAACTTGACCTTCTGTTAAACCTCTTACGATAATATGTTGGTCGCTTTACCCTTAAAAAGTCCTTGAAATGACTATTATTGGCAGAATTTAGACAATACGACGACTATTCGATTTTCATTTTCAGATAAATTATAGTATTGCTTTCCATTGAACTTGTTACATATCTATAAGTTTACCCGGATTACATACTATTTAATCACAATGATACCAGATACGGTTATACCTGGCATAAAACAGATGCTACGAAAAGCGACGTATGGACTTCATCGAGCAACCAAAAAAGCAACGTTTATTTTTATTATTCTTTGTAACACATTTTTGGTATAAACGATGATACGACTAAACTATTTTGTTCAAATGATAAGTAATTTTTCAAACAATTTATCAAGAACTGTGTGGTTTTATCCCTTTAGTTTATCTCTTAATACAAATAGCTGTAACTACAGAGCAAATGCTTGACATTAATACAGCTTTAATTTTTTTTTAAATGTAAGTTAAATCAACTTTAATTTATTACACAGAACAATGTATATGCATGTTCTGATGTCTGCACTCAAATATTATCTGCGATAAATGCGTTCTCATTTGTCATTTTAAAAATGTTAATTGTTCATATTTGATCTATTAAAACACCGAGAAAATTATAACAATCGTTCTTTTGTCAGCCATCTTGTCATAGCTGCAGTCTTTTAAGTTGACAAATAAAATAAACTATTAATAATTACAAAATTTAAAGAGTTGAACAATTGGGGAAAGAATCAAAATAGAAAACATAATTAAGGCGATAATTTAATAGTTTGTTTTATTTTACGCTAAAGAATTTGATAAATTATTAGTAACATTTTCCAATAAAATCAATGAACAGCCTCATATGGGAAAACGTCACTTATTAATGTTAATATAGACATGTGTTTACGTCCTGACATTTTATTTGTTCAGTTCGTTTAGACCTCATTTGTACGAAAGCCCAGAAGGCTCATGGAGATTTGAGAATCGAAATTCGAAATTCGAGATTCGAAATTCAAAATTCAATATGGTTATAACCAATCAGATAGCGTGTCACATAATTGCCTACCAATCAGAATAGTTCTTATATAAACGTAGCCACGTGCTATCAAGTTCGCGGGTTTTGTTCAAGGTACATGTGTAATGTTACTTCCAAAGGCCTGTTTTGGAACAAGATATTGCCGATGATTCATTTTTGTAGCATATGTTTTTCTTTTTTTTAACCAATTGCAAATCTCCTTAATTATAAAAAAACTAATCGTGAAATACAAGGTAACTGTCACACCGTTGATCTCCACCACACTTAAGCGTTAATTGTTTTGTCTGTGTCTGTCTCAATACTATGAAAGGCTAAAACAACACAATACAGTAAGACCTTTATAAGGTAATAACAGATTAACCTTCCATAGTGTTCCTTTTCCCGTTTTATTTGTCCTACACACAAAAATGTTATTCCTGCTTGTATCAAACGAATCAAAAATAAGAATTTCTTTAGGTTACAATGCGCCTACAATACGTAAATTATCCATCTCTACATATATTTAATACTTCATACTTTTCCCCTTTTACTTTTTCTCGTACTAAATATAGCTGAATATTCCTCAATGTAAGTTAAGCAAACGTTCAATCAATTATCATTACGTTTTGTATCAGCATATTTTAGCAAAGCTTTTTTTATTGTTTCTATATCGTATGTTTTTTGTAAAAAAACATGGCAAAATTGGTTTACTTCATTAAATCAAAATCAGATATTCCTTCGAAAAAGGCAATGCAAAACAACAGCTTAGTCGTGCATATGGATGCATATAAAAGTTATGTAACCTTCGGTCTAGATATAACAAACCATTTCTTTGAAATATGCAGAACACTTGGAAAATTGTTTACATGTTCAGCCGATAGTTGCAATTATGGGTTGAATATGCCATTAAGCGGTTTTCATGAGCTTTTAAAATGATCTTGAAATTATTGTTATTAATATTTTTATCATTTTCAGAGAGGTTGGAAGAAAATATAAAGATATTGTATAGTTTAAAATAATTACTTTGAAACATAATGATAGCTGGTCACCACGTTGCTCGTCATAACTATTATAAAGAACGAACAAAATACAGCTCAGTTAAAAGTCAAAAATAAGGTTTGCTATTTGGAGCTGTCAAATACTCTACCAGGTACTAGATGTTGATATACCGTTACTCTATTGGTAATAAAGAGTAAAAAAAGTGTTTTTATTATTACCGCCTTGTCAATAACAGGTATGTGTATATCATAATGTTTGTTTGCTTTTGTGCTAAAATGTGAAATCTAACCAAGCAATCAATTGTTGAAAGACAATAATATAAATTTTGTCTGGCTCTCGTCTTTGCTGTCTCTTGAACATCATCAACATACTTCCTTTATGTCAATGGCAAAGTCCATGTTTTTCTATGGCAAACCCCAAATATGCCAATAAAAATTTTAAATATCAGGTGCAGAGTGGCACTATGCGACAAAGATTCTGTGTAAGTTTCATCAAAATCCATTCAGTAGTGTAGGAGATGCGCATTAGAGAAAGTGTAACGGAGAGACAGACGGACGGAGAGACGGACACCTATTACTACATACCCCACTTGCGGGAATGCAATGGTTATTTTAACACCAAATCGGATTCTCTGTAAACAACGAAAGTAATAACAAAATACCGAATAAACTGTCAAAAAGACAATTCAAAATTCAAAATCCAAGACACCGGGAAACTTTTGAAAGAACAAATGAGTGAACCACTGGTTTTAATTTGTCAAGGTTATTATCTATTTTTTGTTGTTGTTGATATATTTTTGCAATTGTCTCTTGACTTTCTGCTCTAGTTGTTGGTTTCCTTGCTATTGTTCTGGTACAACATATAAATTCTATATATATTTTCTGATTTTCTATTTTCTTTGTTTTTTTCATCGAACGCAGTTTGACGAGTGACATTTCGGTGTGGTTTATTGCTATCTAGAGAATCTACAGATTGTTTTAATATTCTGATAAGCCTTTGGCATGTGACATAATAACTTAACTAATCACAATTTAATTAGGAAAATAAACATAGTACTTTTAATTGCAAAGATTATGAAATATTGCTTTAGACAAAAAAAACTGAAAGATAAGTGCCTTTAATAAGTAACACTATAGATATTATTTCTTTGTCGACAAATCTTGTTTAAAAAAATATTGTTGCAGATAGTTTACCTAATTTTTAATTGTGTACAGTGAGTGTTCTACGATGACTGTTAGATGCACCTGTTACTGGCTAGAGGTATATGCATGCCGATCCAGTGTTAGGGGAGGCGTAAAAGTTCGGCTAGGGGTCGAGGGCAGCGCCCTGGTAAGGGGGCCCGGGTATCTAAGCATTGTGGTAGCCATCCAGGCATTCTGGACTCGTTTTTTTTCCTTTTTTCCCTTCTTTAAGCTGGCTTTATTTTTAAAGCTATGACCATAAATAATGAATTTTCTTTAATGAAATATCATAATACAATCAAAAGTAAAACTTAGAAACTGCCTAGCAGAAGGACCATATGACAACGGATTAAGTAACAACATTCGTCGTGGATGTCGTTGAGCATACTTGTCTACTATTTCGTTGTAACTCAATTCAATATCCTTATTAACAAACATGAGGACTAGGGCATTGAATCTATCGCTTCCCATTGTACTTCGGAATGGGGTCTTAACAAATCGGAGAGAAGAGGTTGCACTTTCTACACTTGAACCCGTGACCGATGTCAGCAAGAATAGATACAGAATTTACCTAATGTTCGGAATCAGAGTGCGGCACATTTTCCTATCTTCCAGAGTCCCTTGCAGAGTCTTGGGTAGATCTGTTACCTGGCATCCCTCACACATTTGTTTCCACAGCTTAAGTTCCTGTTGAATGGTCTCTGGTGATGGTAAGTGGTCTCGGTAGTAGTTTTAGATTGCTACAAGTTCTTCTTCAGATGTTCCGAGTATATGCACTGGCAGTACATGTAGTTTGAATGCGTGGATGGCCCGCGCTGTTAGCTGATTGAACCGGTCATTAAATTGTTGCAGGAATGAATCGAGATAAGGAATGAAAACTGCTCGTTTATAGTATATTGCTGGTGATTCTGCTGGAACGTTTTTGATCTTTGTGTTTGGCGACCACAACGTCTTGGTAGTACCAGAGTATCTAACCCCGCTACGTTGGCCATATTTTCTATTTGCTTAAATAAAGTGTCAAATGCTGAGTCTTCTTCCCTGACATTTTGTTAAACTTGTCTCGCGTTCTGAACCATTTTGTAGCTTTGGACCACGTCTACTGTGGTTCCCTTAAGCTTTTTACTTAGTCCCTTTTTAAAGCCAAACTAATATAATAATGTAGTTTTGAATGCAGCGATGAAAGTAGAATCGGTAACCCTTTTCATAAGACCATAGGCCCCTCCGACTGTTTTTGCATCCCAATTTTATTTTAAAGTCGAGATAGCTTCCAAACATTAAAAAATAGCTTCAAACATATGGACAAAATCAAAAAGCGTCGTGTGCTTTTCGGTCAACCTAGTCTCGAAAAAAGTCCAAATTTAGATTTCGATATTTTGTTATCTGCTGCCGAGTTGCATTGACATCATCTACAGATTTCTCCAGTCTCCGGCATCGTTTGGGTGAATACTTGAAGAAAATGCCAAGCTGTTTTATGTTATCAATCATTAAATGAATTTCTTTTACTTCACAGCTTTTGCAGAAAGCTAAACTTAGATCATGACTGGTGCAGTAGTGGTGAACAGCTACACATGCTGCACAACCCTTCTGTCGACCTGCCACGTTTCCTGCTCCGTCCATTGTCATTGCCTACACATTGCTGGATCTAAACCATCAGCACGAAACCAAGAAAGTATGTGCTGGCAGATAGCTTCGCCAGTGATTGTTTCACACGGAATAAAACGTAACAAGCGCTCAACTGGTATGTTATTTTTAACGTATCGAACCGCTATACCCAGCTGTTCCCAATTACGTCTGTCAGTAACTTCATCAATCTGAAATCCAAAAAAGTCTCCATCCACTTGGGTTTTTATTTAGTCTACGATTTGCCCCTGTATAAAATCTTTAATACAATTAGGAAATCGTTTTGGGAAGTTTAAGATATGAAGGTTGCATTTTTCTTACCTGTAGCTAAATGGTTTTCAAACACAGTGCCACCTGACTCGATTCGCAGCTTAAGTATACCTCTAAAGTTGCCTTCGTTTGCGTTAGTTTCAGTTGCTTGGTCATTTTCTCGGTCGACTAGCTCACCATCATCCCTGTGACCTCTAAGTGCGATTCCTTGACGACCACAAAATTCTATACACGTTAAAATAGATCTCAAAATCATCTTATTTTTCGTCATTGCTTGTTCTTGGTTTAAATGAATTGATACATCCAATCGTCTACTTGGATATTTCATAGTACTTACAAACGACCTGTATTTGGTAAGTGAGTTTTGGTGGTAATCATAGGTAGAATGATTTTTAAATCATTTAAATTATTTTTCCAATTCTGATATGGCTCGGAAATAAGCTTTTTTGATCGACGATGAGAGGTGTCTTGAAAAAAGTACACAGCACAGTATTTATCTTTAGAATAAGCGATGAACTCAAATTTATTAAACCAATCTCGACTACATGACCTGTTAAAGGTTCCTTCCTTGGCTCTTTTTTCAACGTACTTTCAGTTGGGAAAACGATTTGAACTATCATGAACTCGATTTTGAATAAGTACTGGTTTAATATGATCGCTTGTTTCTCTCTTAAAATTTGAACCAATATCATAGCAATCTGTTCTAGGTTCTGATTGAACATCGCTTGCTGAACTGATAGTATTGATGCATGTCTTCGGGGTCGTGTAAATTCTCTGGAAATTCATCAGACACTGTGCTACTTTGGGGGGGGGGGGCTGTAGTATTAATGTCATCATGAATAAAATTACACTTATCACCTTGGTCAGCTTCAAATATTGTAGAGTGTTCTCGTCCACGCTTCTGCAACAAAATGGGGTCATGTACATTAATCATACTTCATATTATATTGTATTGTCAATAGTTTTTAAGTAAAAAGATCTGTCCCCATTTTAAGCAGCTCATCAACATCTATGTTCAATCAAAAAGACTAAAATGACACATGACAAAGAATATTGCTGTCCATCATTTGGTAACTCTCCATGGTGGTGACTCCCCACTGCTACACACCTTGTTCTGAAAAAAGAATGTTTATACTTATTTTTTTTCTAATGTGGTTTTGCAAAATAATGACTCTATAAACAAAAATTGCACAAACTTGATAACTTGGTAACGTAAATATGTACAATTATATTTATTGGTATGTTTTCTAAGAGCATCGTTTAGAAAACATAGCATTGACCGGGGGCGGGGGCGGTATCAATCATTCATTTCTTGCAGGGTTAAGAATGTACATATTGATGCACTAGCATGCAAGCATGTAATTTAGTAGCAGACTTATGGGAGGGGATACTAAAATCCAATTTTTACATAATAACATTTTTCCAAAGAACAATAAAGTAAATAGTTTTATAATTAGGACAAACCTGAAAAGAGATGAAACATTTTCGAAAATAATAATTCTAACAGGGATTACAAATAAACAAATGGAAACTTCATTTATTTAGGCACTTAGTGTTAAATTTTGCTGAAAAAAATAGCTTCACTTTGTTTTCCTTTTTTTCCGGACCCATACTTTGTGAATGTCAACATGCAAAGAGACACTTTTTCATGGAAAACGCAACTGACAAAAAGATAAACAAAATAAAATTAATTATTTAATTGTTTACCACGTGCAATAAGATCGGTGATTGTGAAATTATAAATATTGCGTAATAATTTAATCTAATTCTGTATAGACAAACTCAACACATAAAAAAGTAAAGAGTTTTCATGTTTTTGGGTATAACTCTATTACAAAATTATGCAAATAAAATATATTCTTACCTAGTAAACGATGATAAAATGCTTTGCTATTTCAGTCGAGACATTGTTACAGATGCTGAGATATATTTAGTGGCGTAAAGAACGCTGCATATAGACTTGGAATTCTAGTCGAAAAGCAAAAAAGGAATAAAGGAATTAAGGTGTCCCCGGGAAGGAACTCCGGTTTATTCGACGCCTTTACTCATTTTCTCATTCCTCCTTTTCTTTTTCTCTCGTTTTACCCTCTTGTTCTCTCTCTCTTTTTTATGGGGGGGGGGGGGTACGCCCGGTACGCCTTTGCTTGGATCCGCGCCTGATAATAATATACAGCATATGGAATTTAATTAATTCTACCAGAGGTCAGGGTTTTTTCCGGGCACTCCTTCCAGATAAAGACTGGACACCTTGATATAGCTGAAATTGCTGAAAGTGATGTTAAACATCATTCAAAGAAACAAACAGTAAAACTTAAGATTTAAAGAGACATTAACAATGTAAATATGCTTGCTGTAACAACACCGTGTGAGCTGAAACCATGAAAACTTTGAAGAACCAAACCTATTTTACGTGTTTCTATATGTACAAGTTGAACGAATATATTTGATTAATATACAGGAATCGATAATAAGACGGACCTTTTTATCAAAACTTTGAAAGTCGACTCATTCATTTTTTTCTACGGTTTTATAAACACGGCGTACATTTTATAATGGTTTTAAAGAGTACGATTCGACACTGACCTGTACAGAAAATATATTTCTTTAAAGATACCGCAAAAGTGTATCAGAAAGAAAAATGATTTCAAGAGGTTCATGTACATTCTAAATTTCAGTATGATTTTCCAATTTACATACTATTTTTAGAAAACTCTTAATGACATTTTATTTTTAAAAACCCCTTTTCTGTGCTCTTTACCTGCGTTGACGTTTTAAATCTTTATTGGTTTAGATTCTGAAACTGCTTCTGTCAAACCGACTAGTGGAATTATAAATATCACATGTAACGACTCGTACAGCATCAACATAATAGAATTTTATGTCGAGCAACATGAGACGTGCACAGAAGCAAATAATCCCAGCTGTATCATATCAAATTCTGTCTGGCAAGGCATCAGTACCAAGTGCAACAAAAAAAAGACCTGCAGTTACGGTTTTGTAGATATTAAAGACTGTTATAATACAGAAATATTATCAAATCAAGTTTCGTATGGTTGTTTAGGTTTGTAAAATTGTTTAACATACATGTAGAATAGCAAAATGTTTTTCGTAATACTCGTTTTTAGAGGAATGAGGACAAAACTTTAAAAGGTCTTCATTATTGGTGATCTTGAAACATGACCTAAAAATGGGTTCAAGTAGCTTGTGTGTTATGACAACTCGGCAATTGTTCAAGATAGACTAAAGTTAAACAAGAAAACCTTTTGTCAGGAAAACGCATTATTCACGTATATGACAAGAAATATCTCTCATGGATAGTAACGGTGAAGCCATTACGTTCACAACTTTAAATCCATGTGTCGCAATGATATGTACATGTATCTTTACATATCTACGACAGGTCATTGAAAACGCTCTTGCGGTCAAGGTTTACTGTGGACCTTGACATTTATTTGTGATCATGTTTTTTTAAATAGCTTGTAAGCCGTCAACGAATGTTTTTGACGCATAGTTGTCGTGTTCTAATTGAATGACTAATTGAATGTGTATATAACGTTCAGAAAGCAATATGTAAGGAATATTTTAGACACGCAAAATATTACAAACAAGAAATCAGCGTTGAAAAAACCAACTGGAACAAACGTTCGACTGCCACTACAAATATATTTATTATTTGTTAGGGACAGACTTTAATGTTTTGTAGTAGTTACCATTTTCAAATAGGTGACACTGCTTAAACATTATTAATTTCTCACCCTATTCTACAATATACGTCACCATTTCATTATTCTCTGTATCGAAATCTGATATTGCTTCCTTGACACAACTTTTAATAAAGCTATGAAAATATGTTCTTTCTGTTGTTGTATCGTTTGGCTTCTTATTAACGTCTTGTATTTGTATGATTTAAATATAACTGCATGTTTTAGAATTTCAAAAAATCAGTAGACGACACAATTTTCAATTGCACATGGAGCGCGACAATGAAGAAACATGAATTCAGTCGCTTAAGTATGATTCTACTTCGCATTTCTTTTTTCAGTGCAATTCTGAAAAAAGTTATGTACATTCTGTCAGGATGCACACAAAATGGGTGTTTCATTTAACGCAACTGAAAAACCTTACTAGTATTAAATTAACCTCTAAACAATAAAATTTATTTGTCATGTAAAATGCAGAATATCGAATAAGGCTAAATTAAGACACTAACATTCTTGTATTTCCATTAAGAGATGTGCTTTTCGTCATGGCTTCAGTTTTGTATCACTTGCAGCTATGTAGAAGATCTTACCAAAACATGTCAAACATTAGAAGATGTTTTTGACCTTTGAGTGTTTTCAACCATTTTCAAGGTCAAGAATAATTATGACCAATAGTGAACGTATCATCTTAAAATGTGTAATATTTACTCCTTAATTGATATTTACAATAGATTTGACTAATCCAGAAGATAACGTATAAAGGGTTAGTACAATATATAACAAATTACTAAACGCCTTAACCAGATATATATTCTAGTCAAGGTTTCAGTCAAGGAAGAGATCCGCACACACCACAATGTAAAAAATTAGAACTTCTATCATGTGACCTTTGGAGGGTCAACAATGAAATCCAGAATCGCTAGCACATCGGGCACAGGAGTTTTAATGTTTATTTGCAATAAAGACTAGCAAATAACTCTAACCAACAACAATTACCTGTTTTCCTTCCAAAGGTGGAGGATTTCCAACAGGCGTCATTATTCCCTAATACGATACAGATGCCATTAAAAAGAAAATAACATACTTCACCTTTCATATAATTTTAAAACTGATTAGAATAAAATTATCACGTTGGTCTTATAAAATGACTAATACATTACATGTTAAAATATGACAATTTTTAATAAAACAAATACTGTATTATTACCTACAAACTTTATATGTTGTTACAGTACGAGTTTACCATGTAGTAACCTTAATAACAATGAAAACCATAGTAAGATGTACAGTATATGTAGTTTGTATATACTCTGACGACCCTTTCGTAGTTATGATTGTTTTCATTTTGTTAATTAGTATCTAGTAATCAGTTACTCTTATGTTGGCAGGATAGGTATATTTAAATACAAAAAATTAACATGTTATTACGTTTACTTAATAAAGATAATTCGTTGTTTTCTTTATTAAAGATAATTTAACTTTTTCTTTACATTAATGTAGCTTAATTACCATCGTCATGTAAACGTGGGTACAGTTACAAATATCATTATTAAAATTAAATCAGTATACATAATCTATAATTTAAAATCATTTAAATAGGCAATTCAATGAATTAATGGTTAGTTACTGGTGTATCCTGTGGTATAATAATCATTGCAGCTACCATAATTTCTGCAATTCAGCTTAAATTATTAAAAACAAAAAGTACAAAAAATGACCAAATGACATTAAACATATGACTATTTAAACCATATACATCGTTAGCTCAAGAATGGCAACAGAATTCACATGTTTATAATGAATATTTGTAAGGTCAATGATGACCAATAGTAAAAACCCTGAATTAATATAAATCCGAATAGGTGGGTATACATACACGATAGAAAATTTGTTTTTGTTTTAATTTCAGTCACATGAAGCATTGATATACACACTATAGCCGTTAAACTGTCTCTTTGTTTCAAGATGCTCGGATTTGCCACTTACTCTATGTTTCAGCGCTGCTACTTCCATTTATACTGCAAAAATCCATCAAACATTTACAACATTTTTCCTCGGATAATGATATCGTATTAAAGAAAGAACGTACAGCTAAGTTAGCGTAGTATTTGAAAAGGCATGAATTTACATAAATATCTCGTACAACAAGTAACGTTAGTACGTGGAATTTACGAAACTTTTGTTTGTTGTTCTGTCTTTCTTTTTTTCAGTTAGTAATAATAATCTTGTATGCAAATCTTAAAATATATGTATTTTCAATTATAGTCATTGCGTCAAAACCGACTACGGTTTTGCCATTGCGTATATTCTTATACGTTAGGCACTTACCGGTATATTGGAATTTAATGGGAAGAGTCTAAATAGGAAAATATAGTTCATATTTAAAAAATTTTGCAATAATGATAATGATTAAACACATATTTTGGTAATTCATCTATGTATGAACGAGGCAGACTCACTTACAAACTTATCGTAAACAGCCGGCCTTTTTTGATTGTGAGTGAGTCGACCTCGTTCATACACATCGATGAATAACCAAAATTATGAGTTTAATCCTATTGTATTTGCATTTGGCTAAGCCCTAATAACCAGACAAATAGCAGTACAGCTCTTTAATCGAAAGACCTAATAAGAAACAGACTTATGACAGGAATGTCTTTAACTCCAAAAAGATAAGAATTAAGTTCATGCAGGAAAAGATCTGATTTCGGTTTATGAATTAATTATGTTGATATACCAGCAAACAAGTAATTTAAATCTAAAATTCATTAAACAACATTTAATATCATTTTTGTGTAAAATATTACTGCAGTACCCAACCAAGCTTAAATTATAATATGTTCTGCATAAAAGATCAAACAAAATGTTGACAAACGGTTTTAAATACATCCTGCTTTAAACGTCAATCATTATCAATATAAATCGTAGAAATTGTGATAAACATATAATGATTGTACTAAATCAAAAGACATTTAAAATATTTGCATCAAATTTTTTTTATTAAAGATTAAAAACTTTTTCTAAAATCTGTTTTCAAAAATTTTTGATTAGAATACAAAGAAAATCAGAAACTCGACATTATTTAAACAAAGAATGTCTGCTTTGTTAGTTACGACGCCACATAGCAATCGCTTCGAACCGGCAACCTACATGTAATATTTGACAGACATGGCGACAATTTGGCTGAAACCCTGCTTACTGCAATCCTTTTCAAACAATTTGTTAATATTACAAATACTCTTGTGTAAAAATACAAACGCTATGACAGTTTCAACAATAATATTAATAATGTTATTGCAAGTCTGTTCAACTATATTAGTTTCGTAAATAATGTCTTCTAGTTGCAACGCTTGCGATTCATAAATCTAATAACTTTGTAACCAGTTATAGCGCAACCATATATGCAACGTTTTTAAATGAATAAAACAAAGTACTTTCATCAATATTAAAGCGTAATTTAGAAATCTTATGTTTTTTCCATTCGGACCAACCTTTGCAATATTATCAATCTAATTTCTTTAATAAAGAAGATACATCACCTAGTAAATTTTGTTTCATCCACTACGTTTTTACAATACGAGAATTATATGATACATATTGCATTTCAATATACAGAAAACGTGGACGTTTGTAAAAAGATATACATTAATTGTTTGTTTGTTTTGTTCAAATTGAGAACGATGCTACATTTAAAGTTTTGTTATTTACTCAAATAACAACTGCATGAATTACATGTACTTAAAAATATTTGAATATATGTCTACAGTAATTTGTTTAATTCCTGTAATTGGAAATCGTTTCCCGATATATAGTTCCAAGGGTTCACCCAGAGAGCTGTCAAGCGCATCCATAAGTGCTGGGATAGTGTCACACACCTTGCTCGATAAAGACCCTGAGTGAAGCCTTCACACAAGAATAGATCATGTAGTCGCTTGTAAAGACTAAATTCTTCATCGCTACCTTATACTTCAAATATTTCCTAGTTTAATTTTTATAAACTTGTTGATCCTAAATATACATGTAGCTGTAACATTTCTTTCTAAAATTTAACAAAACATTAAGCCAATTATTCATTGGTTATTCGTACATAGCAAACGTGTTTTAGAATTTGTGGCAACACAGGGCAAAATTGAATAGCTAACTCGATAAAATCATCATATACCTTCGACAAATGCAGTGCAAGCACGTAAAGGGTTAAATATCAAGCAATTAGGTATAACAGATAAAACAGATATATGTGTACTGCAATTATAGAAATGAATAAAAGGCAAATATGGATTATTTATGCCAATAAGTCACCTGTGTTCTTGAGTTGTAAATCTGCTTTTTTACCGCTTGATAAGGTAATTTAGATTATTATTACTTTCATAGGGGGTGGCAGGGATAAGAAGTATTATCTCCAACGTATGAACACCTAGAGTGTGAAATTATTCTGAAGAACTTATAGTTTGTCTAAAGTCGTCAACTATTTTTTTCTGATTATGTAAAAATAAACATTATTAGGACATATTTTAAATTAACTTTACAACATGTAATTAACTTTGATATGACTTAGATGAATGATGTCATTTGTTCTGTGTTGTCAAGTTAAATAATAATTGGGGTCACTTTGGCCAGTGGTTAAGATCGTCATCTACTATCGAACACGTGGCCCGTCAACAATGATGTTGCGCTTTCCAAGTTCACTGCGGGCAGGATGTGCTCAACTCCAATCTTAATCGGCAAGGATGCCAGTCCGCCCACCGCTAATACAAAATAAAATCTGGACGCCACGATACAGCTGCAAAATGAACAAAGTGGCGTCAAACACAATTTAGGTTAACATAAAAACAAAAAAAAAGTTATGTGAGCTGTTTGAGAATTCAACTATTTTAAAGCAAATACATTTTTTAAAGAACGCTAAGAAAAAATTTCTAAATGCAATATATTCTGGATGTAATTTGATCATAAATTGTATCATTTTTTAATTCTTGTATTACTGATCACAGACAAGATAAGGCGTTAAAAAATAAACCTTTATTTGATCTTTGAATGCAAGTCAATTCTTGTATTTTATATTAAGTTGTCTGCTATTACGGTTTCGAAGAAAGAAATGGTTTATTTGTAACAATGGGATCAGGTCTGCTTTAATTTAAATTACCAGAATTCAAAGAAATTCTTCTTACATTTCTAGTTGACTAAATTTATACTAAGAAATGTGCATACAATATTTTTGAATTAAACTTTTTAAATTCAATTATAAAAAAACCCGGTCTTACCGATGACCTTATTAAACTTTATGTCGTTTTTTCAAGTGTTTTTCGCAGATACTTCCTTATGAAAAAAAACAATTTTAAATAAGTTTTGTTGGATTTTGACTCCGTATAATAAAGCGTTGCCGTAATCCAAACGTGATGTTACTAAGAAACAGACAAGTGTCATCCGATAAATATGAGCGAATACGTCCGATGTTCCTAATCTGGAAATAGTGCTAGCCTTCTTTTCCGTACTCAGTAAACGATCAAAGTAAACACCTAGATTTTTTACAACCTATGAGTCGCTAACGATGGTTCCATCAAAATTAAGTTGACAGTTCTTCAGTTCGTCAAGATGACGCTTTGATGCGTATACAATCAGTTCAGTTTTATCTTGGATGAGCTTTAGTCTGTTCAAACGCATCCATGAACTTATGTCAGATAAACATGCTTCTAAATGTATGGAAATGTTGTCCCAGTTGTCTGGTGGTTTCTAAAGTAAGTATACCTGGGTGTCGTCAGCATAGCCGTGATATTTGATCTTAATGCGACGACAAATTTCTCCAATTGGCTTGGCAAACATGCAATAGAATTTCGGTCCCAATACTGAACCCTGTGGTACTGCAAACGTCAACTGCTTATCATCTGAGAGATCCGATCCAACGATCACGCGTTGTTTTCTATTTTGCAAATACGACTGAATCAACATTAATGTGGAACCACTTGTGCCATATGAATGTTCAAGACGCTTGATGAGAATTGGATGGTCTACCACATCAAAAGATGCAGACAAATCATGCATTACAAGAACAGTAGAGCGATTGTTGTCCAAGCTGACACTATGTCATGGTGAAAGAAGTGCGGTTACAGTCGAATGACGAGCTCTATACGCTGATTGAACACAGTCGTAAAGAGCAATTGATTCAAGATGTTGATCTATTCGGGAAGCAACATGTTCATCTACAATTCAATTTTAAAAAGGGATAAATTGTCATCACTTTCTTAAGGTACATTACAGTCTGCTTTTATGTAAGGCAAATGCTTAATGTTTCTTATAAACAGTATCAATTTCGTACCTTAAAACATGTATTCTACAATGCACGTCGCATTTAGAAAAATGATGCCATCTGTGCAGTGCTGCCAAGTTAAATATTAATTATGGTCTCAGTGGCCTAGTGGTTAAGGTAGTTAAGTCATTTACTATCGATCAAATGACCCAGTCAACAATGAGGCTGCGGGTTTGAGACTCACTGCGGACAGGACGTGCTCTTTGATTGCCAAGTATTGCCAGTTTTTCTGCCAAGGTAGGAGGTTTTCTCCGGTACAAAGACTTACCCTCTCAAATAAAAACTGGAGGCCTCAATACCTCCAAAAATGCTTAAAATTGGCTTTCAAAAATATTGAAGCAAAGCTTTATAATCATGTGGGCTGTTTTAGAATTCAACAAGTGAGAGTGTAATTAAGCAAATATATTTTTGGAAGAAAGGTAAGAAAGCTTCCTATTTACAATATGGTCTGAATGTAATTTGTAAATGAAATCAATAATATTTATTATTATTTTTATTGTTGATTACAGGCACGATAAAGCGTTTTAAAACAAACCTGCATGTGGTCATTCAATGCAGGTCATTTCTAGCATTTTATAATTTTATATTTAATTGTCTCCAGCTCGCTTTCGAAGGAAGTAATGGGTTATATGCAACAATGTGACCGAGGCGTGCTTCAATTTAAATACCTAGTATTAAAAAAATTGTGTTTTAACATTTTATTTGACTGAATTTATACTTAGAAATGTGTATATAATATACCTGAACACAATCTTATAAATGCCGGAAGTTTAGTTTGTAAACCTTAAAAACCGGTCTTAGCGGTGAGCTAATTACACTTTATATAGTTTTTTAATGTTTTTTCGCATATTCTTATGAAAAGTCATTTTAAATATGTTCCTTTAGATTTTCTGTCTTAGTCAAATTGTGTTACAAACTTTTTTGTGTATTTGACAGAACTTACATCGTCATCAATGACACTAAACTAAATACTAAATATACTGAGCGCCAAATCTGTTATATGTTAAATTTTCTTAATGGCAACATATTCCCTATATTTGTTATTCAACAGACTGTTGTTATTTCAATGGGTACTGATTGTGCTCCTCTCCTTGTCGAACTTTTTTTGTGCTCTAATAGGCTGAATTCCTAGAAGGACTGCCGAAGAAGAAAAAGAAGACACTGGTTCAGACCTTTAATTTCACATTCCGCTATATTGATGATGATTCTTCCCTCAACAATGTTAAATTTAGTGACTATTTGCATTCAGTTTACCAAAATCGATCTTGAAATTAAAGACACCACCAATACAGTAAGGTCAGCCTCCTACTTAGGCATACTTCTAGAAAAAGACTTAGGAAAACTACAAACTAAACTTTACGACAAACGTGATGACTTCAACTTTCCAATTGTCAACTTCCGTTCGTCGACAGTAACATTCCAGCAGCTTCATCGTATGGTGTGTACATTTCACAACTTACACGTTATTCTAGATCCTGCGATCTGTATTCCGGTATTCTAGAACGATGACTGCTGTTGACTATTAAACTATTCAAACAAGGGTTTGTTGTACCTAGGTTGATGTTATCTCTTCAGAAGTTCTATGGTCGTCACCAAGAATAAATTGATCGTTATAGGAAATTAATCTCTCAAATACAATCAGATATTTTTGCTGAGTCATAAGTAGTGTTTCTATTCCTGGCTTTGACTTTTTCCTAGACATGACAATGCGTAACTCGACGGATGTCTAATTAGAGGCAGGCACTGATTACCTGGGTTCCGAATACTCAGTTTCTGTTTTTGTATTTTTGGTTTTTGTTGTTGTTGTTGTTGCGCAGTGTTTGTTTGTCTATATCCCGATTTATAACTATCCCCTGACTTTTGGTCCTGGTTGTTCTGTCGGTTTTCTTTTGCTATTTTTTACATATCTTTTTATTTGAATATAGCTTAGAACCCATATATATTTTTCGGTAATATTTGTAGTTCAAATATGTAGACTGTCATTTTAAGCTTCCTTATTCCACAAAAAGGAAATATTGCACATTAAAATAACAACAGTTGTAACATGTAATTATTTTTCATGCACTGGCTAATGTAACATAAACATGTACATATAACCAGACGACAAAAACCCTAATTATATTAATGCAAAATAATAAACATCATATATTTATCATATTATGATTTTTGAAAACATTAACAAAGTGAATATTTGTATTTGCTGCAACAAAACAGCACAGCATGAACACACCTATTTTACTATTCGCTTAAAGTACGAGGTAAGTGTAACAATTAATATTTTAGTAATATACATTAATCTTTAATAATACGGACATTTTTGTCAGCAATTTCAAAAGTCGAATCTTAATTTTGTCTTAGATTTTATATATTTGATATAACCGCGTACATTTAGTTTCTAGACTCAACGAAAAAAAAATGCAAGACTTTGACATGTACAGGAAATATAATTTTTGTAAGAAAACACCAAAAACTGTATTAAAAGTGAAAAATTATTTCAAAATTTTCAAGTGCATTTGTGTTGCAATATAATTGTTTCATGTACATATTATTTTTAAAGAAAAACTCTTTTAAGTCATTTTTGTACAGCAAAAATATAACAGGGCTTTGTGTGGAGCAACATAAGATAAGCAAATAAAAAATAATAACAGCTGTATCATATCAGACTCTGACTGGTATGGCAACAAATGTTAAAAAAATATTTCCAAATCTCCATAATTTATACAGCTATAAGCTGAATTTAATTTGAACTGGTAATTTATCGTATTTGTTTTTATCGCTCTCATAGGGGTCTAAAGAGATGAAAACCAAATTGCCCATTATTGATTACCTTCATTTTTCCATTCAGGACATATCTCATGTTTTTAGTATAAGTCGTCTCCAGTTTTACTTTAAAGGGAAGCAATGTTCTTTGCATACTTTGCATACTGGCAATTTGAAGCACACCAAGATCACATTGTGTAATAATGTGATCTTCAAATTACCGGTATGCAAAGAAAAATTTGCTTACATTTTTTGTTGACTTAATTTATATTTTGAAATTTTTTATGACATATTTTTAACGAAACTGCAGGAAATATTCAATGATAAAAACCGGTCTTACCGATAAGCTTATTACACTTAATATAATATAATTGTCGTCCACGAATAGTTCCTTATGAAAAAAGTCATTTTAAATATGTTGCCATGAATTTGCGTTCTAAGTTTAATTGTGAAAAGCAATACTTTGTGTAAGTTTGCTAATATTTAAAATGATTTATTAAAAAAGATTAAATTTTCATTACTTTGACCTTACTTATATAATGAGCTTCTCTATTCAACAGGGACATGTTTTATTATTAAATTGCATAAATATACAACATATGTATGGATGTAATTATAATTTTTCCGTACAAATGACGAGTTTGGCATAAACATGTACACATAACATAAATATTATCAAACAAACAAACATGGAAATAATACAGATTAATAATTATAAGTATTCATGTTTAACATGTCAATATATCTTACAAATTATGTTTAAGCACATTAACGATGTAAATATGCTTGATTAATGTAACTAAACAACACGGTGCATGTTGAAATCACAAAGAATCAAACTTTGTTTTATTTGTCTCTACATACACAAGGTGAACAACTAATATTTATAAATATCCAGGAATCGATATTAATACGCAAATTTTTATAAGAAATTTGAAAGCCATGTTATTTAATTTTTCGTAGAGTTTATAAATTTGATATTACGGCGTACATTAATACTAAGCTGAAAGAAATTAATGAGATGCGACACAGTAAATGTGTATACCTTAAGGTGTACAAACACGCAGATAATAACAACTTTGACAAATGTGAATGTTTTAATTACTGGCAGCTATTGAGATAAGTGCATATCTTAAAGATGAAATTTTTTTAAAAATATATCAGTCGAGTGTATAAACAAAATCATATCTGTCCTTCACTACACTGAGATAGCTTTCAGACATGCTTGCACTTCCATTCCAACATACATTCAATTGAAAATAGAGTTAAATTTAATGTTAAATATTTATTGTTACATTCGACGCAAAGAAAAGACCATCGGCTGATTACACACTAGAAAAGCACTATATTGCATGGAAAGAAGCGATTGTGACAGCATGAAAAAAAAGATTAAATTTAGTACATATACAAAACTTGGTAAGACCTATCATAAATTAGTTCGGGGTAACTATACACGTTTCCGCAAAGGGACCGGACCTGATGACACGGACAAGGTGTTATCTTTTAATACATGTGTCCAATCGGGTTTTACATAAATTCAATCTGACGACTGTCGTTCCCAATATAAACCTTCAGATCAATTTCAACATATTCGCCCTTGTTCCATCTTGTTTCACGAAATCTTTAACTATAGTGATGATAAACAATATTGCATCATCTCTAAATATAAGTCTAATAATTATAAAGCTTATAGTATTTTTAAAACAGACACATATAATAAATTTACTAGACTAACAGAACGTATCACAACATAATTTTTGTCATCTGAATGGTAAACAAAAAAGCATTGTGAACGAGTTAGAATGCAACTTGTGCGGACTTATTTTTAGCCTCTGTTATAGGATGTAATTATAATCGACCTTATACCGTTTGTTCAAAAACCATTAGGACTTCACATTCGCACTAAATTGTACGCTGCCCCACTCAAAGCACTACATTCTCTTATAAGGAAGGTGTCAATTCATCTGTAACAAACCATTTGTCCGCTCTATATAAATTAGTAGCTCTTTCGCTAACAAAGGCATAGATGCAATTAATCTTGGTAGTACATGTATATGGCATCACATGTTTATTACTTTTAACGGGGCCCCGGTGGCCGAGTGGTCAAGGTAGTTCGTCTACTATTGATCACGTGGTCTGTTAACACTGAGATTGCGTGTTCGATTCTCACTGCAGGCAGAGTGTACTCGACTCCAATCTTAATTGACAAGGATTGCCAGTTTTCCTACCGCAGGTCGGGGGTTTTCTCTAGGTCCTCCGGCTTCCTCCCCCATTAAAAACTGGACGCCATGATAAAGCTGAAAAATTGCTGAAAGTGGCGTTAAACACTATCAAACAAACAAACAAACAAACAAACAAACAAACATTACTTCTAACATTCTACCATACGTCAAAAGCAAATCCATTTCGATTATATCTTATACTATACTATCCCCATTTTATTAAGAATCTTCAATTGCAAACGTGTATTGCAGATTTGAATATGAACGATTACAAATATAAACCCTGGACAGCTCTTGCCACTATAGCCCATTCATATATATTCTTCAGGTCGCGTGATAACTGGAGATCTGAACATTGTCGACAATGAAAGCCTCAGTAATATTTTGTCGAAAGGACCGAATTACCGTGAACTTTAACACATCAACTGGAATTACAATTTTAAATTATTGATGTATTCAAAAAGGGCTATGCCAAAAAATGGACAAAACATTATATAGAGTGGATAATAAATGAATTGGGCATAGAGAGTTCAATTGGTAATCCTACTAACCCATAGAATAAGTTTTTAAAAGCAGATTCTTAAGATTACTAAACTAACACTTTGAAAGATTTGAAACAACAATAATCCTGATTAAAGGCAATAGTTTACATTGTCCCATAATAGACATTCACATAGTAATATGTTAATATAATAATGAAAACGAATATCCAGTCTAATGTTGCACTGTCATCATTATCTTTATTTTATGAAATAGATGGAGACATTAAAAGGCAATGCGTTACTGGTAAATTATTTATACAAATGATACTAGAATATGGAATTCACTGTATTTCTTTTTTATTTTACCACTGATTATCAATGCTAACAATACGAAAATACGAAAACAAGTTTTAGACCTACCTGCAAAATTATAAAGAGCGTACTCCCTGTTTGAACAGACTAGAAAAAATTTAGACACTTAAGAAGTATTTCAAATTTCTGAAGTGGTTATAGAGTAAAAACTGCTCAGAAATTTGAAATATTCCTTATAATTAAATTCTAACCATAAATCTAAAACATTTTAGTTGTAGAAACGTTGATGAGGTCATAGGTCTTTTTAAATTATAATGGCATATATCATGTGACAAACGCATGTTTTTCGTATAATATGGGTTGCACGATTTCAATAAGCAAATTCCATTTTAGCTTACAAAGCAAGCTTCATTATATTAATATACATCCTGCTTACAACAAAATCACTGTATTCTTACGAAGTCGGATGGAGTGCGATCAAGCAGTTTATATTAATATTCATCGTCAATAAATTAACAGACATCTTGGGTACTTTTATCACTCTATAAAATAAGTGTTTTCTAAACACTTGCAATACAATTATACTTTAACCGAACGTTGTTAGCCATCGAAAGCAGTGAATCGACAGTATTAAGTTTAAACAAAACCGAAGTAATAAAATGGATACGCATTGAGCTGGCGATTTACAGCAAGATGTTATTTATCTATTGACATAAATAAGCTTTAAATTACCAATAAATAAATATATGTCAACGTGAAAAATGTTACGTTATCTTTGGTATTTGCAATAAATGTCATTGAAATATTTAATTCTTAAATTGTAATGCATAAAAAATAACTTTTCTCAATCTAATCATATAAATGTCCGTATGATCACAGTATTACGTAATAGTTTGACTGGTATTTTTTCAGTTGTAGAAAATACCAGTGAAAAGACAAATGCGGAAAATAATACGCATCTTTGAGGAAATAATTGTCCGTATAAGAACACAATTGAAGGCTTTTTTGCAATAGCATCTGCTAAGCATTTATAGAAAATAACGACCTAATTTATTCACCAAGATATTAGAATATATTAAGTTGATAGATCACAATATCTGTATAAGCGTTGTGTTTTAATGCTAGTTTTAATGCTAGAGAAAGTGGTTTATTCTTTCAAAATCAGTGTATTACAAAAAAAATTGATAATCGGCAGCACAGAATTGAGTTGTCTTCCCTTCATATATGCGATCTGTCAAAACAAAATTTTCATTGCATAAGTTTCATGACTAAACAGACCCTATTCACCATTCAGAAAGTCGGTAGTTTTTTATGGAACGAAAATTTTCTATGGGTACGTAATCATTCTGCAACCGAGTTTCTTAAGTGTTACGAAATTAATTGTATTTACATTTATTTACATATTAAGGTATCCGACCCATAATTGAAGTTACCGTTTAATTTTTTGTTACGATCAAGAAAAACAACTTAAATGAATGTTTTGCTAATTAATGTTTTACTTTGAGTCATCGTTAACATTTTTCAGCAAAAAAGTTAGTTACTCAAATAGTATTTCCGATGTTTGCCTCTGCGCCATTGAAAAACATGACACATCCGGGCACCAAATATGATCACGTGGTCAAGCACATACATTTCAAACTGTCTAGAATTGTAATATCAGAATCATCAGATGACATTGACGTTGTTGGAATATTTCGTCTTTGACACAACGATATATTATTATTTTGTTCTTCAAGGTACCAGTATACGTCTTTCAAGTTTCTTATTTTGCAGACATTGCTACCGTTTCTGGTTGTGTTGTTTTCTTTTTGCAAGCCGTATTATAAGTTGTTATTGCAAAACAATGCAAAAATTGCGGCAGGTAATTGTTTTATATAAATGTCGATTGCATAAAAGTGTTATGAAAAGTGCAATGCTATATTTAAAGCTGTAAAAAATTGCCATATATTTACCATTTTTTTCTTCCTTGTTTCTAAAGCTTTTATTTGTCATAATATTACTTCGTAATCCTTGAAATATATAAGTTTTGTTACCAGACATATATAGTCTGTTTAACAAATTACAATATTACTATTTCAGGTGTCCGAATTTAAATCTGAACCATCAGATATCTGTTTCTGAAGAAATCCTGGATGTAATATACTTGAAACCTTTGAAGATCGATTCTCCATAACTTTTTGACAATACAGTTTATTGAATCCACATGCAAACAAAACAACGTGACCTTCTGTTAAACATCTTATGTTTAAGAGAAGAATTATTTCTCTTATTTTTCAGGCACAAAGAGAGATAGAAAAATTAGCTAAAAACCAATTAACCTATTTGTATTACCTCAATACAGTTTATTTGTAACAATTTGATCTTAGTGCGCTTCAGTTTAAATAACCAGTATGCAAAGAAAGTTTGCTTCCATTTTCTAGAAAACTAAATGTATACGTAGAAATGTTTAATATTATTGAACGAAACTTAAAATGCAGCAAGCATTGAATTATAAAAACCGATGAGTTAATTTACACGTTATAAAGTATTGCAAGTGTCGTCCGCAAAATAGTTCCTTATTAGAGAAGTCATTTTGAATATGTTGCTGTGGATAACTGCTGTATGTTTAATTGTGGAAAGCAGTTCTTTGTGTAAGTTTGCTTTTTTCTTAAACAATTATATCATATTACATCAATTATATACAATTGGTAAAATTGTTAAACATTTAACCTAACTGTTTTAGAAATGTGTCTATTCAACAACAAGGAAATGTATCACATGTATTATTGAGGTGCACAAAACATATTACAGGTGTAGCATGTAATTATAATTCCTCCATACACAGGGCGGACAAACAATACAATTGAAGGTATACAAAATACCGAGCACCGTTGAAACTGTCAAAAAGACAATCCACAAATCAAAGTCTGAGAAACCGGCGACTCCGGAACCAACAACCAAAATATAGTACCTATAGCAATGGTCCTAATTTGATACAGGCATTTCAAAAGAAATGTGAGTTAAACCAGGTTATATGGCATGCCAAACCTCCCACTTCTATTACTGTAGTATTTGAGTCGGTAAGTCAATTAAAAGGGACAGGTACCACAAACCATCAACCACTAATAGGTGTATCCAATAATCATTTTAGTGCATTAACTGTACACTGAATTCAAAAATTAGGGAAACTATATAAAACCATATTTGAAAACGAGAATATTTATCGACAAGTTAGTTGAATCTTTAGTGAAATGCGCGTACGAGTCATTATGATTAAAAGAGACATTAACAATGCAAATATACTTGCTGTAACAACACAGTGCGAGCTGAAGCCATGACAGCTCTGAAACACCAAACCTATTTTACTTGTTTCTATATTTTCGAGGTGACCAACGCTATTTCATTAATATACAGGCATGGATAATGATAGGATAATTAAACGGAAATTTGTATTAGAAACTTGAAAGTCGAGTTATTGTTTTTTTCTAAGATTTTATAAATTTGATCTAGCGGAGTACAATTAATAATAGACTTAAAGAGAATAAGATGTGACCCGTTAACCTGTATAGGAAATACACGTCTTGAAAGAAAAACCCAAAATTGTATCAAAGATAAAACTGATTTCAAGGGGTTCATGTACATTCTACATTTCGTGTTATTTTATGATTGTCCATTGTACATACTTTTTATTAAAAAAACTCTTGGTGAGACACAATATGTTAACAACCCCTTTTTAGCGCTCTTTACCTGTATTTGAAGATTGAAATTTGTATCGTTTTAGATTCTGAAACTGCTTCTATCAAAGCGACTATTGGAAATATTAATATCTCATGTAACGACTCGTACAGCATCAACATAACAGGACTTTATGTTGAGCAACATGGGACGTGCCCAGGAGCAAATAACCACAGCTGTATCATATCAGATTCTGACTTCGAAGGCATCAGTACCAGGTGCAACAAAACGAAGACGTGCAGTTACGATTTTTTAGATATTAAAGACTGTAATTATACAGAAATATTATCATATAAAGTTTCGTATGGCTGCTTAGGTTTGTAACATTGTTTTAATATACATGGAGAATAGCAAATTGTTTGATCAATAAATACATGTTAAAGCATGGCAATGTTTAATAAAACAAATACTGTATCAATACCTACAAACTTTGATGTAGTAACCTTAATAACAATGAAAACCATGGTAAGATGTACAGTATATTTAGTTTGTATATACTCTGACGACCCCTTTGTAGTTATGATTATTTTCAATTTTTTAATTAGTATCTCGTAATCATTAATTGTTATATTGGCGGTATAGGTATAATAAAATACAAAGAAATAAACATGTTATGCGCTAAACTATTGCTATGGATATCTTAACCATAATTAAGAAACTGTTTACACATTATTAATTTCGCACCTTAAAACATATATTCCACAATGTACGTCGCCATTTCGTCATTCTCTGTATATGCTGTGCAAATCTGATATTGCTTCCTTGACAAAATTTTAATAAAGCTATGAAAATATTTTCTTTTGCTATACAACCTTTTTGGAGAATTCATCCTCTTACACTTGTTTCCGAGTTTTCATACTAAATTTACCTGTTAGAAATCTTATGTAAAGATGATTTTTTCTCCAGTCAATTAATTGTATTTATAGGCGAATATATAGAAGACAAAATTACAGCAATAGGTAAGACTGTTATTTAGAAATCTGGGTTAACTATATAGATATTAAAAATAGTTGTTGCATTTAATACTAATGTCAGGATTTTTAATTATGCACTCAACTGATAGAAAAAAGGCATGTTGGACTATAAGATTTTTCTTATAGATCCATAATTAACGAACGACAAGACTAACTTTTGTTTAAAAGTACTATTTGTTTATTCCGATTAGCCTTAGAAGGCAAGTGCTGAACACACCAAGACAATTCTCAAACAAATAAAATTTAAGAAGAAATTTAGTATAACTGTATTCGAAATAAAAATATGGAGACTTTTCAAGATTTAAAAAGCCACAAATTCAAATTAAAATTATAGACAGTATTTCACTTGCCAATACTGACACAACATATGTACATAACAGTAACATATCCAGCATGCACACATCATATTGGCTTGCTGTATATTTCGTAATGTCTAAACACAACAGAAGGAATTTCTATGCAGACTTAAAAGACTCATCCAGCACAAAATTCAAAAAGTAGTTCAAATAAGAGGCGCGTAAGCATGCATGTATGTATAAAGCAAAACTGATGTTTATTGTTTAACTATAAACGTATTATTTTGTTCTGAAACAGATGCAACCACGGAAAGGCAAAACACAACTGGTAAATATTAATACAAGTACTTTCTCACATATAAATTTGTTATTGTTTGGCTTCTTCTTAACGTTCTGTCTTTGTATAATTTAGACATAATTGCATTTTTAGGAATTGCAAAAAATCAGTAGATGGCACAATTTTCAATTTTACATGGAATAAGGCGCGACAATGCAGAAACATAAATTCAGTCGTTAAAGTATGCATTCTGAATCGCATTTCCTTTTTTGTGAAAATGCTAACAAAACGTTATGTACTTTCCATCAAGAAGCACAGAAAAAAGGCGTTTCACTTAATGCAACTAAAATACCTTACGATATAATTTATTTGTTATTTAAAATAAGGAATATCAAATTAGGAAAAAATAAAACACTGCCATTATATGCATTAAGAGATGAGCTTTTTAGTCATGGCTTCAGTTCTGTATGTCTTGTAGCTACGGAGGAGATCTACACAACATCATGTAAATCACTTGAGGATTCTTTTGACCTTTCAGCTTTTTTCAACCATTTTAGGGTCAAGGTTAATGATGACCAATAGTGAAAGTATAATTTTAAAATCTGTTATATTTACTGCGAAATATTTATAATACATTTAACTTATCACAATATATACCAAATAACTAATAGCCTTAACCAGATTTACATTTTGGTCAAGTGTTCAGTTTTTTATCTGATAAAGGAAGAGATCCGCACACTCCACAATGAAAACATTAGAACTTCGATAATGTGACTCTTCAAAGGGCAACTATGAAAACCCCAATCTCTACCGGTTAGATGAGTTATAAGTTCTACTTGCAATAAAGAAGAAGAAAGAACAGTAACAGACAAGAATGACCAGTTTTTTCTTTCAAAGGAAGAAATTTTCCAAGTCTTCCTTCCCTTATACAGTACAGACGCCATTAAAAAATAAAGTGACGATATAAATAAATAACATACTTCACTTTCATGACTTTTGAAAAAATTAAACAACTGACTAAAGCGAAATCATCACGTTCGTCTTACAAAATGATCAATAAATACATGTTAAAGCATGGCAATGTTTAATAAAACAAATACTGTATCAATACCTACAAACTTTGATGTAGTAACCTTAATAACAATGAAAACCATGGTAAGATGTACAGTATATTTAGTTTGTATATACTCTGACGACCCCTTTGTAGTTATGATTATTTTCAATTTTTTAATTAGTATCTCGTAATCATTAATTGTTATATTGGCGGTATAGGTATAATAAAATACAAAGAAATAAACATGTTATGCGCTAAACTATTGCTATGGATATCTTAACCATAATTAAGAATAGACATTATTACATTTATTCAATAAAGATAATTCGACTTGTTCCTTAATAAAGATAATTTACAATTGTGTTTACATCAACGTAGCTTAAGTACTATCGTCATGTAAACGTGGGTTATACAAATATCATTATTAAAATACTATAAAATAATCATTATTATCATTATTAAGATAATTTACACAATTTTTTTTTACATTAATGTAGCTTAAGTACTATCGTCATGTAAACGTGGGTTATACAAATATCATTATTGAAATTAAATCACTATGCATAATCTATCATTTAATATCATTTAAATAGGAAATTCCATGAATTACTGGTTACTTACTGGTGTACCCTGTGGTATAACAATCATCGCCGCTACCATAATTTCTGCAATTCAAATTAAAATATTAAAAACTAGAAGAACAAAAAATGAACAAATGACATTAAAAATACTGCAAAATATGAAAGCAGACAGTGATAGCAGTATCTGTGATTACATAAACATAGCAGTGAAAGAAAACTTACAGATACCACCAGCTGAAGATACCAAGGTAAAGACGAAAGAACCTCAACGAACTGTTAGTTTTGTCAGTGAATCACGTACTGACCCGTGTGCTAGTGATGACTATTTAAACCCATATACACCGTTAGCTAAAGACTGGCAACAGATTTTACATCTTTATAATGAAGTAGATGGCCTTGCTGAGGATATGGCAGTTGATGGGTAGTTAAATCCATACCAGCCTCTTCCAAACGAATCTCAGACGAACACACATGTTTACGAACATTGTGAAAACATACCTGTTGAAATAGGCGAAGCAAATGAACAAAAAGAAACTACAACAAATGAACAATAAACATGACACCTACAGATACTGAAAATTGATAACTGTTAAAAAATTAAATGAGTTAAAACATGTTTATACTTTGCATAACTAAACTACTTTCATACAGTTAAGTTAAATGGTAACTAGTTGTTCAACAACTAATTACAACAATATATGGTAGTCTGATTTGGGCATAACATTGTTTTCAAAACAATGTCAGTTGCTACAAATTGTTGAAAATTGCGTTTTTAAAACTTAAAGCTCTTGTATGGTTACGGAAGAGATCAATCAGAAAATTTAGACTTTTAACCATTTGAAATAATTAAGATAATGATGACCAATAGTAAAAACCCTAAATGAATCGAAATCTGAATAGGTGGGTATACATAAACGATATAAAACTTGTTTTTGTTTTAATTTCAGTAACATGAAACATTGATATACACACTCTAGCCGTTAAACTGTCTTTTTGTGTCAAGCTGCATGGATTTGCCACTTACTCCATCAAAAAATTACAACTTTTTTTCCTCGGATAATGATATCGTATTAAAGAAAGAACGTAGAGCTAGGTAACGTGGTATTTAAAAAGGCATGACTTTATATACAAATCTCGTACAACAAGTAACGTTAGTACGCGGAATTCACGAAACTTTTGTTTGTTTTTCTTTCTTCTTTTTGTTTTCAGTTAGTAATAATAATCTTATATGCAAATCTTAAAATATATGTATTTTCAATTCTAGTCATTGCCTCCAAACCGTCTACGTTTTTGCCATTAGTTTATTGTGTATATTCTTGTACGTTAGGCACTTAATGTGAAGAGTCTCAATAGGAAAATATAGTTCATATTTAAAAAACTTTTGCACAAAATGATAAGGATTAAACGCATATTTTGATAATTAATCTATGTATGAAATGATGTCGACTCACTCACAAACTTATCGTTAACAACCGTCCTTTTTTGTTTGTGAATGAGTCGAAATTGTTAATACACATAGATGAATCACAGAAATTATGGGTTTAATCCTATTGTATTTGCATTTGGCTAAGCCCTAATAACAAGACAAATAACAGTACGGTTCTTTAATCTAAAGACCTAATAAGAAACAGACTTATGACAGGACGGTCTTTTACTCCAAAAAGATAAGCATTAACTACATGATTGTAGAACAAGATATGATTTCGGTTTACGAATTAATTTTGTTGATATACCAGCAAACAATTAATTTAAATTTAAGATTCATTAAACAACATTTAATACCTTTTTGTGTAAAATATTACTGCTTGCAGTACACTACCCAACCAAGCTTAAATTATAATACGTTCTGCATAAAAGAGCAAACAAAATGTTGACAAACGGTTTAACATACATCTTGCTTAAAACGTCAATCATTATCAATATAAATTGTAGAAATTGTGATTCACTGACAATGATTGTACTAAATCAAAAGATATTTAAAATATTTGTATTACTAATTCTTTTAACAAGATTAAAAACGTTTTCTAAAATTTATTTAAAAATTTTTGATTATAATACAAAGAAAATCATAAACTCGACATTATTTAAACAAAGAATGTTTGCTTTGTTAGTTACAATGCCACATAGCAATCGCTTCGAACCGGCAACCTAAATGTAATTGTTGACAGACACGGCGATTATTGAGCTGAAACCCTCTTTACTGTCATCCATTCAAACGATTTGTTAATATTACTAGTACTCTTGTGTAAAAATACAAAAGCTATGACAGTTTCAACATTAATATTATTCTGTTATTGGAAGTCTGCTCACCTATAATTATAGTATTGTAAATAATGCCTTCTCTTGGCAAAACTTATGATTCATAAATCTAATAGCTTTATTACCAGTTATAGCGCAACCATATATGGAACGTTTTTAAAATGAATAAAACAGCGTATATTCTTCAATGTTAAAGCGTAATTTAGGACTCCTCCGTTTTTTTCCATTCCGGCCAATTAGTATTAACTATTGCAATATTATCAATCTAATTTCTTTATAAAGAAGATACATCACCGAGTAAATTTTGATTCATCCACTACGTTTTTACAATACGAGAGTTATCTGAAACATATTGCATTTCAAAATACAGAAAACGTGGACTTTTGTAAAAAGATATACATTCATTGTTTTGTTTGTTTTGTTCTTCATATCTTTATACGTTTTCTGCGTTTTGAAACATTCCTACCGTTGCTAGTTGTGCAGCTTATGAAAATGTTGAGAACGATGCTACATTTAAACAATGTTTTGTTGACCCTAAATATACATGTAGCTGTAATATTTATTTCTAAAAGTTAACCAAACATTAAGTCAATTATTCATTGGTTATTTGTACATAGCAAAACGTGTTTTAGAATTTGTGGCAACACAGGGCAAAATTGGACAGCTTACTAGATAAAATCATTGTAAACCTTCCGCAAATGCAGTGCAAGCACGTAAAACGTAAAGTAAACAGATAAAAAAACATATTTGAACTGCAATTATAGAAATGAATAAAATGCAAATATGGATTATTTATGCCAATAAGTCACCTGTGTTCTTGAGTTGTAAATCGGATTTTACCGCGTGATCAGGCGTAAGGTAATTTAGATTATTATTACTTTCAGAGATGATAGCAATGAACTGATGAACACCTAGTGTGAAACTAATCTGACGAACTTCTTGTTTGTCTAGATTCGTCAACTATTTTTCCTGATTATGTAAACATAAACATTATTAGGACATATTTTAAATTAACTTTACAACATATTATTAACTTTGATATTACTTAGATGAATGAAATCATTTGTGCTGTGTTGTCAAGTTAAATAATAATGGGGTTCACTGTCAACAATGAAGTTGCGGTTTCCAATCTCACTGCGGGCAGGATGTGCTCAACTCCAATCTTAATTGGCAAGGATGCCAGTCTGCCCACCGCTAATACAAAATAAAATCTGGACGCCACGATATAGCTGCAAAATGAAGAAAAAGACGTCAAACACCATTTAGGTTAACATAAAAACAACAAAAAATAAAAGTTATGTGAGCTGCTTATTGTAAAGTAAATACATTTTTTTAAAGAACGCTAAGAAAAAATTCCTAAAGGCAATATATTCTGGATGTAATTTGATCATAAATTGTATCATTTTTTAATTGTTTTATTACTGATCACAGACAAGATAAGGCGTTAAAAAATAAACCTTTATTTGATCTTTGAATGCAAGTCATCTCTTTATATTAAGTTGTCTCCTATTACACTTTCGAAGAAGAAAGAATTAGTTTATTTGTAACAATGGGATCAGGTCTGCTTTAATTTAAATAACCGGTACCAGAATTCAAAGAAATTCTTCTTACATTTCTAGTTGACTGAATTTATACTAAGAAATGTGCATACAATATTTTTGAATGAAACTTTTTAAATTCAATTATAAAAAAATCCCGGTCTTACCGATGAGCTTATCAAACTTTATATCGTTTTGTGTTTTCCGCAGATACTTCGTGATGAAAAAAAAAATTAAATAAGTTTTGTTGGATTTTCACTCTTAGTCTGAAAGTGAAGGCACTTCTTTGTGTCGTTTAATTGAATATATATGACAATACATGTACATATTTTTCTATAATAGTTTTATTTCAAACATTTAAACTAACTGTCATTATAAGCAATTGATATGCCAAAGGTGTCAATTATATGTGTTCTGTACACAGGACAAATTTTTAGCATAGACATGTACATCTTACAAGAAGTCGAAACACAAATTATATTAATGAAAATTTATACTTCTGCATATTACTTTCTATAACATGCCGATATATCTTATAGATTATGATTTTAGAAAACATTAACAATGAAAATATGTGTGTTTGCTGCAACAAAACAACACAGCACTATAAAGAAGACACACCTAAATTACTTGTACGTGGATGAACGAGGTCAGCAATTAAAAACTTAATAATATATAGGAAATGATAATAATACGGAAATTTTTTATCAGAAATTTTAAAGCCATTAATTTTTCCTCAAGTATACATTCTATATTTTGTGTTGCAATATGATTGTTCAATGCACACACTATTTTATAAAGAAAAACTCTGTTGTAACAATTTATTTAAAAAGTAATTTACCTCTGCTATTTACGTGCATTCACAGTTTAAATCTGTATAGTTTTAGATTCTAATTTAGCTTCAGTCAAAGTGACTATTGGAAATATTAATATCACATGTAATGACTTGTAAACATAACAGGCCTTTTATGTCGAGCACCATAAGAGGTGCACAGGAACAAGTAATCACAGCTGTATCATGTCAGATATGGACTTGCATGGCATCAGTACCAAGTGCAGCAAAAAGAAGACATCCAATCACTATTTTGTAGATATTAAAAAGTGTAATAATACAGAAGTATTAGCATTTAAAGTATCGTATGAATGCTTAGGTTTATAAAATATTTTTAATGAACATGGAAAATAGCAAATTGTTTTTCGTAATACTCTTAGCGACACGAGGAAAAACGATAGAAGGTCTTTACCATTGGTGATCTTAAAGCATGACCTTAAAAAGATTCAAGGTCAAAGAATCTCGGGCTTAGACCTCAAACCTTCTTTTGAGAAATCAGCAATTTTATAAGATCGACTAAACGTAAAACAATTATAATATTTGTCACGAAAGACGCATTTTTTAGTATACCTAACAGATTTGACGACACCGTAATGGGCGTTCCTCTCATGGATTGTAACGATAAAGCCATTAAGGCCAAACTATTAAATCCATGTGTCGTAGTGACATGGATTTATACATACCGTGAGAAAGGCCCTTGGAAACGGTCTAGTGGTCAATTGTTAATGTGAGCCTTGACATTGAATTGTTCATTTTATTTGAATAACTTAAAAACCCTAAACGATAGTCGAACAAGACAATTGTTTCTCGCGCAAAGAAGCATACGTGTCATGTTCTAATTAATTGACTAATTGAATGTTTGCTTAACGTTCAGAGAGAAATATTTCAAATGTGTATTCAAGACACAAAAAATCTACAAACAACAAAACGATGGACCTACACAGCGTTTTGTAGTTGTTACCATTGTCCAAATCTACAAAGTGACTTTATTATGCTTGAGTTGTCCTCTTTAAAGCAGTTACCCACGGTGGTTCGAGACCAGGCTTTTGTATTGTTATGTACATACTGCGACGAGTGTATAAACATCACTCAATGTGTTCTTGATTACCCAGCAATAACTATCAAATATGATATGAATGCAGCCTTATACCAACAAACATTAGAGTTGCTTTCACATGTTTATGGCAAGTTAAGTTTCGATCGTTTAAAGCACATGATTTTGGTGTTCGGTTAAAAAAAAGTAATCGTTTATTAACACAAGGCATCAGCGGACGACACAATTTAAAATTTACGGTAATACATTAAAGGAAGCACGACAACTTTTTATTATTATTTTTTTTACAGCATTTATTAAGCGCATATCTAATAACATTACTCTATGCGCTTAACAATAAAAAAAAAACAATTATACATTTATTTAAAAACAAAACCAAAATCATACAAAGACAGATAAATTATATGAAAATAGAATTAAAAAATCAAGAATAAAAACAATTATTACAGTATATACATATAATCTTATTACAATGTAGGAAAACTCATACAGTATTGAATTTATATTTATTAAAGGCAGGGGAGGAGTGTTCATTTCTCAGGTGTTTTGGTAGTCCATTCCACAAGCTGCCTGCAGCTTTGTCCAAAAGACGCCCTCCGTCAGTTTGTGTTCTCATTTACGGTATAACCAGGAGTTTTTCATTCTCAGAAAGCAGCGATCTTGATGCTATGTAAAGTTCAAGTACATGTAGTTCTTCGAGATATTGCGGGGAACGTCTTATAATAACTTTAAAAGTATATAGTAAGATTCTGTATTGACAACTAGATTCGATTGGCAGCCAATGTAGAAGTTTTAGCACTGGTGTTATGTATTCATTCTTTATAGTTCTAGTTATGAGTCTTACCACTGCATTTTGCTCTCTCTGAAGTTTTGATCTGATGTTCTTGTTGACTCCGTTTAATAAAGCGTTGCCGTAATCTAAACGTGATGTTACTCAGAAACAGACAACTGTCATCCGATAAATATGAGCGAATACGTCCGATGTTCCTAATCTGGAAAAAAGCTTTAGCCTTCTTTACCGTCGTCACTAAACGATCAAAGTAAACACCTAGATTTTTTACAACCTCTGAGTCGCTAACGATGGTTCCACCAAAATTAAGTTGACAGTTCTCCAGGTCGTTAAGATGACGCTTTGATGCGTATACAATCAGTTCAGTTTTATCTTGGTTGGGCTTTAGTCTGTTCAAACGCATCCATGAACTTATCAGATAAACATGCTTCTAAACGTATGAAAATGTTGTCTGGTGGTTTCAAAAGTAAGTATACCTGGGTTTCGTCAGCATAGCCGTGATAGTTAATCTTATTGCGACGACAAATTTCTCCAATTGGCTTGGCAAACATGCAATAGAATTTCGATCTCAGTACTGAACCCTGTGGTACACCAAACGTCACTCGTTGTTTCCTATTTTGTAAATACGACTGAATACACATAAATGTGGAACCTCTTAAGCCAGATGAATGTTCAAGAAGCTTGATGAGAATTGGATGGTCTACCAAATCAAAAGCTGCAGACAAGTCAAGCATTATAAGAACAGTAGAGCAATTGTTGTCCAAGCTGACACTATGTCATGGTGAAATCTAAGAAGTGCGGTTACAGTCGAATGACGAGCTCTGTACGCAGATTGAACACAGTCGTAAAGAGCATTTGATTCAAGATGTTGATCTATTCGGGAAGCAACAATTTTTTTGCTAGGATCTTGGAGATATGCGGAAGATTTGATATCGGTCTAAAGTTCTTAAAATCATTTCTATCTCAACCAGGTTTCTTAAGCAGTGGGCGAACTATGGCTTCACGGAATGCAGATGGAACACTTGCTTCTGAAAGAGATATGTTCAAAATGTTGGTAATGATTGGTAACAAAGTGTCAACATTCGCATTTGTCGTTCAGTTCTTCGACGCTTTTGCTTTGCACATCGTAATTCCTCTGTATACCACTTTGTATAAGGTCATATAGTATAGTTTTAGTTTCCGCAGGAGCCAGATCGTCGATTATACTTCGAAGTTTCGAATGATACAAAAACACGCTTTCTTCTAAAGAATGATCATCGCTAAATAGGTCCAACACTTGATGTACGACTGTGTATAACGTAATTATCACATTTCCTCTGTTGTCACTTATGTATGGATCATACAAAACACAATTATACTTTAACCGAACGCTGTTAGCCGTCGGAAGCAGCGAATCGCCAGTATTATGTTTAAACAAAATCGAAGTAATAAATTCTACCATGGATACGCATTGCAGCAAGATGTTAGTTATCTATTGACATAAAAAGCTTTAAAAAACCAATAAATACATATATGTCAACGTGTTAACTTATCTTTGGTATTTGCAATAAATGTCATTAAAATATATAATTCTTAAACTGTAATGCATAAAAATATTTTTTTTCTAAATCTAATCATATAAATGTCCGTATGATCACAGTATTCCGTAATAGTTTGACTTGTATTTTTTCAGTTGGAGAAAATACCAGTGAAAAGACAAATGCGGAAAATAGTGAGCATCTTTGAAGAAATAATTGTCCGTATAAGAGCACATATGAAGGGATTTTTCCAATAGCTTCTGCTAAGCAATTATAGAAAATAACACGCTAATTTATTCACCAAGATATTAGAATAAATTAAGTTGATAGATCACATATATCTGTATAAGCGTTGTGTTTTAATGGTAGTTTTAATGCTAGAGAAAGTGGTTTATTATTTTAAAATCAGTGTGTTAAAAAAAATGATAATCGGTAGCACAGAATTGATTTGTCTTCCCTTCATATATGTGATCTGTCAAAACAAAATTTTCATTGTATAAGTTTCATGGCTAAACAGACCCTATTCACCATTCAGAAAGCCGACAACTTACAGTTTTTTATGGCACAAAAATTGTCAATGGGTACGTAATCATTCTTCAACCGAGGTCCTTAAGTGTTACGAAATTAATTGCATTTACATAACTATATCTTATACTTTTACTACTTACTTACTACATCGGGCAATGTTTTGCTGTGCCATTGCTCTAATTTCTCATATTTTTGCGATCAATCCCGCATAAACACACATATTTCAAACTGTCTAGAATTGTATTATCAGAATCATCATACGTCTTTCAAGTTTGTTATTTTTCAGACATTGCTACCGTTTCTGGTTGTGTTGTTTTCATTTTGCAAGCCGTTCTATTAGCTGTTATTGCAAAACAATGCAAAAATTGCAGCAAGAAATTATTTTTAAATAAATGTCGATTGCATTAATCTATAATGAAAAGTGCAATGCTATATTTAAAGCTGTAAAAAATTGTCATATATGTACCATTTTTTCTTCATTGTTTCTAAAGATTTTATTTGTAATAATATTACCTAGAAATCCTTGAAATATATGTTTTGTTACAAGACTTGTATAGTCTGTTTAACAAATTACAATTTTACTATTTCAGGTGTCCGAAATTTATTCTGAACCATCTGATATCTGTTTCTGAAGAACTCCTGGATGTAATATACTTGAAACCAGTGCAGATCAATTCTCTATAACTTTTTGACAATACAGTTTATTGAATCCACATGCAAACAACACAACGTGACCTTCTGTTAAACCTCATATGTCTAAGAAAAGATTTATTTTTCTTATTTTTCAGGCACAACGAGAGATCGACTGAAAACCAATTTACCTACTTTTATTACCTCTTTTTACACTTTATTTGTAACAATGTGATCTTAATGCGTATCAGTGTAAATAACCAGTATGCAACGAAACTAAAATTTAAGGAAGCATTGAATTATAAAAACCGATGAGCTAATTTACACTTTATAAAGTATTGCAAGTGTCATCGCCAAATAGTTCCTTATGAGAGAATTCATTTTGAATATGCTGCTGTGGATTTCTGCTGTATGTTTCATTGTGGAAAGCAGTTCTTTGTGTAAGTTTATTTATTTCTTAAACAATTTATCAGACAATACATACGCATTTTTACAATGGGTAAAGTTCTTATGTTAAACAGTTAACCTAACTGTTTTAGAAATGTGTCTATTCAACAACAAGGAAATGTATTACATGTATTAGTTCATAACATATAACAGGTTTAGCATGTAATTATAATTCCTCCATACACAGCGCGAACTAACAATACAATTGAAGGTAATACAAAATACCGAACGAAGGTACCACAAACAACCAGCCATTAATAGGTGTATCCAATAATCATTGTAGTGCATTCACTGTACACTGAATTAAAAAATTAGGGAAACTATATAAAACCATATTTGAAAACGTGAATATTTTTCGACAAGTTAGTGGTATCTTTAGTGAAGGGCGCGGACGAGTCATTATGATTAAAAGAGACATTAACAATGCAAATATACTTGCTGTAACAACACAGTGCGAGCTGAAACAATGACAGCTCTAAAAAACCAAACTTATTTTACTTGCTACTACATGTTTGAGGTGACCAACGCTATTTCATTAATATACAGGCATGGATAGGATAATTATACAGAGATTTGTATTGGAAATTTAAAAGTCGAGTTGTTGGTTTTTTATTATTAGATTTTATAAATTTGTTTCAACGGAGTACATTTAATAATAGACTTAAAGGGAATAAGATGTGACCCGTTGACCTGTATAGGAAATATTCGTCTTGAAAGAAAAACCCAAAAGTTGTATCAAAGATAAAACTGATTTCAAGGGGTTCATGTACATTCTACATTCCGTGTTATTTTATGATTATCCATTGTACATACTTGTTAAAGAAAACTCTTGGTGAGATGTAATATGTTTAAAACCCCTTTTTAGCGCTCTTTACCTGTATTGAAGATTGAAATTTGTATCGTTTTAGATTCTGAAGTTGCTTCTATCAAAGCGACTATTGGAAATATTAATATCACATGTAACGACTCGTACAGCATCAACATAACAGGACTTTATGTTGAGCAACATGGGACGTGCCCAGGAGCAAATAACCACAGCTGTATCATATCAGATTCTGACTTGGAAGGCATCAGTACTAGGTGCAACAAAAAGAAGACGTGCAGTTACGATTTTTTAGATATTAAAGACTGTAATTATACAGAAATATTATCATATAAAGTTTCGTATGGCTGCTTAGGTTTGTAACATCGTTTTAATATACATGGAGAATAACAAATTGTTTTTCGTAATAATCTGTTTTAGAGGAATGAGGAAAAAACTTTAGAAAGTCTGCTATTAGTGATCTAGAAATATGACCTTAAAATGCTTTCAAGTAGCTTCAGTGTTATGACAACTCGGCAATTGTAAAAGATAAACGGTAAAGCCATTACGTCCTCAACATTAAATCCATGTGTCGTAATGATATGGATCTTTACATATCTTGCGACAGATCATTGGAAACGTTCTCGTGGTAAATGTTTACTGTGGACCTTGACATTTAATTGGGACCATGCTATATAAATAACTTGTAAACGACTTTTTTACGCATATTTGCCATGTTCTAATTGATTGACTATTGAATGCTTGCTTGCTTAACGTGCAGAAAGCAATATTTCATGAATATCCAAGACACTAAAAATATTACAAACAAAAATCAGCGTTTAGAAAAGATGGACCAATACGAAAAAACTTTCGACTGCCACTAAAAAAATATTATGTGTTAGGGACAGAGCTTAGTGTTGTGTAGGGGTTACTTTTTTCAAAGGAGTCTTTGTGCACAGATTATGCCCTCTCCAAGCCCGTTACCTGTCGTTGTTTCTGTATTGTTCTGCACAAACCTTTGTAAGGGTCCTATTCTCCACGTAAGAACGAGCTGGGTAGCTCTGTGGGTCGAACACTGCAGTATGGTCCGTTACAAATGTGGAAAACAGTTTCATTGTTCATCTATTGTTCGTTCTTTCTTGCTTTGACATGGTTAGTAAATTACCTCACAAATTCTTCAAAATATTTTTTCTACACATTTTCAGAAGGATCAAACATCGGAACGAATTCTTACTGCAGAACTATAACACATGCAGACACCTTAAGTTGTACAAATACGCATATAACAACTGTGACAAATGTGAATCTTTTAACTGCTGCCAGCCATTGCAATGAGTGCAAATGTGAAAGTCTTAGAAATGAAATTCTTGAAAAGATCCGGGGCGAGTGTATAAACGTCCCTCAATGTAGTCTTAATTTTAAAGAAGTAGCTATCAAATATGGATGCATTTACATGCCAACATACATAAAAGTTGCGTTTAGTTGTTTATCGCAAGGTAAGGTTTGTTCGTTTAATGCGCATTGTTTTGGTGTGCGGTTAAAGAAAATATACGACCTAAGTATTGGTCCATTAACATAAGAAATAAGTAGACAACACAATGTACAATACATAGAAGGAAGTAAAACTGTTTGCACATTATTAATTTCGCACCTTAAAACATATATTCCACAATGTACGTCGCCATTTCGTCATTCTCTGTATATGCTGTCGAAATCTGATATTGCTTCCATGACAAAATTTTAATAAAGCTATGAAAATATTTCCTTTTGCTATACAACCTTTTTGGAGAATTCATCCTCTTACACTTGTTTCCAAGTTTTCATACTAGATTTACCTGTTAGAAATCTTATGTAAAGATGATTTTTTTCTCCAGTCACTTAATTGTATTTATAGGAGAATATATAGAAGACCAAATTACAGCAATAGGTAAGACTGTTATTTAGAAGTATGAGTTAACTGTATAGATATTAAAAATAGTTGTTGCATTTAATACTAATGTCAGGATTTTTAATTATGCACTCAACTGATAGAAAAAAGGCATGGTGGACTATAAGATTTTTCTTATAGATCCATTATCAACGAACGACAAGACTAACTTTTGTTTAAAAGTACTATTTGTTTATTCCGATTAGCCTTAGAAGGCAAGTGCTGAACACACCAAGACAATTCTCAAACAAATAAAATTTAAGAAGAAATTTAGTATAACTGTATTCGACATAAAAATGTGCAGACTTTTCAAGATTTAAAAAGCCACAAATTCAAATTCAAATTATAGACAGTATTTCACTTGCCAATACTGACACAACATGTGTACATAACAGTAACATATCTAGCATGCACACATCATATTGGCTTGCTGTATATTTCGTAATGTCTATACACAACAGAAAGAATTTCTATGCAGACTTAGAAGACTCTTCCAGCACAAAATTCAAAAAGTAGTTCAAATAAGAGGCGCATAAGCATGCATGTATGTATAAAGCACAAGTGATGTGTATTGTTTAACTATAAACGTATTATTTTGTTCTGAAACAGATGCAACCACGGAAAGGCAAAACACAACTGGTAAATATTAATACAAGTACTTTCTCACATATAAATTTGTTATTGTTTGGCTTCTTCTTAACGTTCTGTCTTTGTATAATTTAAACATAATTGCATTTTTAGGAATTGCAAAAAATCAGTAGATGGCACAATTTTCAATTTTACATGGAATAAGGCGCGACAATGCAGAAACATAAATTCAGTCGTTAAAGTATGCATTCTGATTCGCATTTCCTTTTTTGTGAAAATGCTAACAAAACGTTATGTACTTTCCGTCAAGAAGCACATAAAATAGGCGTTTCACTTCATGCAACTAAAATACCTTACAATATAATTAATTTGTCATTTAAAATAAGGAATATCAAATTCGGCAAAAATAAGACACTGACATTATATGCATTAAGAGATGCGCTTTTTAGTCATGGCTTCAGTTCTGTATGTCTTGTAGCTACGTAGGAGATCTACACAACATCATGTAAATCACTTGAGGATTCTTTTGACCTTTCAGCTTTTTTCAACCATTTTAGGGTCAAGGTTAATGATGACCAATAGTGAAAGTATTATCTTAAAATCTGTTATATTTACTGCAAAATATTTATAATACATTTAACTAATCACAATATATAACAAATTACTAATAGCCTTAACCAGATGTACATTTTGGTCAAGTGTTCAGTTTTTTATCTGATAAAGGAAGAGATCCGCACACTCCACAATGAAAACATTAGAACTTCGATAATGTGACCCTTTAACACAATCTCTACCGGTTAGATGAGTTATAAGTTCTACTTGCAATAAAGAAGAGGAAAGAACTGTAACAGACAAGAATGACCAGTTTTTTCTTTCAAAGGAAGAACTTTTCCAAGTCTTCCTTCCCTTATACAGTATAGACGCCATTAAAAAATAAAGTGACGATACAAATAAATAACATACTTCACTTTTGAAAAAAATTAAACAACTGATTAAAATGAAGTCATCACGTTCGTCTTATAAAATGATCAATAAATTACACATTAAACATGACAATGTTTAATAAAACAAATACTGTATCATTACCTACAAACTTTGATGTAGTAACCTTAATAACAATGAAAACCATGGTAAGATGTACAGTATATTTAGTTTGTATATACTCTGACGACCCCTATGTAGTTATGATTATTTTCAATTTTTTAATTAGTATCTCGTAATCATTAACTGTTATATTAGCGGTATAGGTATATTAAAATACAAAGAAATAAACATGTTATGCGCTAAACTATTGCTATGGATATCTTAACCATAATTAAGAATAGACATTATTACATTTATTCAATAAAGATAATTCGACTTGTTCTTTAATAAAGATAATTTACAATTTTCTTTACATTATTGTAGCGTAATTACTATCGTCATGTAAACGTGGGTATTGTTACAAATATCATTATTAAAATTAAATCACTATGCATAATCTATCCTTTAATATCATTTAAATAGGCAATGCAATGAATTACTGGTTACTTACTGGTGTACCCTGTGGTATAATAATCATCGCAGCTACCATAATTTCTGCAATTCAAATTAAAATATTAAAAACTAGAAGAACAAAAAATGAACAAATCACATTAAAAATACTGCAAAATATGAAAGCAAACAGTGATAGCAGTATCTGTGATTACATGAACATAGCAGTGAAAGAAAACATACAGATACCACCAGCTGAAGATACCAAGGTAAAGACGAAAGAACCTCAACGAACTGATAGTTTTGTCAGTGAATCTCGTACTGAGCCGTGTGCTAGTGATGACTATTTAAACCCATATACACCGTTAGCTAAAGACTGGCAACAGATTTTACATCTTTATAATGAAGTAGATGGCCTTGCTGAGGATATGGCAGTTGATGGGTATTTAAATCCATACCAGCTTCTTACAAACGAATCTCAGAAGAACACACATGTTTACGAACATTGTGAAAATATACCTGTTGAAATAGACAAATCAAATGAACAAATAGAAACAAATGAACAATAAACATGACACCTACAGATACTGAAAATTGATAACTGTTAAAAAAAATTAAATGAGGTAAAACATGTTTATACTTTGCATAACTAAACTACTTTCATACAGTTAAGTTAAATGATAACTAGTTGTTCAACAACTCATTACAACAATATATGGTAGTCTGATTTGGGCATAATATTGTTTTCAAAACAATGTCAGTTGCTACAAATTGTTGAAAATTGCGTTAAACGCTATCAAAACAAAACAACGCACAATCAATATAAATAAAAACAAAACATATAAGGTACATGTATTATTGTAACCTAAATGTAATTTGGTTTTATATATCTCCATTCAATTTACCCTAGCGTAGCCATGGTTTTTTATTTGCTTCAAGTTACTATCTTTCCGTTTTTGTGTTTTTGGTTTTTGTGTTGCGCTGTTTATGTTTGTCTACATACCGATTTGTAATTGTACTTGACTTTTGGCTCTTGTTGATTGATCTGTTTCCTTTGCTATTTTCCTTTGAATGCACGGAGCCATAAAGCAAGGAATTTCGCAGCAAGGTTAATGCAATTTCATTGCAAATGTACCCACCGACTCTCATTCGCATAGTTACGTTAAATTTCAGAAACCAGGGGTAGATACCTCTTATAAAGGATCACTTCAAATATACATCTCATGGAGACTTTAAGGCAATCTATAATTTGGTCATAGATTTAGTTTTGTATTTATTACGTTTCAGAAAACATTCGGCATACAACACATTCTATATTAATATGTGTTATAGTTACTAAGATATCTTAATGTACAACAAATTTTATTGATGCATGAAGAAGATAATCTACATTTTGGTGAAATGAAGTTACATGTAATAGCAAGATACCCAACAGGAAGGAAACTGTCGAAAAACAAAATCCACAAATCAAAGTCCACGAACCAGCAAACTTGAGAACAAACAACCAAAATGATCGCAACTACACCAATGGCCGACTTGATTCAGGTATTTCAAAACAATGAAACCAGGCTTTATGGTATGGCGAACCTTCCATTAATATATTGTGTGAGTTGGTGTTTGGATAAAAATGGTTGTATATCATAAACTACTAATAAGTGTATCCAATAATCATCGCATCACAATTACTATGTTGAGAATTACAAATAAAAAAACTATCTGATATCATATTTGCAAATGAGAATGTGTTTCAAAAAGAAAATCGTGTGCTTTTTAAAACTTAAAGCTCTTGTATGGTTACGGAGGAGATCAATGACAAAATATAGACTTTTGACCATTGCAATAATTAAGGTCAATGATGACCAATAGTAAAAACCCTAAATGAATCGAAATCTGAATAGGTGGGTATATTTAAACGATAGAAAACTTGTTTTTGTTTAATTTCAGTCATATGAAACATTGATATACACACTCTAGCCGTTAAACTGTCTTTTTGTGTCAAGCTGCATGGATTTGCCACTTACTCCATCAAAAAATTACAACTTTTTTTCCTCGGATAATGATATCGTAGTAAAGAAAGAACGTACGGATAATGATATCGTATTAAAGAAAGAACGTAGAGCTAGGTAACGTGGTATTTGAAAAGGCATGACTTTACATGCAAATCTCGTACAAGTAACGTAAGTACGCGGAATTCACGAAACTTTTGTTTGTTGTTCTTTCTTCTTTTGTTTTCAATAAGTAATAATAATCTTATATGCAAATCTTAATATATATGTATTTTCAATTCTAGTCATTGCCTCTAAACCGACTACGTTTTTGCCATTAGTTCATTGAGTATATTCTTATACGTCAGGCACTTACCGGTATAATGGAATTTAATGTGAAGAGTCTCAATAGGAAAATATAGTTCATATTTTAAAAATTTTTTCACAAATGATAAGGATAAAACGCATATTTTGATAATTCATCTATGTATGAAATGAGGTCGACTCACTCACAAACCTATCGTTAACAATCTGCCTTTTTTGTTTGTGAATGAGTCGAAATCGTTCATAGACATAGATGAATCACCGAAATTATGGGTTTATTCCTATTGTATTTGCATTTGGCTAAGCCCTAATAACCAGACAAATAACAGTACGGCTCTTTAATCGAAAGACCTAATAAGAAACAGACTTATTACAGGACGGTCTTTTACTCCAAAACGATATGCATTCACTAAATGTATGAAAAGATCTGATTTCGGTTTATGAATTAATTTTGTTGATATACCAGCAAACAAGTAATTTAAATTTAAGATTCATTAAACAACATTTAATACCATTTTGTGTAAAATGTTACTGCTTGCAGTACACTACCCAAATGTTGAGAACGATGCTACATTTAAACAATGTTTTATTGATCCTAAATATACATGTAGCTGTAATATTTCTGTCTAAAAGTTTACCAAACATTAACTCAATTATTCATCGGTTATTCGTACATAGCAACACGTGTTTTAGAATTTGTGGCAACACATGGCAAAATTGGACAGCTTACTAGATAAAATCATTGTAAACCTTCGGCAAATGCAATGCAAGCACGTAAAGTAAGCAGATAAAAAAGATATATTTGTACTGCAATTATAGAAATGAATAAAAAGCAAATATGGATTATTTATGTCACCTGTGTTCTTGAGTTGTAAATCAGCTTTTGCCGCTTGATAAGGTAATTTAGATTATTATTACTTTCAGAGAGGATGGCAACGGTAAGATGTATTATCTCCAACGTATGAACACCTAGAGTGTGAAATTAATCTGACGAACTTCTAGTTTGTCTAGATTCGTCAACTATTTTTCCTGATTATGTAAACATAAACATTATTAGGACCTATTTTAAATTAACTTTACAACATATAATTACCTTTGATATGACTTAGATGAATGATGTCATTTGTGCTGTGTTGTCAAGTTAAATAATAATGGGGGTCACTTTGGCCAGTGGTTAAGATAGTCATCTTCTATCGAACACGTGGCCTGTCAACAATGATGTTGCGGTTTCCAATCTCACTGCGGGCAGGATGTGCTCAACTCCAATCTTAATTGGCAAGGATGCCAGTCCGCCCACCGCTAAAACAAAATAAAATCTGGACGCCACGATATAGCTGCAAAATGAAGAAAGTGGCGTCAAACACCATTTAGGTTAACATAAAAACAACAAAAAATAATAGTTATGTGAGCTGTCTGAGAATTCAACTATTGTAAAGCAAATACATTTTTTTAAAGAACGCTAAGAAAAAATTGCTAAATGCAATATATTCTGGATGTAATTTGATAATAAATTGTATCATTTTTTTAATTGTGTATTACTGGTCACAGACAAGATAAGGCGTTAAAAAATAAACCTTTATTTGATCTTTGAATGCAAATAATCTCTTGTATTTTATATTAAGTTGTCTCCTATTACACTTTCGAAGAAAGAATTAGTTTATTTGTAACAATGGGATCATGTCTGCTTTAATTTAAATTACCAGAATTCAAAGAAATTCTTCTTACATTTCTATTTGACTGAATTTATACTAAGAAATGTGCATACAATATTTTTGAATGAAACTTTTTAAATTCAGTTATAAAAAACCCGGTCTTACCGATGAGCTTATAAAACTTTATATCGTTTTTTCAAGTGTTTTCCGCAGATACTTCCTTATGAAAAAAAAACAATTTTAAATAAGTTTTGTTGGATTTTCACTCTTAGTCTGAAAGTGAAGGCACTTCTTTGTGTCAGTTTAATTGAATATATATGACAATACATATAAATATTTTTCTGTAATAGTTTTATTTCAAACATTTAAACTAACTGTCATTATAAGCAATTGATATGCCAAAGGTGTCACATTTCAATTATATGTGCTCTATACACAGTACGAATTAGCATAAACATGTACATCTAACAAGAAGTCGAAACACAAATTATATTAATGAAAATTTATACTTCTACATATTACTTTCTATAACATGTCGATATATCTTATAGATTATGATTTTAGAAAACATTAACAATGAAAATATTTGTGTTTGCTGCAACAAAACAACACAACACTATAGAGAAAACACACCTATATTACTTGTACGTGGATGAACGAGGTCAACAATTAAAAACTTAATAATATATAGGAAATGATAATAATACGGAAATTTTTATCAGAAATTTTAAAGCCATTAATTTTTCCTCAAGTATACATTCTGTATTTTGTGTTGCAATATGATTGTTCAATGCACACACTATTTTATAAAGAAAAACTCTGTTGTAACAATTTATTTAAAAAGTAATTTACCTCCGCTATTTACGTGCATTGACAGTTTAAATCTGTATAGTTTTAGATTCTAATTTAGCTTCAGTCAAAGTGACTATTGGAAATATTAATATCACATGTAATGACATAACAGATCTTTTATGTCGAGCACCATGAGAGGTGCACAGGAACAAGTAATCACAGCTGTATCATATCAGATATGGACTTGCATGGCATCGGTACCAAGTGCAGCAAAAAGAAGACATCCAATCACTATTTTGTAGATATTAAAGACTGTAATAATACAGAAATATTAGCATTTAAAGTATCTTATGAATGCTTAGGTTTATAAAATACTTTTAATGTATATGGAAAATAGCAAATTGTTTTTCGTAATACTCTTAGCGAAACGAGGAAAAGCGATAGAAGGTCTTAACCATTGGTGATCTTGAAGCATGACCTTAAAAAGATTCAAGGTCAAAGAAGCTCGGGCTTGGACCTCAAACCTTCTTTTGAGAAATCAGCAATTTTATAAGATAGACTAAACGTAAAACAATTATAATGTTTGTCACGAAAGACGCAGTTTTGTAGCATACCTAACAGATTTCACGACTCCGTATTGGGCGTTCCTCTCATGGATTGTAACGATAACGCAATTAAGGCCAAAATATTAAATCCATGTGTCGTAATGATATGGATTTATACATACCGTGACATAGGCCCTTGGAAACGGTCTAGTGGTCAATTTTTAATGTGAGCCTTGACATTGATTTGGTTCATTTTATTTGAATAACTTAAAAACCGTAAACGATAGTTGAACAAGACAAATGTTTCTCGCGCAAAGAAGCATACGTGTCATGTTCTAATTGATTGACTAATTGAATGTTTGCTTAACGTTCAGAGAAAAATATTTCAAATGTGTATTCAGGACACAAAAAATCTACAAACAACAAAACGATGGACCAACACAGCGTTTTGTAGTTGTTACCATTGTCCAAATCTACAAAGGGACTTTATTATGCTTGAATTGTTGTCCTCTTTAAAGCAGTTACCCACGGTGGTTCGAGACTAGGCTCTTTGTATTGTTCCGTACAAACCGGGACGAGTGTATAAACATCACTCAATGTGTTCTTGATTACCCAGCAATAACTATCAAATATGATATGAATGCAGCCTTATACCAACACACATAGTAGTTGCTTTCACATGTTTATCGCAAGGTAAGTTTCGATCGTTTAAAGCACATGATTTTGGTGGTCGGTTAAAAAAAAGAAGTCATGGTTCATTATCATAAGGCATCAGCAGACGATACAATTTAAAATTTACGGTAATACATTAAAGGAAGCACGACAACTTTTTATTATTTTTTTTTTACAGCATTTATTTAGCGCATATCTAATAACATTACTCTATGCGCTTTACAATAAAAAAAACAATTATACATTTATTTAAAACAAAACCAAAATCATACTAAGACAGATTAATTATATGAAAATAGAATCAAAATATCAAGAATAAGAAACACATTATCACAGTATATACATATTATCTTATTACAATGTAGGAAAACTCATACAGTATTGAATTTTTATTTATTAAAGGCAGGGGGAGAGTGTTCATTTCTCAGGTGTTTTGGTAATCCATTCCACAAGCTGCCTGCAGCTTTGTCCAAAAGACGCCCTTCGTCAGTTTTTGTTCTCTTCTTCGGTATAACCAGGAGGTTTTCATTCTCGGAACGCAGCGAGCTTGATGCTATGTAAAGTGCAAGTAGTTCTTCGAGATATTGCGGGGAAAGTCTTATAATAACTTTAAAACTATATAGTAAGATTCTGTATTGACAACTAGATTCGATTGGCAGCCAATGTAGAAGTTTTAGCACTGGTGTTATGTATTCATTCTTTACAGTTCTAGTTATGAGTCTTGCCACTGCATTTTGCTCTCTATGAAGTTTTGATCTGATGTTCTTATTGACTCCGTATAATAAAGCGTCGCCGTATTCTAAACTTGATGTTACTAAGAAACAGACAACTGTCATCCGATAAATATGAGCGAATACGTCCGATGTTCTTAATCTGGAAAAAAGCTTTGGAAATAGCGCTAGCCTTCTTTTCCGTCGTCATTAAACGATCAAAGTAAACACCTAGATCTTTTACAACCTCTGAGTCGCTAACGATTAAGTTGACAGTTCTTCAGGTCGTTAAGATGACGCTTTGATGCGTATACAATCAGTTCAGTTTTATCTTGGTTGAGCTTTAGTCTGTTCAAACGCATCCATTAACTTATCAGATAAACATGCTTCTAAACGTATGGAAATGTTGTCCTAGTTGTCTGGTGGTTTCAAAAGTAAGTATACCTGGGTTTCGTCAGCATAGCCGTGATAGTTAATCTTATTGCGACGACAAATTTCTCCAATTGGCTTGGCAAACATGCAATTGAATTTCGATCCCAGTATTGAACCCTCTGGTACACCAAACGTCACTCGTTGTTTCCTATTTTGTAAATATGACTGAATCCACATAAATGCGGAACCTCTTAAGCCAGATGAATGTTCAAGAAGCTTGATGAGAATTGGATGGTCTACCAAATCAAAAGCTGCAGACAAGTCAAACATTATAAGAACAGTAGAGCAATTGTTGTCCAAGCTGACACTATGTCATGGTGAAATCTAAGAAGTGCGGTTACAGTCGAATGACGAAGATTGAACACAGTCGTAAAGAGCATTTGATTCAAGATGTTGATCTATTCGGGAAGCAACAATTTTTTTCTAGGATCTTGGAGATATGCGGAATATTTGATGCCGGTCTATAGTTCTTAAAATCATTTCTATCTAAACCAGGTTTCTTAAGCAGCGGGCGAACTATGGTTTTACGGAATGCAGATGGAACACTTGCTTCTGATAGAGATCTGTTCAAAATGTTGGTAATGATTGGTAACAAAGTCTCAACATTCGCATTTGTCGTTCAGCTCTTCGACGCTTTTGCTTTGCACATCGTAATTTCTCTGTATACCATTGTGTGTAAGGTCATATAGTATAGTTTTAGTTTCCGCAGGTGCCAGATCGTCGATTATACTTCGAAGTTTCGAATTATACGAAAACACGCTTTCTTCTAAAGAATGATCATCGCTAAATAGGTCCAATACTTGATGTACACTTTAAAAAAAATCCTGTAGTAAAATGTCATTATGTTTTCGCGCTACAACAGTCTTTTCAGGTTTTGGTGGTTTTCGTACTCGTAACCGACTGTGTATAACGTAACGGTCACATTGCCTCTGTTGTCACTTATGTATGGATCACTTTTTGGTTGATGTAATAAACAGAACTATCGACTCTAGTTATAACCACATCTAATTAGTGACCGTGAATGTGGGTCGGCCCTTCTACATGCTGCGAAAGACCATGGTCTTCAAGAGTTTTAATACAGGAGGATGCGTATTTATCGCATGCATTGTCAAGATGAAAATTAAAACCGCGGGTTATGACTAGTTCATCCGGACGAACGACTTTACAATCTAACAAAGTAGACCATTCTTCGAAAAAAGAGTTCTTAAGATTGTTGGATTTAGGCAGGCGGAATGTAAATCACACAGAGTCGTATTTGTTGTGCATTTATTTTTACATTAGATTCAAGAAGTTCAAAATGAGTAAAAGAGTTCAAATTCGGAAATAAAGTCATTTCAATATTTGATCTATAGATGAAAGCACAACCACCACCCTTCTGATCTTTTCTAGGTATATGGACAATGTTACAACCATCATCGACTAGTTCAGAAATCACACTTTTATCTATAGTTGTACCGAACCATGTTTCGGTTAGTGCAACTGCATTGTTAGATGATATAAAGTCGGGTTTTATTCTTTACAGATCTACAATTCAACGTAAAAAGGGATAAATTGTCATCACTTCAAGTACATTACAGTCTGCTTTTATTTAAGGCAATTTAAGGTTGCTTATAAACAGTATCAATTTCGTACCTTAAAACATGTATTCTACAGTGTACGTCGCATTTAGAAAAATGATGCCATCTGTACAGTGCTGCCAAGTTAAATATTAATTAGGGTCTCAGTGGCCTAGTGGTTCAGGTAGTAAGGTCATTTACTATCGATCAAGTGACCCAGTCAACAATGAGGTTACGAGTTCGAGTCTCACTGCGGACAGGACGTGCTCTTGAATGCCAAGTATTGCCAGTTTTTCTGCCGAAGGTAGGAGGTTTTCTCCGGTAAAAAGACTTCCCTCCTAAAATAAAAACTGGACTCCTCGATACCGCCAAAAATGCTTAAAAATGGCGGTAAACAACATTGAAACAAAGCTTTATAATCATGTGAGCTGTTTTAGAATTCAACAAGTGAGATTGCAATTAAGCAAATATATTTTTTGAAGAACGGTAAGAAAGCTTCCTATTTACAATATAGTCTGGATGTAATTTGTAAATGAAATCAATAATAATGAGCCTATTACACTTTATATCGTTTTTAAATGTTTTTGTTCGGATTTTCTTATGAAAAGTGATCTTAAATATGTTCCTTTAGATTTTCTGTCTAAGTCTAATTGTGTTTAACATTTTGTTGTGTATTTAACAGAACGTACATCGTCATCAATGACTCTAAATCAAATACTCAATATACTGAGCGCCAAATCTGTCAAATGTTAATTTTTTTATTGACAACATATTCCTTTTTAATGGAGAACATGTTATTCAACAGTCTGTTTATTTCAATGGGTACTAATTGTGCTCCTCTCCTCGTCGAACTGTTTTTGTACTCTTTTAGGCTGAATTTCCAGAAGGACTGCCTAAGAAGAATAACAAGACACTGGACCTTTAACTTCTGTATTGATGATGATTTGTCACTCAACAATGCTAAATTTGGTGACTATTTGCATTCAATTTACAAAAGCGATCTTGAAATTACATCTTTCGAAATCTCCCTAAAAACAGCTATAAACTGAATTTAATTTGAATTGGTAATTTATCGTATTTTTCACCCTCATAAGGGTCTAAAGAGATGAAAACCAAATTTACTATTATTTATTACTTTCTTTTTTCCAATCAGGAAATTATCTCATGTTTTTATTAGTATAAGTCGTCTCCAGTTTTACTTTAAAGGAAAGCAATTTTCTTTGAATACTGGAAACTTGAAGCACACCAAGATCGCATGGTGTAGTATAGTGATCTTCAAATTACAGATATGCAAAGAAAATTGGATACATTTTTAGTCGACTGAATTTATACTTTGACATTTTTTAACCAAACTTCAGGAAATATTCCATTATAAAACCCTGTCTTACCGATAAGCTTATTACACTTAATAAGGTATAATTGTCGTTCGCAAATAGTTCCTTATGAAAAAAGTCATTTTAAATATGTTGCCATGAATTTTCGTTCTAAGTTTAATTGTGAAGAGCAATTCTATGTGTAAGTTTGCTAATATTTAAATTGATTTTTTTTAAAAGGTTAAATTTTCATTACACACTTTACCCTTACTGTTTAAATGAACTGCTCCATTCAAAAACACGGAAATGTTTTATTATTAAAGTTCATAAATATACAACAGGTGTGTGGATGTAATTATAATTTTTCCATAAACATGACGAGTTTAGCATAAACATGTACACATGACATAAAAATTATCAAACAAACATGGAAATAATACAGATTAATAATTATAAGTATTCATTTCTAACATGACAATATATCTTACAAATTGTGTTTAAGGAAATTAACGATGTAAATATGTTTGATTGATGTAACGAAACTACACAGTGCAAGTTGAAACCACGAAGAACCAAACTTTTTTTACTTATATTTATTCATACGCAAATTGTTATCAGAAATTTGAAAGTCAAGTTATTTTTTTTTCTTAGATTTTATAAATTTGATATTACAGCGTACATAAATACTAAACTGAAAGTAAATAATGAGATTCGACACAGTAATTGTAGATCCCATAAGGTTTACAAACACGCAAATAATAACAACTTTGACAAATGTGAATGGTTTAATTACTGACAGCTATTGAGATAAGTGCATATCGTAAAGATGAAATTCTTTATAATATTACAGTCGAGTGTATAAACAAAATCTAATCTGTTCTTAATTACACCCAGATAGCTTTCAGACATGCTTGCACCCCCATTTCAACATACATTCAATTAAAAATCGAGTTAAATTTAGTGTTAAATATTGATTGTAACATTCGACTCAAATAATAAACCATCGGCTGATTACACGAAAAAGTACTATATTGCATGCAAAGAAGCGATTGTGATAACATGAAAAAAGGATTACATTTAGTAGTTAATATAGGTAGTCTACTGTGTACATCTCGTGTCTTTATTCTTTGTAAACGCTGACGAAATTAGTATTTTCTGGAAGCTTGAATACAACTAGGTAACGATTTAGGATTTGCATTATAGATTGACCGATACAAATATAATGTTGACATTTTCTCTTCAATCATTTATAATTGCTATCTTTGAGGTAAATATGGAGGAAAAAAACTACAAAACTTGGTAAGACCTATCATAAATTAGTTAGGGGTAACTATGCAAATGGACTGGACCTGATGACACGGACAAGGTGTTATCTTTAAATACAGGTGTCCAAAATACATCGGGTTTTACATAAATTCAATCTGACGACTGTCGTTTCCAGTATAAACCGTCAGAACAATTTCAACATATTCGCCCTTGTTCCATCTTGTTTCTTGAAATCTTTAACTAATCATTAAAAACTGGACGCCATGATATAGCTGACAAATTGCTGAAAGTGGTGTTAAAACACCATTCAAACAAAAACAAATCTTTAACTATAGTGATGATAAACAATATTGAATCATCTCTAAATATAAATCTAATAATTGTATAGCTTGTAGTATTTTCAAAACAGATACATATTATAAATTTACTAGACTAACAAAACGCATCACACCATAATTTTTATCATCTGAATTGTAAACAAAAAAGCATTGTGTACGAGTTAGAATGCAACTTGTGTGGACTTATTTTTATCCTCTGTTACATGATGTAATTATAGTCGACCTTATACCGTTTGTTCAAAAACCATTAAGACTTCACATTCGCACTAAATTGTACTCTTTTCCACCCAAAGCACTACATTCTCTTATAAGAAATGTCTCCATTCATCTGTAACAGACCTTTTGCTTTTGTCCGAAACTTGCAACACAATTATACTTTAACCGAACGCTGTTAGCCATCGGAGGCAGCGAATCGTAATAAATTCTACCATGGATACGCATTGCACTGGCGATTTATAGCAAGATGTTAGTTATCTATTGACATAAAAAGCTTTAAAAAACCAATAAATACATATATGTCAACGTGAAGTATGTTAAGTTATTTTTGGTATTTGCAAGAAATGTCAATGAAATATTATATCTTATACTTTTACTACTTACTTACTACATCAGGCAATGTTTTGCTGTGCCATTGCTCTAATTTCTCATATTTATTCGATCAATCCCGCATAAACACATATATTTCAAACTGTCTAGAATTGTATTATCAGAATCATCAGATGCCATTGACGTTGTTGGAATATTTCGTCTTTGACACAACGATATATTATTATTTTGGTCTTCAAGGTACCAGTATACGTCTTTCAAGTTTGTTATTTTTCAGACATTCCTACCGTTTCTGGTTGTGTTGTTTTCATTTTGCAAGTCGTTCTATTGGTTGTTATTGCAAAACAATTCAAAAATTGCGGCAGGAAATTATTTTTAAATAAATGTCGATTGCATTAACCTCTAATGAAAAGTGCAATGCTATATTTAAAGCTGTAAACAATTGTCATATATTTAACATTTTTTTCTTCATTGTTTCTAAAGATTTTATTTGTCATAATATTACCTCGAAATCCTTGAAATAAATGTTTTGTTACCAGACTTGTATAGTCAATTTAACAAATTGCAATTTTACTATTTCAGGTGTCCGAAATTTATTCTGAACCATCTGATATCTGTTTCTGAAGAACTCCTGGATGTAATATACTTGAAACCTGTGCAGATCGATTCTCCATAACTTTTTGACAAAACAGTTTATTGAATCCACATGCAAACAACACAACGTGACCTTATGTTAAACCTCATATGTCTAAGAAAAGATTTATTTCTCTTATTTTTCAGGCACAACGAGAGATCGACTGAAAACTAATTTACATACTTTTATCACCTCATTTACCCTTTATTTGTAACAATGTGATCTTAATGTGTATCAGTGTAAATAACCAGTATGCGACGAAACTAAAATTGAAGGAAGCATTGAATTATAAAAACCGATGAGCTAATTTACACTTTATAAAGTATTGCAAGTGTCATCCGCCAAATAGTTCCTTATGAGAGAGGTCATTTTGAATATGCTGCTTTGGATTTCTGCTGTATGTTTAATTGTGGAAAGCAGTTCTTTGTGTAAGTTTGTTTATTTCTTAAAGAATTATATCAGACAATACATACGCATTTTTACAATGGGTAAAGTTCTCATGTTAAACAGATAACCTAACTGTTATAGAAATGTGTCTATTCAACAACAAGGAAATGTATTACATGTATTATTTAGGTTCATAACATATAACAGGTGTAGCATGTAATTATAATTCCTCCATACACAGGGCGAACTAACAATACAATTGAAGGTAATACAAAATACCGAACACAGGTACCACAAACAACCAGCCACTAATAGGTGTATCCAATAATCATTGTAGTGCATTCACTGTACACTGAATTAAAAAATTAGGGAAACTATATAAAACCATATTTGAAAACGAGAATATTTATCGACAAGTTAGTGGTATGTTTAGTGAAGGGCGCGGACGAGTCATTATGATTAAAAGAGACATTAACAATCAAATATACTTGCTGTAACAACATGGTGCGAGCTGAAACAATAACAGCTAACAAAACCAAACCTATTTTACTTGTTTCTACATGTTTGAGGTGACCAACGCTATTTCATTAATATACAGGCGTTGATAGGATAATTATACGGAAATTTGTATTGTAAATTTAAAAGTCGAGTTATTGTTTTTTTTATTATCGGATTTTATAAATTTGTTTCAACGGAGTACATTTTATAATAGACTTAAAGGGAATAAGATGTGACCCGTTGACCTGTATAGGAAATATACGTCTTGAAAGAAAAACCCCGAAGTTGTATCAAAGATAAACCTGATTTCAAGGGGTTCATGTACATTCTACATTTCGTGTTATTTTATGATTGTCCATTGTACATACTTTTTAAACAAAACTTCTGGTGAGATGTAATATGTTTAAAACCCCTTTTTAGCGCTCTTTACCTGTATTGAAGATTTAAATTGAATCGTTTTAGATTCTGAAGTTGCTTCTATCAAAGCGACTATTGGAAATATTTATATCACATGTAACGACTCGTACAGCATCCACATAACAGGACTTTATGTTGAGCAACATGGGACGTGCCCAGGAGCAAATAACCACAGCTGTATCATATCAGATTCTGACTTGGAAGGCATCAGTACCAGGTGCAACAAAAAGAAGACGTGCAGTTACGAGTTTTTAGATATTAAAGACTGTAATTATACAGAAATATTATCATATAAAGTTTCGTATGGCTGCTTAGGTTTGTAACATTGTTTTAATATACATGGAGAAAAACAAATTGTTTTTCGTTATTATTGGTTTTAGAGGGATGAGGAAAAAACTTTAGAAAGTCTCTGCTATTAGTGATCTAGAAACATGACCTTAAAATGGTTTCAAGAAGCTTCAGTGTTATGACAACTCGGCAATTGTAAAAGATAAACGGTAAAGCCATTACGTCCTCAACATTAAATTCATGTGTCGTAATGATATGGATCTTTACATATCTTGCGACAAATCGTTGGAAACGCTCTCGTGGTAAATGTTTACTTTGGACCTTGACATTTAATTGGGACCATGTTATATAAATAACTTGTAAACGAATTTGTTTACGCATATTTGTCATGTTCTAATTGATTGACTATTGAATGCTTGCTTAACGTGCAATATGTCATGAATATCCAAGACACTAAAAATATTACAAAAATAAATCAGCGTTTAGAAAAGATGGACCAACACGAAAAAACTTTTGACTACCACTACAAAAATGTTCATTATTTGTTCGGGACAGAGCTTAGTGTTGTGTAGGGGTTACTTTTTTCAAAGGAGTCTTTGTGCATAAATTATGCCCTCTCCAAGCCCGTTACCCGTCGTCGTTTCTGTATTGGTCTGCAAAAACCTTCGTGAGGGTCCTATCCTCCACATAAGGACGCGCTGGGTAGCTCTGTGGGTCGAACACTGCAAGCAAACATTCCCAGTATGGTCCGTAAAAAATGTGGAAAACAGTTTCATTGTTCATCTATTGTTCGTTCTTTTTTGCTCTGACATGGTTAGAAAATTACCTCACAAATTCATCAAAAAAATTTTTTCTACATATTTTCAGAAGGATCAAACATCGGAATGAATTCTTACTGCAGAACCATAAAACCTGAAGACACCTTAAGTTGTAAAAATACGCATATAACAACTGTGACAAATGTGAATCTTTTAACTGCTGCCAGCCATTGCAATGAGTGCAAATGTGAAAGTCTTAGAAATGAAATTCTTGAAAAGATCCGGCGCAAGTGTATAAACATCACTGAATGTGGTCTTGATTTCAAAGAAGAAGCTATCAAATATGAATGCATTAACATGCCAACATACATAAAAGTTGCATTTATATGTTTATCTCAAGGTAAGTTTTGTTCGTTCAAAGCACATTATCTTTTTAAAATACATACTTCAATTCAAATAGAAACTAGGTTACACTACTGTAAAAAATGTAAAAAATCAAACATTAAGTAGGATTAGATTTCTTGTTCTTCAAAGCATTTACACGATGCAAGTAATTGTACCATACAATTGAACATCATCGGACGACACATTTTCAATTTAGGACAAGACAATACAGGGAAGACAGCGTGACAAAGTGGAAACATGATTCTATTCAGTCGTTAAAATATGTTTTTATTATGTACGTTGCATTTCTATATCGTCTGTAAACTTTAACGATAAGTTATTTTAAGCACTATCATGCCGTCTAGTTTTTATCAGAGTAGCCGGAGTACCCCATTTTCTGTGGGAAAACTTGTACAGGTTTGGAGAATTTTGCTAAGAATCAGCACTGAGTTTGCATACCGATTATAAAATTAATGTTTTTCTCTGTAATAATTTAATGGTATTTTTAGAGGATTATGGAGAATTACAAACTACAACAATCGGTAAGGTTTTGTTGTCCAGCATCTGCGTTATCTATATGAATATTAAACATTGTGTTCCATTTAGTATTAATGTTACTTCTCATAACGTACACATGACTTTTTCCACAGTAAAATTTGCATCAAACGGTAAACGTTGACCACATAAATAACATTTTAAAATCAAACAACATTTTAGAAAAAAAAATAATTATCATAAATGAAACTTTTTAGACTTTTTCAAGATCAAAACTTACAAAAAAACAAAGTCATAGACAGAAATTCGAATTTCGTTATTGACAACCTGCACAAAATACAAATCACTGTATTTCTACAGTCAGAAGAACTGCGATAGATTAGTTTATAAATAAAATAACTTTATACAAATCTTTTATCACTAATTGTCTAAATTATCGTGTTTCACAAGCGTTTTTGCACCAAAAATATTTTAATAGAACTATGTAATGTATTCTTATGTGAGTATTCATGGTAACTGACAATCGGAAAGTCCATTTAACCGGAATGTAATTAGTTTAATAAGGACACTGCATGATCCAGTGCATTGTAACCTGTTTAAAGATTCAAACATTCACACTTATTAAATATTGCAAACCTTATGGTAGTCTAGTTTAAAATAATTGATAGTGGATTTAACTGATACAGGTTGTAACTGCAGAAAGTACCACATATAATAAAGGTACAGACTATGGTATGGCAGCTACATTTAATATGATTATTTCATTTCGTTTGTTGTCAACAATTCAATTAGCTTTTTGTGCTTCAGAACCTTCCAACACAGTGCAATCTTATTTCCAAATAACTGTATTTATATAGACACAACTATTTCATATATTCTGTTTTTGAATACGAATGGAAACAAACTGGCAATTCACAGCCGTGATAGATTGATTGATTGATTGTTTTAACGAGCAGTATCTCAGCTGTATTCAGACAAGAAAACGTAACAAACAATAAATTAACGCGAAGATGGGTTGTATATCAGAACGACCTTTTGACTAGCACTGGAAAAGTATGTAGGGCGGAAAATTACACCTGAGCCTAATCTTTTTCGTAATCTAAAAAATGGTCTTAATCGTGCAAGAAGCGAGGTACTCTCTACACAAGTCACGCACTACGATCCGCGGTCAAGGTTTCCGTATTATGACCTGAACTCTCAGCGAGAAGGCATTTTGATCATGGTTTGCCTAAATTAGCGATAAATAAATATTTTTCGAAAGAATTAATATAAAGTTTTTTCATTTATTACTCACATAAATGGGATTTCTCTCAATATATTTTTAATTTATGTAGGACTACAGTAAGGACCACAGTATTATTTAATCCTGTAACTTATATTTTTCAGTTGCAGAAAATACAATGGAAAAGGACACTACTGAAAATAGTATGCAGTTTTAAAATTAATTGACCCGTATAAAAGTATCAATGAAAAATCGTGTAGTTCCAAAGCATGTTTCACGTTTAAAAACACAATGTTCGTACAAGGAAATACGAGTATTTTAGCTAAGACCATTTGATACGTTACAATCTTTATATAAGCGTAGTGTTTTACAAACATTGCCTTTAACAGTTCAACACCTCAAGCATCGTTCATAAACAACGATAGTTTAACCTATATGTTCAGTCACAAAACAATCTTCGTTGCCATGACAAAGCAGCTCTGATTCGCCATAATCCATTCGGATTCAGATGGTTGATAACCGACGCCTCTTTCCTAGATGAAAATTGTAAGGCTCCATATTACTGAGATTTAAAAATAACTTTGGTATCACCTAATACGTAGAAACAATCTGGTTGTAAAATATATATGCCTGTTTATTTATTTGTTTGAATAAGGTTAAACGCCAATTTGAAATATTTTTCAGCTAAGTAATGTCTTCATACTTAATTGAGGGAAAAGCAGAAGTACCACTTAAAAACAGCCGACGTTTGGCACCAATTATATATATATATATTATTAATTGATATTTTTCTGATAAATTTGATTGGTGTAAAGCCTGTCACATGACATGCTGTATTTGGTAAGGTTCTTTGAAAACGGCCGATAGAAAAGTGATGTTGCACGGTTATATTTAGAAAACATGATATTGCACGGCTATTTTAAATAATTGGAATTCCCATTTAAACAGCCAATCAGAATGACTTCTTTCTGTTTCCGGTTTGAAAGTTAGGAAAGTATGTACATTGTGAAAAATTGCAAATATTTCAATATGTTGCATGTATTTTTGTATTTATAAATCTTTTAAATTGAAAGTTTTCATAATTTCAGATGATATTGAAATCAAATGTGATATTTTCGTACATGTGACAAAACCCACCAAAACAGTAAACTAATCAAAAAAACGTTGAACTAAATTCCTTTATAATACTAGTATATACAGATGTGCATAAAAATATCAATTAATAATATACCAATTGTAGCCTTTAACTACGGTCGATATGAAAAAATATCGACATGAGACAACATATCGACCTCCAACTTCGTTGTCGGTCGATATGTTCTCATGTCGATATTTTTTCATATCGACCTAATTTAAAGGCTATAATTGTATAATATATATGTATAAAATATGATCAATATTATTATTTTATTAATAATATCAAATTTAATTGGGCTAAAAAACACACTACTATTATGAATTGGGTATCACAACATTGTATTCTTCTTAAAGTACAAGGCCTAATCTGAACGGTTATCAAAAATTTAAACACTGCCACTAATTAAATATTGCAAACCTTATTGTAGAATAGTTCTTAAGTTATTAATACTGGATTATATTTATACATTTTACAATTGCAGATACTTCCACAGATTATAAAGGTACAGACTATGGTATGCATTTCTTTGAGCAGCTACATGTAATTTGTTTATTTCATTTGTACATTAACAATCAAATCAAATGGTTTCGAGTGTCAACAATTCAACTTGCTTTATGTGTTGCACGACCTTCTAATAAACATTGTTATCTACTTTCCAAATGACAGTATTTATATTGACATAATTCAAACCAAGTAGCAAATACCATGCATTCACTTTGATATATAAAGATTCAAGGAAGAACATGACATGCGCATAGTTAAACCAAATTTTCAATGTTACAATTATTCTTTGCGGTTTGTAAATGCAATTACCAACAATGGCTTACATTTTATGTCGAAACGAGTTATTTTATGTATTCATACGAATTGATATTTTTCTGTAGTTATACCAGCTGTATCCTGTGTTGGTGCATTATTACTTGGCATAGTGTTGTTGATTTGTACCGTAAAGTTAGCTGACAGGTAACTCCTTAAAATGTTAAATTGACTATTTGGAGTATAGAAATGACTTTCTGTTGCATCTGTTCTACATGCCCCAATAGACAGATGCAATTTTTAATATTCTATACTTTTAATTCAGACCTAAATGACCTTTATTTTTTCATTATCTTCAGATAATGCAGAAAGACAATTGTTAAAGCCTTATCAAGACTACTTAAATATTAAACAATAATGTAACAGTAATCGCTATAACCCATGATGGGGCTTGACACGCCAGAGAGGTCCCCATAAGCACAACAGCGCGCATTTTGTGACACGGTTAGTAGTCGCAACATATCACTAAAGGCGGATGTTATAAAAGGTTTCATGTGGTAAACATTTATAAAAAACATTCTTTATTCATTTGTCTTATTTAAGACAAGAAGATAGCAGAAGCTAGGTCCTTTAATTTAATATATTGATGATGTCCTTTCAATGAACAAACCTCAATTTGCAGAGTGGCCTTCGTAAATATATCCTTCAGAACTAGTATAAAAGAAACCCCAGAAACAGATTCATCTAAATCATTTTTAGACTTTCACCTCGAATATGACATCAATGGTCATCTACTCACTACGCATTTGGGACAAACAAGACGATTTTAATTTGAAATTTATAAACTTTCCTCACATGTACAGCAATATTCCAGCTTCTCCTGCACACGATGTCTATATTTCCCAATTGATCAGATATGCAAGAGCTTGTAGCAAGTATACTTTTTTTGACAAACGCCACTTATTTCTTCGGGATAAACTTATAAACCAGGGTTACAAAAAACACGACTATTCCGCGCCTTTAATTCAATAAGTTTTACTAATAGATACCACTTTCTTGTTAAAAAATATTCTCGTTATGGTTATAGATAGTTTTCCTAATTTTTGATTTAGTGTACTGTGAATGGGCTTCGATGATTGTTGGATACAACTATTAGTGACTGGCGGTATATGATACCTATCCATTTTAATCAACTAACAAACACACATACTACAGTAATGGAAGCGGGAGGTTCGGCATGCCATAAAACCTGGTTTAACCCACCATTTCTTTTGAAATGCTTGAACCAAGTCAGGACCATTGCTGTAGTTACTATATTTTTGGCTGTTGGTTCTGTAGTTGCCGGATTCTTTGTGGATTGTCTGTTTTGACAGTTTCATCGGTGTTCAGTATTTTGTTATTACCTTCATTTATATATTTTCCCAATCTTAACTTCTGATCTTGTTTCCACTTTTCGTCAAGTAAAATGTCGTCAAGTAAGGGTTGTAAAGAATATGAGAGTAGACATTTTAAAAATTACCTTGATTGAAGATAAGACGGTAATCTTCATTAAAAATATATATTGTCTAACCGGACAATAATTTTTAATAACATTGGGAGACACTGCACCCTGACTCGTATAGTAAAATAAACTTTGATTATGTAGAGCTCTCTGACGTCCAACGATCTAACCAAACAGTGTGTTAATAAAATTACAATCATAAATTTATAGATGTAAGACGATGAACAGAGACTATCAAACGACTGTTCTCGTGGACAGCAACAGCAGCCATGTAGTGAACACAATCTGGAATCAAGGTTTACACTTTGCGAATTCGCAGTCTTCAACAGAAAATTATTTTGAAGAAATTAACCTAGAGGTAAACAATGATTCTGGCTTAAATGGAACCTTTGTAACCTTTCAGCATCAAGGAATTTCTCCTAACCTGGGTTTACATAAATCTGTAAAGCCATTCACGCAAACCAATAATGAGGCAGAAAATGTTAATTTGGTAAACGACCAAATAATTGAACATCCTCAAATAAAAGTATTGGAATTACCCGAACTAAACCGTTATGAAGGAATAAATAAATACGCAAAAATCAAACAAGAGGTAAAACATTTCGACTTGATAAACGAGCAAGCAATGGCGAACCCTCCATCACAAATAAGACATTATAGTTTGGCTTTACCTGAGCAAAAAATCAAACAAGAAATGGAAAATGACGACTTGCTACATGAACAAGAAATGAAGTGCCCTTCGTTTGACGTGCGTCATTATAGTATGGCTTTGCCTTTTCCAAGACCTGATACAGAAATAAATCCATACGCAGAAAGTACAATTGGCATCCTCGATGACCATAATGAAAACATTTCAAAAGTACACCGACCGGATGTATCTGTTTGTGACCCGGACGGATATGTCACACTTAATACATCAGTAAATGCTAACAAAATAACTTTGGAATGTGAACAAGTGAATGATTTCCAACAGATATATGATAGTATTAATGTTAATGAAGACACATATGATCATGCTAACAAAAAACGGTGTGAAGCAATAACAGCCAATTCAGATGAGGTTTACAACCATTTAATGGATAATATGTACGATACCACTGATAAACAGAAACACGAGGAAAGAAAAGTAGACATGTACGATCATGTTAATATTTGTAATTAACACGATATGCCATTGTTCAAACTATCACGTGCATTTTGCTGTATTTTGTGTTTTATATTCATTTCATTTACCGGTTTAATTCAAGTTGATCCCGAAACAAGGAATTTCACACTGACCTTTGCTTATTCTCCCTAAGCACACAGATTTTACGCGATGACAAAATATGATTCTGTTTGAACTAAAAAAGAGTAATTGCTGCCATTACACTCCAATCAGCTATTTTACCCCGATATTTTTTTAATATTACGATAACGCCTCTAGAACGTATAATTCGAAATCACGATGATCGAAATAATTTAAATATATGAACTGCACTGATGACGGATCATTTGTTGAAATTTTGTTTCTCATTTATATCGCTATATTAATTTTATTCCGTTAAGGCAAAATGTATAACTGAAACCTCTAATATAAATAACACCATTTTGAAACATTATTTATATGTTGTTTATTGCTGTTTTAAATTTCTACACGAATATTTTCTGCAACCGGGGACGAAGTTGAAACAATTTCCGCTCATGTACTAGTAATAACAAACATTTTTTAACAATTTATGTCGAAAAATGTTCATGTTTAAGTCGTTACTATATGAACATTTTAAAATGAATGCTATTTTTGTTAATTAAGCCATGCTTTTTTGTACTACATCTCCTGTTATTTAAATGTAACGATAATGCGCTGTACATGATTAAAGCTGTATACAAAATTGTCTTGTTTCCATTACAATACTTTACTTGACACTATAGAGTTAGAGTAACTCAGTTTGAATTTTTATATAAGACATCACGAACGTTTAGACGCAAATGTGATCTATGTTTGCTAAATGAGTGCAGTTATAAGTATGTCGAAAAATGTATGTAATATCTTTCATAACCGGAATTGACTTGGCCAGACAGTCAGGGACACTAGGGGTCATACTATTCTAAAGCACCTGAGTTTACTCTCATTTTTTTCTTCACAGTTCCTGTTGACACTGTCGAGTAAGGAGTAACCTTGTCTGAATTTTTATAGAAGACATGATGAACATTTAAACACATATGCGATACATGTCTTTCATATGAGTACAGTTGTCACTTTGGTGTAAAATTTATGTAGTATTTTCCTTTATCGGTAATTTGTTATAATTTCCGTTGATCTCTATTCTACTACTCTAATTTACATGTCGTCTGTATTGCCATGCGTCTCTTTTCATCTATACATTTCAAATGCAAGATTATTATAGTCCAATCGATTCAATATATCCAGCTACTAACAGCCCATCAGACTGTCCTTTCAAGCTTTATTTGTATATGCCACTCACACGAGCTTCACAGTCAACTAGTCTCGTGGACACATCTTATAACCAATTATGAACGCCAATAGTGGTATGCAAATAATTATTTTACCTCAATTAACAGTTATAACACGCAATTTTCATAATCGTTGTAATCCAATGGGTATTAATTGTGCTCCTCTGCTCGCCGACCTTTTTTGTACTCCTATGAGGCTGAGTTCCTAGAAAGCATACTGAAGAAGAAGGAAAAGACTCTGGCCCAGATCTTTAATTTCACATTCCGATATATTGATGATGTTTTGTCTCTCAACAATACTAAATTTGGTGACTATTTACATTAACTTTACCCTAGCGAGCTTGAAATTAAAGACACCACCAATACACTAAGGTCAGCCTCCTACTTAGACCTACTTCTAGAAATAGACTCAGGAAAACTACAAACTAGGCTCTACGACAAACGTGATGACTTCAACTTTCCAATTGTCAACTTCCAGTTCATCGACAGCAACATTCCAGCAGCTCCAGCTTATGGTGTGTTCATTTCACTTTTTGTTATTTTAGATCCTGCGATCCTCAGATTTTCTAGACCGATCACTGCTGTTGACTGCTAACCTACTCAAACAAGGGTTGTTGTACCTAGGTTGATGTTATCTCTCCAGAAGTTCTATGGTCGGCACCACGACCTAATTGATCGTTATGGGAAATCAGCGTCTCAAATACGATCTGACATTTTCGCTGAGCCATACGTAGTGTTTCCTATTCCTGGATTTGACTTTTCCCTAGAAAAGACAATGAGTACCTCGACGGGTGTCTAATTAGAGGCAAGCACTGCTTACTCGTCCGGAGCACCTTAGTGCACCCATGGTATTTATTGGGTTCTGGTTACTCTATTTCGTTGTTTTATGTTTTTGGTTTTTGTGTTGTGTTTGTCTATATCCGGATTTGTAACTGTCCCTTGGCTTTTAGCTAATGGTGTTCGGTCGGTTTTCTTTTTTAATTTCTTATATTGATAGTCTCAATTTCACATTTATATCTTATTGTCAATGTTTTGTTTAAACAAACGGAGTACCCACTGAACTCTTTGCCCTCCGATTGCAACACTCGTTAATTAAGGTCCGAGTCGAACATCCTGATGTTTGGCTCGAACTAAGCAACCCATGTTAACTTAACATGTCTAAATCGAAACGATCGTAATTACGTGGGATAATTTTGTTAATATTTAGATAGTATCAAACTTGCAAAGTCTGTATGCTATTTTTTACTCTTTATATCGCGATTAACTTGAATATTTTAGTACATATTCATAGTTTTAATAACTTCATGTTTAAAAAAAAATAAAACACGATGTAAACAGTTATACAAAATATAGAAAACACGTCAATAAACATGCGGACTAATACTGGATAACGAAAAAAAGAGGGTTTTTTGTAATGAAACAGAAAGTAAGATAAAACTTTAAAAATATTTGAAAATTGAGAAACCTTTCATTACAGCTACATACAACACAAGTAAAGTAGTCAGTCTTGTTTGTTCACAAATTAAATTCCGGTTTATAAAATATATATACTTAAACTAAGTCAATTAGTTCAGTTTACACATGTAGGTTTTTGGTAGTGTTATTTTCACGTTTTCACGTAGACAATGACAAGTTACGCAGGTTGTGTAGCAGGTAACACTAATAATTCGTTCGAATTAAATGCAATTGATGGACAAACACACAAATCTCATACTAATTAAATTAAAATTACGAATAAGCAAACCAAATGGATAAATTACGGACATCTCTTGAGGGAATATACATACATACATATATATGACGAAGTTAATCTTTTGTACTTTAATAATATTTATTACCAATACTAAAGCAAATGGAATTGACATCCAGTTATACCAACTTAACAAAAGTCCTCTCCAGAACAATACAACACATAAATCATATGATATCGACAAGCAATTTATTCATAAATAGAAAAGTAGTTAATGTTGGCGTATCCCAAGGTTTGCTCTGAAAAGATGTCTGTACATGTAACCTTGCCGGAAAACTTTAACACACGGTTATCAGACCCGTAGTCAGGCATACTTTCAGATTGGGCATGCATTTCAGGTAGCCTGGTGACCTCTTAAGACGATTTCTTAACCTCATTGGATAATGATAGAATTAGTTTATTTATTTTCCATATTCATTGTTTTAATAACTACATATTTTACAAAATTAAGACATGGAGTAAACAGTTATACAAAATGGAGAAAACACGCTAATAAACATGCGGATTAATGCTGAATAACGACAAAAATTAGGGCTTTTTAATTAAACAGAAAGTAAGATAAAAAAAGATAAAACTTTAAATACTTTTAAAAATTGAGAAACCCTTCATTAAAGCTACATACAACACAAGTAAAGTAAAGTATACTTAAACTAGGTAAATGCGTTTAATTTGTCTTTGATAGTGTTATTTTCATTGAGACATTGACAAGTTACGCAGGTTGTGTAGCGGGTAACATTGATAATCCTTTCGGATTAAACGCAATTGATGGACAAAAACACAAGTCTCATACTAATTAAATTAAAATTACGAATAAGCGACCAAAGGGATAAATTACGGACATCTCTTGAAGGAAAAGAAGCATATACATGTGACGGAGTTAATGTAGGCGTATCTCAATGTTGGCTTATTGGCCGACCTCTAATCCGGTTTCCCGTGATGTTCATATACATAAATGGGACCCATAAAATGCCTGTTTTAGTTGTACTGTAAACGGAAAGCCCTCTGAAAAGATATGTCTGTACAAGAAACCTTGCTTGAACATTTTAAAACACGGTTATCATGCCCGTAGTCAGACTTTCAGATTGGGCATGCACTTCAGGTAGTCTGGTGACCACTTCAGGTCCCCAGCAGTTCTATAAAAGAGACCAGGTAGTAGTTTAAGGGGGTAACTAACCAATCGTTTAATGTATATTTACAACCTGAATGTATGAAAGATGATTACATAATTTACATAATTGACCAAATTACTCACCGAGATACACGTAAGATGACGCTCAATATGCAGCATTTTTACATCTTCGGTTTTTAGTGATATATACCAACATTAATATTCAGACTGGTGTGGTCATTGGTTTATTTTTGGATGATGTCAAGAAGCCTCAAGCATACCGGATCATTCTGACACGTGAAACGCAAATATACTAAAACCTTTTCCTTATTCTATCTCAAATTCATTTATTAGTTAAAGCATTTATTTATTTATTTCAAATATATATATGGTTTTATAAAACGTTAAATATTTATGTCATAAATTGATAAGCTTGCTTCAGGGTTTATTTGTTAAGTTTATTTAAAGGGAATGCAGGACCCTATCCGCCATTTTTGGGGAAAATTTCAAAACAGATGAGAACATTTATGGTAAATTTAATAACAGTTTCTTTCATTATTAACGCTTAATTAAAATAATAATGAAAGTCTTATACCTATTTTACCACTTAAATTTATTAATGGTTGAAATAAAATTTTTTCGCATAAACAACTTCGGTATTGGCAAAAATAATGAAAATAAAGTTTTTAACAAGGAAGGTAATTTTGACCAAAAAAAAATACCATTTTTAGCACTTTTTGACTAGTTATTTTCCAATGGACAAATATTTTACAGGTAGACCCCTATTTTTCTTTCCATAACTAAAATGTATACCCATTGCTTGACATTATATTAAAATTTCAGAAAATTTCATCAGACAGAATTTTAAATTCTTTTATTTTAGTGCTTTTTATTCTCGTCTCTGTAAAATCTATTAGAAAATTAAAAAAAATTCAGTGCTCAACCCATCGAAAATAAGATCTGAAACACGTATTTTTTATTTTGATTTCTGATAACTTTTATATAAAACAAACTAACTATATTGCGAATTAAAAGGAAATTCGTTGACAAATTATTTTCAGTGAAAGTGTTCTGAATGCCTTTATGTTAATTTAAAGAATCATAAATAGTAAGCATGTACGCGAAATTCTGTAGTAATTGCATTAACAAATTAAAATATCCGAATACGTATATTTGTCAACTACATGTAAACATTTCATTTTCACTTAAATTTAAAACATGTTTGGTAAGGAAATAAATGCTGTTAAGTACATGACTACATGACAAGTGCCTGACGTCACTGTAAATAACACCTTTTTCCGGGTTATATATATATATATATATATATATATATATATATATATATATATATATTTCATGGTTGAGTGGTTTTGTTTGTCACTCTCCTTTCAGGAAGTCATTGGAATGTATTATTTGTAAAATATGGTATGTTTTTTAAATCTTTATCTTTATTTCTTTAAACAGATTTGAAAATAAGTATTTTGTCCTTCAGATAAAATGCACTTTAACACGACATTCAGGTACATTGTAATTTTCCTAAAATCACTGCCTAAAATAGACATTCAGGTGAACACTAATTTTATGGTTTTGTAAATGAGTTACAGGTATAGTGCTTGTAGAACGAATTAAACAAAGACAAGCAGATTTCGTCTTTGTATTTGTATAAAACAAGAAGTATTTAGAATTGAAATTAATCTTTTTAGTATTTACTATACAACAGGAAGATTATGTACTAATTAGCACTCATTGATATGCAAACATATAAATTTTTAACTTTTAATAAACAACTTATATGTTAAATCAAACAATCACAGACAAAATCCAAATTAATGTGTTACCTTCAGTTATTTACTTGTAGTTACTAACTGCTGAACATATGTGTCAAGTACATTTCATTATTGATACTAAATCCAATTAAAATGTTAACCCAATTTATCACTTCCGCGTTAAAGATTTATTATATATTGTATGGCGATTAAATTTCAGCTGTCACATTAAAATACAACAACTTGATACCATAATTGAGACAATTTTAAATATCTTCCTTGTTCTTTTTTGTGAAATCGCATTTTTCGAAATTTTTTAATAATATTACAGAAAAATCTCGCCCATAGATACATGTAAGTAATTAATTATTTATTGTGAATGTGTTTACAAACCGGTATTGTTTTCTGAGGCACATTTATGTCAAGTTGTCAAGTTTGTCAAGTTTGTCAAGTCAATGTCAAGTTTGTGTTTTTGTTTGTTTGTTGTTTTTTCTCTAATAACATGATTTTGATTAATGTTTTTGTACAAATATATACAAAGAAAAATATATACATGTATCACGCTGTTACATGCAAGAATATCTCGTGTCTGTTCATTGTATTCAATGTTTCGACGTTTCAGCTTACATTTCAATGGCAATTCAAAAATATTTTGAGGCTTATTGATTTTTTTCAGCTCATAACAACGAACACATTTGACCAATTATATTTGCAGATTTTTTCTTTAGAATAATATACATAGACCAAACTTTACTCAATATTTTTGTATTAGAATATTTCTTATAAATGCTCCAACCATCTACTTATTACCAAAGACGCGTTAACTATAGGCTTAGAGTTCAAGTTTTACTTTTGGCACCTTGGCCCCGAGTTTTTCTGCTGAAAGTCATGGTTTCTAACCTGGTACTAACCAAGAAAAATACAAATGGAGGCCATACTATTACTAACAATTTCTGACAACCTTAAAAACCCTAAAACAAACAAAGAAACAATAGTAATAATCATACTGCAGGTTGTTATTTATTGTGGGAAACAGAGTGTTTTAAATCAAAATCATTTTTAAAACCCCTGGCCTTTGGAATGAAAACCGCTATCTATTAAGCAGATAAATATAAATCGAGCAAACCGCAAAACTACTTATGTGATAAACACGTGATGAAACGTCACAAATGTTCTTTTTGTTATTGGACGCGGACACAGGTATGTAGTTATAGCAAAAGCTAGGTATTCAGTCGAAAGTTACATGTGTACATGGTCATTGATATTAACCGACCCGGGTACAAAATGGCGCATCATATCACAATGGTACATTCTTGTCTTGTTGCCTAAGTATGTTATTGTTCAAATTGTTCATATATTTAATCAAACGGATGTGTTTTTAATAAAATCAGATACAAAAATGTTTCTTAGCGGAAACGGTAACAATCTATGACTACATGAACAAGGAGATCAAGTTATTTTCAAGTATACAGAATCCGCATCTTAACAACCAACCTATACCATTAATTACATCAAATACGCATTTGGTATAACATTTGAGACTGTCGGCAAATGGAATATACATGTTGATAATATTGTATTATCTGCACAAAACGGCTTAATGTTTTGAGAAAGTTAAAATACCAAATAAAAGTCGCGCCAATTTAGAGAAGTTATATATAGTCTTTATAAGACCTATGTTTGAATATGCTAGCGAAGTATGGGATAATTGTGGAACTCATAACGCCTCTTAAAGTTGGAACAATTACAACTCGAGGCTGCAAGAATTGTTACAGGACTCCCAGTCTTTGCTAGCACAAGCAATGTCTACAGTGAGCTTGGGTCGGAAACACTGAATATAATACGCGAAAAACGGAAATTAAATATGTTTTATATTATCCAAAAGAAACAGAAACCTGATTTTATCTATAAACTTATTCCTCCAAAAATTCAATGTACAACAACATACCCTCTACGAAATGGGAATGACTTTATTATTCCTTATTGTAGACTATCCCTAACTATGAACTCCTACATACCATCAACCATAAGGCTTTGGAACAATCTTGAACTCGAAATGAGACAATCAAGTTAAGCATCAGAATTTAAACGTGAACTTAAAATGTTATATTCAAAACGATTTATCAATTCCAAATTACTTTTCATATGGCCCAAGAAAGTTAAATATTATTCTTACACAACTGAGATGTTGTGCGTCTTTTTTTAATTATTTTTATTATACAAAGTCGAAATATTCACCGACCCTTCGTGTCAATGTGGAGCCCTTCCATTATTTCTTCGAATGTCCTCGCTACATAAACCAAATACACATACTAATGCAAATACTTCAATGGGTCCAAAAGTAGACGTATTATAGATGTACGCTTACTGGTGTCAGGAACAGATTTATTTTTATTACAAGAAAAGATATATTTTCATTACAAGAAAATAAAGACATATTTAGGACCGCGTTCACATTTATTAAAGGGTCTAAAAGATTCTTACTTTTATCCACAAACACACACAATATGTTTACAATATGTTTATGTTTTCGTTACTTAATTCATACCTTTTAAAAAAGTATATACTGATACTTTTTAGCATGCTCAACATATATTATTATAAAATATTTGCTATTGTCGGAGAAGACTTCATAAGTTTGTTTAACTTGTATCTTATCCTTTTTGCTGATTTTTTTTTGGCAAAAAAATATATTTAAACTATGACTAAATGCAGATGGTAACTGAGCTTTTAAATTTAGCTGAAGAATCTAAGTAAATTTTTTTTTTATTTAACCATGCACAGTTTCATAAAAATTAATCAGACTTAAATTGAGGCCGGGAATATAATGCAATTTTACCCTGTAAAGCCAGTAATTGCCTCTTTTAATTACTAAAGTATTAATAGCATATAAAAGACTGGCATGGTGTAATTCTTTCGAGTTAATTTTTGTAATCGCCGTAAACAATTTTTTTTAAAGTTTTAACTGTCTGCACGTAAACAGATACATTATTTTTGCGAATAAATGATATTTACCGGCAAAAGGTGTCTATTACAATCATCACCTGGTATTTATATCGTAGACAACGATTCGTGAGTTAATACTTGTGGCTTTACGTCCAGCGAGCAGTATTTCAGCTATATTTAGGTTGAGAACAAGTTAACAACCCATTTATTAACGGAAAAAGGGGGTGAGATCGGACACAGAGAACACAATTTATTCTGCCACTATAAAAGTATGGAATTTTTATTTATATGGAAAAACCAATTTATTCGGCAAAAAAATGCACAGATACTAATGCGATCCATCTTATAGCCATTAATTTTCAAATTCTATTTTAAAAAAAATTGGGGTTTTATGGTACTTTAACATACAGACCTTAGTAGATAAACTAGCAAGATCAGATAAAAGCGATGTGTAAAGTAACGGGAGAAGCAAAGGTAACTGAAAACTTTTTCCGGGAAACCGAATGGGATGGCCGACCGACACAAACTTATTATTATGTGTAAGATGGATCGCATTAGTATCTGTGCATTTTTTTGCCGAATAAATTGGTTTTTCCCTATAATTCCCCATTAATGCTATAATGTCCCGACGAAAAATCGTTATATTCAAGTTTTATTCATTCATTTTGTTAATCTACAATAATACTGTATAATAGCCTCCAATTAAAGTTCGGAACTCTAAAAGAAACCGAAGGTCAAGTCAAGTAATATTTATTTATAAGTCGGTACAAGTTACAAACAAATAACACAAGCTCTAATGAGCTTTTAAAACCGACATTGCATTACAAACATATATAAAATTGACATAACGAACAAAAAATAAATAAAAGACAGCACTACATTGAAGCACATGCAGAGGACATACACAGCAAAAGAGTACATTTATAAATAAGCACACGCAAAAATACATATGCGTATATAGCACCCTATTTAGGCAGACACACATAAATAGACATAATATTAAGATACATAAAGCTAATTAAAGAACAGATTTCATGCAAACAATAAAGCAAGACAGAAACATAAAAAAACATTAAAATATTAAAATATATGGATGACCCACCAGTTTTGACCTAGTTCAAAAGGTAACTTTTGCTATTTGCAAAAACTGCATTTACATACATGCCCTTCCCACTTGCCAATGAGGCCCTTAAATTGTTCCAAAGACATTCCCTCCCTAAATTCCTGTAGTAGATTATTCCATAAGTTTGGAGCAGCATACAGAATTGAGTGTAGGCCATATCTGGTGGTTCTTACCCTAGGTTGTTCCACTGTATTTGTATATCTGAAAGAATATATATTTGCTTTAGGTTCTATTAGATCCTTTAAATATGCTGGTGAATTTCCATTAATGATTTTATAGGTTTGTATGGCTCGTGATCTTAAGCCCCTGATTTTCAATTGTGGCAAGTTGGATCTAGATAATAATTGTTCATATGTTGATGTTACATCATTATAAATAAATCGTAGAGCTCTTTCTTGTATATATTCAATGTGCTTAGTGCTTGATTCATCACAAAAATGCTATACTAGTGGACAGTAATTAAAATTAGATAAAACAAAAGAGTAACATATGGTCAATCTGCCTAGTCTATTCAGATGAGTTCCAATCCTTTTCAATACATTAAGCTGCTGAGATGCGTTTTTGCAAATTTTTGAAACATGAGATTTGAAATTTAGACAGAAATCAAAAGTAACTCCCAGCAGTTTTACTTCTTCATCAGATTTAATAATATTACCATCCAAATCAAAAGATGTATCTTTAACAAGGGTCTTCTTTCAAATGGATATGGCTTGGAACTTATTAGGATTAGCCTGCATTTGATTGTTACAAAACCAGTTTATAAGTATTTTGCTTTCAGTTTCAAGTATTTTAACAAGATTTTCAACATTATCGTCAGAATATAACAAGGTGTTATCGTCTGCATAGTTGTACAGAGAACTCTTTTCAATATAGTTAAAAATATCGTTAATAAAAATATTAAAAAGCAGAGGACCTAAAATTGATCCCTGCGGGACACCTTTATACAAAGACAAAAAGAACTATATGTTGGTCCAATTTTAACACATTGTTTTCTATTATATAAGTAGCTATCAAAAAGTTTGAGTGAACTTGAGAAACACCATATGATTTAATTTTTAACAACAAAAGATTATGTGGCAAACAATCAAAAGCTTTTGATAAATCCATCAAAATGGCAGCAATAAACTTATTATTATCCAATTCATGTCTCCAATCTTCCAAAATCTCATTTAATGTATCTTGGCAACTATAGACTTCTCTAAATGGAGACAAATAAACATTGTCAAAGTTTTAAAAAAAAACATTAACTTGAACATACATTGCCCTTTTGAAATTGCTGGTAAGACACTTACAGGTCTATAATTACCTTTTGTTAATACACTATTCTTTTTGTGCACTGATACAACTTGTGCAACCTTTAACTTATCTGGAAAATAGAGGTAGACATACTCATATTTATCATATTTGTAAGGTATATTTAAATCATGAACAAATGCCCTGAAATGCAAGTTAGTTCATACTGTTGCGCGTGAACAGTAGTTCACTGAAATCGCACCTGTTGGCGCAAAAAAGTTGGACAACCCAAACTGTATTTGTAGGTTAAGAAAGACAACCTATCATTTCTCTTATATTGTGAGCCAATATAATATCATTTTGACTTTGAGTCTTTAGTTTGAAGTTCTTCTTATGGTTTGTCACTTGAACAAATACAAACATGTTTATACATTTTAAAAAGAAACATATTTGTAGGTGTTTAAGACTTTATATCCATTCGTTGATATATATTCCTTGTCATTTCGTTATATTTTATGCGCGCTCAAAACATATATGTACTCTTAAGATTCGATATGATCTAAGTCATTTAATGCGAATTATAATCTTTGCAATTAGTTTTCGAATCTATTGTCAGTCTATTGTTTACGTTTAAAAGCATCTATACTGATGTCTTGCATAATAAACACTTATGCTTCTACACTGGAATCTGTTGGTTAAGATAATTGCCGAAGGGGTGCACTCGATTAAACTATTTATATAAATAGTCCATTACTAGGTAATGCGATTTTGATAAAAACAGTTCCCATCAATGAGCTTTTATTATTTTTGTATTTGTTTCATTTTTCTTTTTATAGGCATGGACAGGGAAGATATATATATGGGTACTTTTAATTGCTTGTTTAAGTTTATCTGAAGGTGAGTAGTGCCTTGGTGGTCGAGTAGTCAAGGTAGTTTGCCTACTTATTAACGCGCGGTCTGTCAACACTGAGCTTGCGGGTTCGAGTCTCGCTGCGGGCCTTAATTGACAAGGTTTGCAAATTGTCCTGCAGAAGATGGGGGTTTCTGCCGTATAGTCCGGCTTTCTTCGCCAATAAAGTTTGGACGCCATGATTAGGCTGATAATTGCTGAAAGTACCGTTGAACATCATTTAAAAAATACCGAATGTGGGAACAAGTCATTTAATAGAAAAATGTTAAGAGTTTCATTAAATTTGACCCAACAATAGACACAAGTAATAGTGATTGATGGCTGCTAAACATATACACTAAATGTTGGCTTATTTTGGTTATTCTTTTTGCGTGACAAATGAAAACTACTTACCGCGAATGGTCCAGCTTACGCTCCTTTTATAGAAGTCAACAATTATTTTCCACAGTTATTTAGCGTTTTGAAATGCGGCGGAGTTTTCATTGTGATAGAGCAATTTTCTATAGTAAAGTTTGACCTAAATTACAACGGAAGAGAATGTTTGGAAGAGTCCATTGTTGCCTGTTCGAAATCCTTCGGGTAATATCGTCTGCATTTAAGGCGGGAAAAGCCTCGCTGTTTGTTCGAATACTACTGAACGTTACGAAAGCAGACGATCTTTTTGAAAACAACGCTAGGTCCCTTTTGAAACTCAAATGGCCGACTTCCTATGTAAAATTCTCGTAGCAAATGTGAAGGGCGATTTGGAACATGCCAACAACAAAAGCATAATATAAAATATAGATGTGCTATCGTGTAGAATTGTTTTAAATTGGATTTTAACACTACAAATTAAAGGTACAATATGGAATAATAAAACAAAATGCAAGCAACACACTAAGCGCAAGGGGGTGTAACTTTTAGTATAGATAGCATTATTGTACCAGTATTTTGGACAATAACTCGTGATTAGATTATAAATCAATGGTAAAAATGTAATGATATGTGAGGGGTTGAAGGGGGGAGGGGCGGGCAGGAAATTATGATTGCAGTTAGAGATGTATGAACCGTTCGATTGGAATAGATATTCAAATATTTTGTAGCAATAAATGTACGCCTAATCTGTCAAAATCAACAAAAGGTGTCTTTAATGTGTAAGGACCAATCGGAACATCTCTCGGCCATTTCCATCAAGGTTCGGGAAAGAGACTTTTCGACCATAGTAGGAAAACACCGACTCGATCCGATTGTGTAAAGACGTGACATTATCTAAATACTTCAACAACTATAGTCCACTCCCAGGCTTTTCGCATGTTTAGATATGAAACGAAAGTAACTACAGAGGACACACAGAATAGTCTCTTTTCAATGTTCTCATGCAACCATACAACCATACTTTTTTTAAATTACGCATATTGGTTTTATCCATGCATTGACAATAGTTACAATAGTGTATGTACACGTTCATTTCAGGCCGTAAACGTGTAAAAAGAAACCTTATCCAGCTAGCCGAACAAATAGAAGACCTTACTGGCAGAGATGCACTAAAGTTTAATGGTTACGGTTGCTACTGTGGTTGGGGAGGAGGTGGAAAACCGGTAGACGAAACTGACCAGTAGGTACTCCACAACCTTTAGCCATGATATGGCGGCAAACTGCTTATAAAAAAAATAAAAAGTTGCAAAATAGGTTTACGTATCCACTTAAAATATCAGTTCATGGTGCATATTATACTGCTGTTGGGAATAAAGGTACCGTTTGGAAATTGTCATAAATATATTATGAATTAATGCCCATCATGCAGGCTGCTGTTTTTACGAGAATTTGTCATTACAGATAGCCTATAACAGATAAGACCTGTGATCATACAACATAAAAGGCGGAACTTTATGCATCTTATACTTAAAAAAAATAGTATGTGTTTTTTCTTACCCACAAGCCTATCTTAAATATAGATAATCTGTTTACTTTTTACTTAAATATTATCCGGAAGAGTTATGGTTGTTAATTTTCATATTTAAAGCTGTACGAAAAAGTACATTTTTAACAATTTTCTTGCAGCTGTTGTCAAAATCACGACGACTGTTACGGAAGTGTAACAACTGATTTACCCGACTGCAGCCCTAAATGGAATGAGTATAAATGGGACATCATGGGAAAAACCATTGATTGTTTAGGTAAGTGGGACAGTTTACGAATAGATATAATATCTACTGACTACAAAAGGTCGTAAATAAATAAAACACGAGATACAGAGGAAAAACGTCATACCAAGTGGCAATACGCTTTCATAATCATTATGTAGTAAAAATATACAATATCAAACTTCAGTTAACTCCCAAGTTGAACACAAAAAATTTAAGATGACACTTGTTAACAAATCTTACTAACAATTTGGGTGTTTGTTTTGAAAATATAATCAAATCATGCGTACGTGGCACCCGGCACCCTACCCGCTACTTAACATAATAATCGTCTTTCAAGCCGACGCGAAGAGATTGCAAAATTGCAAACAGGTTCTGAGTCTTTTGTGGGGCATACACTCACTAGCAATCAGCACATACTTGATGGTAAACGTCGAATGTCAGAATTGAAGCCTTTGCATTATCTGCCCTGAATATCGCCAAAAGCATTATTTTAATATCAAGTGTTGCTTAAACATAGTCTAAACTAAAGAAATGGATATGGGCTCAATATTAAAACGATTGTCATGGCTAAATAACTTTTTTAGACATAAAGTTTTTCTACCCGTGACTTGCATGTAAACGTCAGAATAGTAAATACTATTTCTTATTAATATCAAAATTGTTTAAAACTATATTCAACCAAACATAGTTACAGAGATAGTTACATTGTAGTTTTCAGATCCAATGAAAACAAAATCTATATTATTATTTCTCTCTCGATGACTGAAAGGTCTAGATTGTGAAAGACAATGTCGAATCTGATGATATAGATAAAAATAAAAATAAAATATTGATGGCGACAAATTCGTTCTTATTTCCCTTGACGTGCATGTATATTTTTTCTCTGTTGCTTATTTCGCCTGGAACATGTTAAAGTTCAGTTAATTAGATATTTTGTAGTTGTATTTTCGACTGATTCGAAAACCTTTATGATGTACATGTCTGATATGTTTGATGGTACAGATTTTAGTTTATAATAAATCGGGTATCACCCTTAGCTGATACGACTTCAATGGTTATGTCGATTAACCCCTGGCTGATATGAGTTAATGTTTTAAAACGGTAGTATTCCTTGCTGATGTGAGTTAATGTTTTAAAAAGGTAGTATTCCTGACTGATGCGAGTTAATGTTTTAAAACGGCAGTATTCCTGGCTGATGTGAGTTAATGTTTTAAAACGGTAGTATTCCTGGCTGCTATGAGTTAATGTTGTAAAACGGTAGTATTCCTGGCTGATGTGAGTTAATGTTTTAAAACGGTAGTATTCCTTGCTGCTATGAGTTAATGTTTTAAAACGGTAGTATTCCTGGCTGATGTGAGTTAATGTTTTAAAACTCTAATACCCCTGGCTGATATGAGTTAATGTTTTAAGACGGTAGTATTCCTGGCTGATGTGAGTTAATGTTTTAAAACTCTAATACCCCTGGCTAATATGAGTTAATGTTTTAAAACGGTAGTACTCCTGGCTGATATAAGTTAATGTTTAAAAACGGTAATACTCCTGGCTGATGTGAGTTAATGTTTTAAAACTGTAATACTCCTGGCCGATATGAGTTAATGTTTTAAAACGGTAATACTACTGGCTGATGTGAGTTAATGATTTTAAAACGGTAATACTCCTCACTGATATGAGTTAATGTTTTAAGACGGTAATACTCCTCACTGATATGAGTTAATGTTTTAAAACAGTAGTATTCCTGGCTGATGTGAGTTAATGTTTTAAAACTCTAATACACCTGACTGGTATGAGTAAATGTTTCAAAACGGTAATACTCCTGGATGATACGAGTTAATGGTTTAAAAACTGTAAAACTCCTCACTGGTACATGTATGAGTTAATGTTTTAAGACGGTAATACTCCTCACTGATATGAGTTAATGTTTTAAAACGGTAATACTCCTCACTGATATGAGTTAATGTTTTAAAACGGTAATACTCCTGGCTAATATGAGTTAATGTTTTAAAACGGTAATACTCCTGGCTGATATGAGTTAATGTCTTAAAACGGTAATACTCCTGGCTAATATGAGTTAATGTTTTAAAACGGTAATACTCCTGGCTGATGTGAGTTAATGTTTTAAAACGGTAATACTCCTGGCCGATATGAGTTAATGTTTTAAAACGGTAATACTACTGGCTGATGTGATTTAATGATTTTAAAACGGTAATACTCCTCACTGATATGAGTTAATGTTTTAAGACGGTAATACTCCTCACTGATATGAGTTAATGTTTTAAAACGGTAATTCCCTATTTGCGGAATACAAGAGTTACTTCCCATTTGCAAGAGTTGTCTTTCATAACAGCAGGTATCTAATATTGAACAGATAGGGAAAAATCATGTTTTTATTTTTTTTAAAATAATGTCTATGGACTGACTCTTCCAGTACAACTAAAAAAACTGCAGAATTAGTTTGCATATCATAATAAATTTTACCGGATGCTTTGCTATATGTGAATAAAAAAATATTGTAGAAAAACCACTTTTTACCCACAGTAGGTACTATAAAATACCTGCTCTAAAGAACAGATAACTCTGCAAATGGGAGATAAATCTTGTTTACCGCAAGTAGGGAATAGTCCTGGCTGATATGAGTTAATGTTTTAAAACGGTAATACTACTGGCTGATGTGAGTTTATGATTTAAAACGGTAGTACTCCTGGCTGATATGAGTTAATGTTTTAAAACGGTAATACTCCTGGCTGATATGAGTTAATGTTTTAAAACTGTAATACCACTGGCTGATATGAGTTAATGTCTTAAAACGGTAATACTCCATACTGATATGAGTTAATGTTTTAAAACGGTAATACTCCTCACTGATATGAGTTAATGTTTTAAAACGGTAATACTCCTTGCTGATATGAGTTAATGTTTTAAAACGGTAATACTCCTGGCTGATATGAGTTAATGATTTAAAACTGTAATACCACTGGTTGATATGAGTTAATGTCTTAAAACGGTAATACTCCTCACTGATATGAGTTAATGTTTTAAAACGATAATACTCCTGGCTGATATGAGCTAATGTTTTAAAACGGTAATACTCCTCACTGATATGAGTTAATGTTTTAAAACGGTAATACTACTCACTGATATTAGTTTATGCTTTAAAACGGTAATACTCCTTGCTGATATGAGTTAATGTTTTAAAACGGTAATACTCCTGGCTGATATGAGTTAATGATTTAAAACTGTTATACCACTGGTTGATAGATGTTAATGTCTTAAAACGGTAATACTCCTCACTGATATGAGTTAATGTTTTAAAACGATAATACTCCTCACTGATATGAGTTAATGTTTTAAGACGGTAATACTCCTCACCGATATGAGTTAATGTTTTAAAACGGTAGTATTCCTGGCTGATGTGAGTTAATGTTTTAAAACTCTAATACACCTGGCTGATATGAGTAAATGTTTTAAAACGGTAATACTCCTGGATGATACGAGTTAATGGTTTAAAAACTGTAAAACTCCTCACTGGTATGAGTTAATGTTTTAAGACGGTTATACCCCTGGCTGATATGAGTTAATGATTTAAAACGGTAATACTCCTGGCTGATGTGAGTTAATGTTTTAAAACGGTAATACTCCTGGCCGATATGAATTAATGTTTTAAAACGGTAATACTACTGGCTGATGTGATTTAATGATTTTAAAACGGTAATACTCCTCACTGATATGAGTTAATGTTTTAAGATGGTAATACTCCTCTCTGATATGAGTTAATGTTTTAAAACGGTAATACTCCTGGCTGATATGAGTTAATGTTTTAAAACGGTAATACTACTGGCTGATGTGAGTTTATGATTTAAAACGGTAGTACTCCTGGCTGATATGAGTTAATGTTTTAAAACTGTAATACCACTGGCTGATATGAGTTAATGTCTTAAAACGTTAATACTCCTTACTGATATGAGTTAATGTTTTAAAACGGTAATACTCCTCACTGATATGAGTTAATGTTTTAAAACGGTAATACTCCTTGCTGATATGAGTTAATGTTTTAAAACGGTAATACTCCTGGCTGATATGAGTTAATGATTTAAAACTGTAATACCACTGGTTGATATGAGTTAATGTCTTAAAACGGTAATACTCCTCACTGATATGAGTTAATGTTTTAAAACGGTAATACTCCTGGCTGATATGAGCTAATGTTTTAAAACGGTAATACTCCTCACTGATATGAGTTAATGTTTTAAAACGGTAATACTACTCACTGATATTAGTTTATGCTTTAAAACGGTAATACTCCTGGCTGATATGAGTTAATGTTTTAAAACGGTAATACTCCTCACTGATATGAGTTAATGTTTTAAAACGGTAATAATACTCACTGACATTAGTTTATGCTTTAAAACGGTAATACTCCTGGCTGATATGAGTTAATGTTTTAAAACGGTAATACTCCTCACTGATATGAGTTAATGTTTTAAAACGGTAATACTACTCACTGATATTAGTTTATGCTTTAAAACGGTAATACTCCTGGCTGATATGAGTTAATGTTTTAAAACGGTAATACTACTCACTGATATGAGATAATTTTTTAAAACGGTAATACTACTCACTGATATTAGTTTATGTTTTAAAACGGTAATACTCCTGGCTGATATGAGTTAATGTTTTAAAACGGTAATACTACTCACTGATATGAGATAATTTTTTAAAACGGTAGTATTCCTGGCTGATGTGAGTTAATGTTTTAAAACGGTAGTACACCTGGCTGATATGTGTTGAATATTATAAATCCTATAAAAGCTTTAAAAGATTATAATCGATGTAGTTAATAAAATTACGAATATGTTATAAAATATGTTTTTTCATCGCATTTTCGTATTGAATCACACATATCGGACCTCGAGGTAAATACCGTAAGGTTGATATGGAAGTCTCGAGAGATTATGAAATGTAACGAAAATTTAGTGTGATGATCAATATTAAAGTTATTGTTAAGTTATTTAGAACTATTGGTACTGTAAAGCATTTAGCTTACTATGATATGAAAATCCGGATCACAGAGCTACGTTCATATTGTTATTTAATTAAACAAGAACAGCGTAGCTTTATTTGTCTTTGTTACTTTGTAGACCAAGTATCAGCCACCAAAGCGGGCACGATGTTGTTTAATGACAAATCCTCTCAGAACTGTCCACGAAGGATATGTGAATGTGACAAGGCTTTGGTGGAATGTTTGTACAGGAATACATACAATCCGGAAAACTTTGGAGTAAACAAAGAATTAAAATGCAAGAACTAACCATCTTTAGTGTAGAAATAAAGATAGTATTTATCATATTTAGTGTTGTATTTTTTTAACTTTTACATCCACTTTGTTTGGTATTAACGATAATATCTCAATTTTTTCTTTTTTGTTTTGATATTGTATAGATATTATTTGTTTTTGATTGAAAGTTTGTTGAAATCACATGATTGTTTTTGTTTTGTCTTGTCTTATTATGATCAATGCACCCTGTTTGCACTTCTGTATTTTCTTCTCCTTTAAGAGTCCAAATATTTTGCATAGAAGAAAAGTATGCCTTTCTTCTGATCATTTTAGCACTATTCAAGTTTTCTTTAACTCTTATAGTTTGGGATTTTTGATTACATGAAAAAAATAACTAGACAAAGTCGATCTAGCGCTCACTAATACCCCTGCTTTTGTAAAATTTCTAGTGAACTGCGACCTTGAAATTTGACGGATTTCCCAAAAATCGATAGCCTTCTTACCAACCTGATATATAACAATATCCCACAGTTTCATTCAAATAGGATGCAAACTTTTGAGTTATTGTCCGCAAACAACATTTATGTAAAATTTCTACCGTTTTATGTGGACTACGACGTTAAAATTTGACGGATTTCCCCCAAAATCGATTGGCCTTTTACTAACCTGATAGCCGAGTGGTCAGGATAGTTCGTCTGCCATTGATCAGGTGGTCTGTCAAAACTGAGATTGCGGGTTCGATTCTCACTAAAGGCATGGTGTACTCGACTCCAATCTTAATTGACAAGGATTGCCAGTTTTCCTACCGCAGGTCGGGGGTTTTCTCCGGGTACTCCGGCTTCCTCCCCCAATAAAAACTGGACGCCATGATATAGCTGAAAAATTGCTGAAAGTGGCGTTAAACACCATCAAACAAACAAACAATCAAACAAAACAACCTGATATATTAAAAATATCGCAAAGTTTCATTCAAATCGGATGCAAACGTTTTGAGTTAGTGTCCGGAAACAAATTTTTTTGTACAAATTTCGAACGTTTTTCGTGAACTGCGACCTTGAAATTTGACTGATTTCCCCTCAAATAGATAGACTTCTTACCAACCTTATATATCAAAATATACCAAAGTTTCATTCAAACTAGATGCGCACTTTTTTAGTTATTATCCGGAAACAACATTTGTGTAAAAATTTGAAAAATTTCTAACGTTTTTTATGGACTGTGAACTTGAAATTTGACTGATTTCCCCTCAAATAGATAGACTTCTTACCAACCTTATATATCAAAATATACCAAAGTTTCATGCAAAACTTTTTGAATTATCATCCGGAAACCAAATGTGGACCTACCGCAGTTTGGGGGTTCTCTCCGGGTACTCCGGCTTCCTCCCCAATAAAAACTGGATGCCATGATATAGCTGAAAATATCGCAAAGTTTTATTCAAATCGGATGCAAACTTTTTGAGTTAGTGTCCGGAAACCTATTTTTTTGTACAAATTTCTAACGTTTTTCGTGAACTGCGACCTTGAAATTTGACTGATTTCCCCTCAAATAGATAGACTTCTTACCAATAAAAACTGGATGCCATGATATAGCTGAAAATATCGCAAAGTTTTATTCAAATCGGATGCAAACTTTTTGAGTTAGTGTCCGGAAACCTATTTTTTTGTACAAATTTCTAACGTTTTTCGTGAACTGCGACCTTGAAATTTGACTGATTTCCCCTCAAATAGATAGACTTCTTACCAACCTTATATATCCAAATATACCAACGTTTCATTCCAACTAGATGCGCACTTTTCTAGTTAATATCCGGAAACAACATTTGTGTAAAATTTGAAAAATTTCTAACGTTTTTCATGGACTGCGACCTTGAAATTTGACTGATTTCCCCTCAAATAGATAGACTTCTTACCAACCTTATATATCAAAATATACCAAAGTTTCATGCAAAACTTTTTGAATTATCATCCGGAAACCAAATGTGGACCTACCGCAGTTCGGCGGTTCTCTCCGGGTACTCCGGCTTCCTCCCCCAATAAAAACTGGATGCCATGATATAGCTGAAAATTTGCTGAAAGAGGCGTTAAACACCATACAACAACAAAAACAGAGCAATGTTGACGAACGAACAGACAGACGGACATGAGGACCCCTATATACCCCTGACCCTCTCGATCCGGGGTATAAAAAATTAGTTCGATCAGCATACAACCAACTTGAGCGCTGCATGTTAAGTTCTGTATCTCCATGTTAATTTCTAGTAAGCCTCATTGAACTAAATTTGGCTTAATGGATTGGTCGAACATTGACCTTTATTTATATCACAGAAATTTTCTTAAAATCATCAGTCTGATCCTTATGCGTATATGGTCAACATACTTTCCACTGCAAAACATATGAAATTGTATTTTACACACAGTGACACAAGTTCAGATCATGGTGAACTGGTTGTGCTGATTTTTTTGATGTAACTTTTGTCTTTCACTTCAGTAGTGTATCAATTAATCTTGTTATGTCCCATATTTAGAACACTAGCTAATACTAAGTGAATTTTCTTAACCATATGGCTGCCAAGATAACAGGGCAGTTGAAATCTAAAATATTCTTTGCAAAACGAAACGCATAATTGATTTTGAAAACAAGAATAGATATTTACTAAAGCGGTTTAAATTGATACAAAAGTACATTTCATTCCTTAGAGATTGGTGAACAAAAACCAGTTTATCGTAGTTAAGAATACATTCAGTCATGTTCAGGTTAGTATTGTCTTTGAAAACGTCGAGCTTCCAACACTGCTCTTCATCTCCTTGTATTGCGTCCATCGATGTTATTACGCGGAATTGTTCGTCAAAAATTGACTGAGCCGAGTGAGGGTCTGTGGCGAAGGTGTGCGCAGACGCACACGTTGATCCAGCTGGTTCAACAGTGTTTAATCCGAATCAAATTCGTTGGTATGGAAGGTCATGATAGCACATTAATGTTGTTATGCTCAAGATAGTCCCTTGTTCAACGCACATTGTGAGGCCTGGCAATGTCCTGTTGGACTAACTCTCTTTGTCGGCCAATTATAACCATTAAGTGGGGTTAGAGAATTTTGTACAGTTTTACGGTCGTTGGTGATCGCAGCCAGCACCATGAACCTCCTTTCAAAGAAGATATCCACGTTTTCGGACACGGGAGAATAAGAAACGTTCATTCCTGCTGCGGTATTTACGAATTATCCGAATTGTTTCAGAAGCCAGAGTCTATCCCAGTTACGGAAAAGTCCAGCCTTTCAATCTGTTGCATCATTTCTCGTCTATGTAACAATGTCAAAAACTGCTTAAAATGCGGCCTTCCGGGTCTATTCCATATTGCTGAAATCTGGTGCGGACTGGTTGCGAGCTGATTTTCTCAATCCAGGTATCTCGACTACAGTGGTGGTAGCAGCAATGGATTTATTCCGTAAATGAAAGACCTGGATGTAGCGAGCTTCACCATGAGTTGTTATGAGAGGCGGTCATTGGTAGAGCATGTCTGCTGAAATCTGTTCCACAACCACAAATTCGTGCTCTGGTTTACGTTTTCAGTTCGTGCAATATCACTTTAGGATACTCCCGCTTAGAGACGGTCGATGATCATATTTTGAGTAGCGGGTCCAACCTTGGCATGACAATATTTAAACGTTATGAGAGCTTTAACGTAATGGTAGAATTAACGTGATTTGATAAAAAGTTCACGTGAAAAACGTTAGCCTAATTTCAATATGATAGAATTAATGTCCACATTTAGAGAGTCACTGTGCTTATTTGGCAGTGAGCGAAAAAGACCTTTAAAGTTGAAAACTTACATGTAAAAATCAACCGTTAAATGAATAAATGAATAATGTGTATTGTAAAAAATTCAAAATGGCCGTGTTTCTTTATTTTGAACAGTATATGTAGTCTATATGTCTTAGTAACTATATAACATTCAGCTTTGAAATTTCTTATATACGTTCATAATCGAAGATATGGAGATTTTAACACCTTCAGCACACCTGTACCCCCTTAGGCTTCGTCTCAGGGCGTACTTGGGGCACTTCAGTTGTTAAAATCTCCATATCTACGGAAATGAACTTGTATAACGAATTTATCCCCGGTATTAGTTTGAAATATTGGATTTTTAGGTAGTTTGTCAACGCAATGGCGGACGTTAAAGTAACCTTTTGATCATTAAAATTAAATACAATTGACATTAACATATATACTCGTCATTTTATTGTATATATGTACATTTTAAGCAAAAAATATTGAGAAATGTTAACGAAATTTCATTGTTTCTGTTTGAAATTTACAGTTGAGCGTAAATGACGTCGGAATTGTAATTGTGACGTCATTTTAATTCGAATGTACAGAAAAATAATGTATCAGGAATATGTTAAATCATACAAATCTATGAAATTCAGACTAAACATAACTTAATAATAACGATAATTATGGATCACACATAACAAACTGGATTTTTTAAGTCAGTTTTTACATTTACACAAAAACACACAAATTACGCATCTGTGAACAGAATTTATTGGAATTTTAACACGGCTTTGTTTACATAGCTAAAGCAAGACGTCATGTTAAAAATTGCGATCATATAAGAAATTGCGATCACGTTTTACGTTGTTTGACACACAAAACGCTAAGTTAGCGATTAGGGCAAGCGACTTTGTGCATGTAGTATAACGTCTTAAATCAAATATTAATAATAGTATGAGCTAATAAAGAACAGTTCATAGAAATCGACAAAAAACAATGTATTCATGTCCAACGGCATAAATACGTATATGGTTAAAGCTTTTTTCCACGACTGTTTCTAGCCGTGTCCTTTGATTGTGCAACAGAAACCATTTTTTAGCCTCAAAGAATTACAAGCAAATCAAACCGACCGTTAAGCTGCATGCGATGCTTATATTTCCTAAGTCATTTGAATTTGTGATTGATTCCATAAAGGGTCAGTAGCAAACCATAAGTCTGTGTATTCTATATTTTTGTAGATTTCAGCAGCAAATTTCTTGTACCTGTTACAATAAATGCAATTGAAAATAACTCCCACACGATCTTGAAAGATGCACTTTTTCCAATATACGGACCGTTGCTTAATCTTAATAAGTCGTTTTTAAATCTTGTCCGTCAGATTTTTGTATCTATTTAAATCTTGACTAAAGAGACCATTGCTGAAGAAATTCCTATTTGGCTGTTGCATATAGAACACAAGTAATGTCTTCTCTAGGACAGTGGGATTTTGTTAACATACAAAAATGGCAGTACTTTGATGACAGCATATATGTGCATACAATTTGTATTGCAAATTATGATTGATCATCCCTTCTAGCAGATTTGTACTCAAGGAATGCTAGTACATAAAGGAAAAGAACAAATACTATCCCATTCAAAATTCAATTTATAATTCATAATTCCTATTGATGTTACAACAATTTTTAAGAATGGAATAAATGCCAAATTAACGTCTTTGTATTGAATCACAATTATTATTAAATGCTATATGGAACAGAAGTAAAATAACATATTCTTTTGTTTTATTTAAAATGTAACAACAAAGGCTATATCTTTAATTCATGTTCAGTGATTTAGTAATTTTCTAAATGACTAAACAAACAATTAAAATAATGTTATTATAAAGCCTTTCTTCTTGTAAGTTTCGCATATAGCTCAGTATAGTTTATAAATAGAATCTGTTATGACAGTTTAAATTTTAAATCTTTAAAATAATAATTTAGAAGATCTAAGAAATGGGTATTTAACAATTTGCCTTGGACAAGCAAATGTATTGTACTGAAATTCCAAAACAGACGATATTACATAAAACAGAAGAAAAATCACACGGATTGTAATTTTAACAAATATCTTTATTTCTATAAATTAAGATTATGCTATTATATTTCTCCTTTCTTTTTTTCTTTTTGTTAACTATTTACTTGTACCATTGTGTGATAGATTTAATTATATGATTTTTTGGTTGATGCTAAATTTAATACAAATAAGTTTGATATTTTGTTAAAGTAGTATATTTTAAACGGTCAACAAAACTTCAACAAAAATTAGATAATCAACAAACACATTTGTGCAATTTTGTACCATGTTATCATTTACTAAATAAATATTTCTGTAATTTTTAGTGCAGAAGTACTTGTTTCTTGGGCTCATAATCTATATTAAAGAAAATGGAACGATTGACAAAATTGGAAACCTAGTAAGTGTAAGCGTCTTATCAACACGATAAGTGTTGCTTCGAATATTTTTCGTCCAAAATGTGCGTTGGTTTCTAAATGCTCAACTACATCCACCAAACTTTAGATACATTTATCTGTGATTTGAGGCATTTTCCTTTCATTTGTGTCACAACTTGTCGCGGCATACTGACCCCGATTAAAAAAAATCACCGTGACTAATTGAGAAGACATTAATCAAACAACAGAATCTCTTGAAATTTGTCTTGTAAAAAGTACTTTAAACAAAAAATATAGCAACTACAGTAATGGTCCTGACTTGGCACAGGCATTTCAAAAGAAATTATGGGTTGAAATAGGTTTTATGGCATGCCCACACTAAATTATTTCTATTTCACTTGTACTTATAAAAACATGTTTTCATGCGTTAATTTAATGTGCAAATTTACCAATATAATACCGACTTTTATAAACGAACCCAATATTTTGAATTTTTTTCCAAGTAAACGTGTCAGTATGGAATCAAAGTTATTAATAAATTCTATTTTTTAAAAAGAAATTACATGTATTGTGAACTAAAAACATTAAATAAAATAACAAACGTTGTTCACTGGATCGGATTTCTTGTTGTTTGAAAAATAAAATATATATGACATGCACATTGCTTGAATTCATTCCGTCCAAACTATATGTACTTATAAAATACGATTGTGTAGTTATATGTTTATTCTTTTAAGTCTTCAATCTATATATTAGTTTTCTCTTTTTTTCCGTAGGATTTTTATGAACACTTAAGTATTTTTTACCTTAACTATATACTATTGATCAACATAATATCAAAACTGAGATTATTCGAGCCTGATTTGGGCAATATGTTCTCGCCTAATCTTAATTGGTAAGGACGGACAGATATCGAACCAAAAAGATCGAACTATATATTTTTTCAGACAATGGTTGATGGCACAACCATATTTACTTTATTGAAACATTTATCACAGTAAAACATCTACTTCTACTCGTGTTATCGTCAACGAAAGATTTGTAAATAGTTCAAAATGTCAAAATATAAACACTGAACAACTATAAGGTACATCCTTCCTTACGAAAGGGCGATGCTTAATTGCAACAAACAACTGGTATTATATTTATTTTTAAGGGTGAACAATGTTGAAGACCGTCTTTATGATTTTTTAAAACTAATATTGGAAAACCTTTTTTTTTCGCTGGAACTAATGACATTATTATTATAATTAAGGCTTTCCAATTTTTAGGAGACTTTGAATTCCTGTTATTTATCTGTTTCTTATTATTTTGTTTCCTTTTGTGTCGCGACATGTCGACCATTTTAGTAATACACATTATGATTACGCAGTCAAACTGTCACACCGAACTCATTTTGAGTTATTTCCACTGACAAAAAACCTTGAAAACAAAAAACTTGGAAACCGTAAAAGATGTCGCAATAAATTTTTTCTCTAAATGGTAAGTTATTAATCGCGACAACTTGTTACATATCTTACAAAGGGTATTGACGATTCATTATAAGAGTTATTTTCCTATTTTATTGCAGTATATTTTGTAGCTTTGTAACTCATGAACCTGATGTGATAGGGACTTCGGGTTTTCACTGTTGGTCCTCCTTTACCTCGACCTTGCAAAAAGGTCACAAGATCAAATGTCATGGTCATGTTTTAAATTTGACCTTTTGTTGTGCGCAAATCTTCTCCTTAACCATAATAGATACAACACTGAAACCTTTACCAAAATGTAGATCTTATAAGGTATTTAATTGCATTTTTTTAAAATTGCCCTTTTTAGGAGTTACATTTATGTATGTACACTTGGACATAAGTTATGGACCGCCAGGATTTTAGTGGAGGTGATTTTATAAAATCAATATTTTTTCAATATAAACCATCTATTGAGCATTTCACGTTTCGTTTAAATAGTCCACTATTTTAAAGAAGGTTATGATTTTACTATTCAAAATGTATAGAACAGACCAACAAGATGTCGTTTGTAAAAATATGCCATAAAACTGCAAAATCATAACTCCAAAAACAATTTCAGTTTGAAACGCTGGTTATGTTACATACAAAGAGTTGGTAGGTTGTGGGTTATTAAGATGTAAGAAGAAATCATTTTAAACATTAATTCGCAAGAAAAGAGTCAGTATCGGGTGTGCTCTGGACACGACTCTGAAGTGTACGTTGAGGGAATTGCCGCCACTCCTGAATTAAAGTATCACGCAATTCTTGAATATTCTTACATGGAGGGTCACGTTTATTCACTTTCCGGCCGAGATAGTCCCAAACATGCTCTATAGGATTCATATCCGGAGACATGGCAGGCAATGGTCATATCTCAATTGCCTTATTTGCAAGATAATCTTTGACGATGCGTGCCCTATGCGGTCTTGCGTTGTCGTCCATGAACACTTGTCTTTCCAAGTGGATGCGCATCGAAATGGGGCACAATACAGGGGTACAGAATCTGATCTCTGTATTTTAAAGCAGTTAGTGTGCCATCTAATGGATACATGTCTTACTTACAGTCATATAAGAAGCATCCCAAACTGTCACGCTGACACCACCCAAAGCTGTAGTTCCCAGAACATGTGCAGGCTCAAAAGCTGTGTTGCATTGACGTCATACCCCCATCCTACCATCAACTTGTTTCAGCAGAAAACGACTTTCGTCGGACCTATGAATTCTTTTCCAAGAGTGAATATGCCAGCCGATATGGTCACGCGCCTACTGCAGCTGGGCATCCTTATGCCTTTGTGTAATTGCTGGTCGCTTTATTGGTCTCTATGCTCGAAGTCTTCCGCAGTTTAGCCTTCTGTTTACTGTCCGCCTATTGATTCTTACATGGACATTCAATCGACTACGAAACATGTTTGCAGTGGTAAAAGGTTGTTGTCTAGCAAGTCTTCTCTCTCTGTTGTCTTCTCCGGTCGCCCTGATCTTGGCCTTTCCCCAACAATACCAGTTTCATTATGTCGTGTAATTAGACCACTGATGACAGAATGGCTAACATTTAACCTATCTGAAACCTGCGTCATTCCAGCCCTTAGCATACCAACTGCTTGCCATCCCTCTGCATCTCCTAATTTTCGTGTCATGTTGAAATAATTTCAAAAAAGAATAAATTTTACCTGCTACACACGTGCACATAATTAATGAAAAAAAAAAACGTCAATCTTGGGTTTTTAATAGCTGAAGGTATTGTTGTTAATATCTCCATTGTTATTGCATCGTAAATTTAGCGATTTTAAAATTTTAAAAATAGATACTACAACGCTATCACCCTTTAGAACAGTTTATTATTAGTTTTTCATTCATAACTTATTAACTATTGATAAAATAAGAGGTATAGGTCTTCCCCAAGGACCCTTATGACTCTTTACATTGACAACAGATAAAAAGACTAAAGGACAAGGTGATAAATATAACATATATTGAAATATTATCTTCTCTGTTGATCATGTTGGACCATCATGGTCAAGGTTACAATGTTATAGGTCAAGGCCAATTTCTATAATTGAAATTTTAATTGTTCATGTATATGAAGTGGTTCATCCTAATAAATGTTAAGCTATTGATGAATAAGATATAAAAAGATCAATAGGTGAGTGGTCAAGGTCATTAAGTCTCTGAACATCCTATTTTATTACATTTTATTTTAAAACATATTTCAATGTTTTTTCTTAAATTTGTTAATATTGGGAAATTGATTCAATTTATATAGATGTAACACTCTCAAACGTGTTCTTCCCTTCAAACGTATCCGATCCTACCAAACGTGTTTACCCTACGCCGAAACGTGTCCAGAGTTGTTACATGCCTTAATTCGACCGATTTCAACATCACCAAAACGTGTCCGCTTTAACATGTCCGCCAAAAGGTTCCTTTTATTGTGACGTCAATGTCATCTAAAAAACTCTATGATGTCAATAACGTAATTTTTAAATCTCTTGATGCCACATGGACATACGTATCCATCACCGGGGGACTGCCACACGGACACATATGTCCTTTATTTAAGCCCCAAGAAACACCAAAAGAAAAATGCTTGTAACTTAATAAAGTTGTATGATAATTATTCCGTAACAAACTTTTTCAAAACAACCGTTGGACACAAGTAACGTCATTATCCTAATGCCGTCAATTATTGTTTGAAGTCAAAATTTCGAGACAAACAAATAACACTGTTTTAGTTTTTTTCGGGGGTGGGCCGGGGGGGGGGGGGGTTGGATAGTGATCTGGATGATGAACTGTATCTTTATGAAAATGACTACTGTTGACCCTGGACACGTATGGGTTCGCAGGCTATGATAAGCTATTTCCTAAAATTGAGTTTTTAGAAAAGATAGGTGCAACAATAAGGGAACCAGTGAACACTAAACAATATATTATTGATAATTTTGCTTTTTTGTTAGTCCAATACCTACCAAATTATTTTTGTACTTTGGTGCTAAAACTATAATAAAAAATTTCCAAAAATGTATTGACTTTTCGCAACCAGCCAATCATATTTTACATTTCACCAACTGCAAGTTCGATGTGAAGGTTTCAATCTCCAATAACTTCAAATTGCCAAAATATTACAATTAGCTATATTATTTTCACAACAAAATGAATTTATGTTGTCAATACACAAAATTGTTTTATTTCTAGAAATTACATATTTTTTATCTATTCAGCAGCTTATTGTGTATAATGTTTGTTTGTAAATATGGACAATAATTACACAATAATAGGATTGGTCTTCATTTTAATGATATTTAATATATAAAAAGTCCAGTTCTTCTCTTTAGTGAATACAAAATGTATATAATCGACGCTAAGTTGTATAATAGACCATCAATCGGATCACCATGGTTATTTCAGAACTTAAATTCAATGTCACACTCCCGATCCTTTTGACAAAAATGGCCAACAGATATTCCGATTGACAGACCTCTTGCTACGCCCTTTGTCGCTATAATTCATTTAGTAGATATAAAAATGTATTGGCTATAAGAAATTGTTTATGAGTATTTAAATTTATTATCTACAATTCTGCCTCACATGAAAGTATGATTGATTTTAATGTTAGTGAAACCAATCTTTATGCTCATAAAAGCAGAAACATTAAATCTCAATTCGATAGCCCACTAATATCACGAAACGAACACGGAATAAATGAAACATAAGACAGGTTGAGATTCGGAACTTGTACCGGTACCAGTACGTGAAACGTGTAATTGTTCCTTCTACGTCAGCAGGACTGGTGTGTCACATGCTTATATGAGACGTACACATTTGTCACAAACTTCTACAAAGCCGTTTACAAGTTGGACTTGCGCGTGTAGTTTTTTTTCATAAAACAGCTTTCTTATTAATGTTGAGTGCTATATTGATTAAGTTTAGGATGTGCTGCATCATTTTTATTCACGCTTTTATTTGTTAGGCCTTTGTAAAACCGGATGAAACGTATTTTTCTAACCGTCTAGCCTCTGAAAACTAAAAATGGGTACCATTTTTTCAGATTTGGGGCTAATTTAAAAATCATAATATATGCGTCATACAAACGACTGACCAATCTAGTTAAGTCAAATTTTGGGTAGTTTTAACTTTTGATTTTAATTTTGACGCCTTATATACACGAACAAGTACAAGAGAAAATAATCTCACCACAAATAACTACAAGTAAACCCGTGAACGTGTAACTACGCGTACCAGTACAAGTGCAAGTTTCATATCTCAACCTCACTATTGTATTGACCTTATATTGCCAATGGGAATTCTGAACTGAAATATCTATCCATCACAGCATACTGGCAAGAGTGGAATCAGTATCGGATAACACACCAGCTTTTTCCTCAGTAACTAGACGAAGTCATGTTCCAGTTATTGCTCATGAATCTCCACTGTAATGACAACTTATAAGGTGTCCCCCATGGTCAGCAAGGGTATGCTCCATGTATTAAAGTCAGACCGGTAGTTGACTTGCTAAATTACGCTTCATAAGATGTTACTGTATAGGAGAGTCCTTCCGGGTGTAAGGGAAGAAACCTGCTCGTTTAATTAATGCCTGAAAACCAGTCGCACCGATGGGGACCTAAGTAATGCTGAAGGGGTCATTGTCGACCTGGGTACTACATCAGCGTACCCAGGGTACGTTTATAATTCTACAAAGTACCCTGATAAAGTAGTTTCATATAAACGTACCCAGGATATAAGAAGCGGCTGCAATCGTACCCTGTTCTCGTTCTACTATCACATGATCATAAGCCTTTCCGGATCTTCGCGATTTTTCGTACCAAAGTTGATGATGCTGATTATCTTCTTTGCATCTATAAAGGTACGACTACAGCCGCTTTTTATATTCTGGGTACGTTTGAATAAAACTAATTTATCAGGGTACTTTTTAGAATTATAAACGTACCCTGGGTACGCTGATGTAGTACCCAGGTCGACAATGACCCCTTCAGCCTAAGTAATTGTTTTTCATGCATAATCAGTCCAGATACATTCACCGACCAAGCTTTACACTTTGAAGTATACTGCATAACGTGTAAAGTTTATATATAAAGATTGCTACATGCTGCTACAATATTATCAAGGAAAATAATTTTTTCTTGCTAAAATGTCCTTGGCCTTTTTTCAATATATAATCACGAACTGGTGTTAATATCTGTTCAGTGCAGTGTACTGATCTCACCGTGATTAGATATGTTTTGAAATTGTAAAGTTCATATGATTACTCAATGAATTATATGCGTTCCTACTACAAGAAGCTGTCAATCTGATGCCTGTCATTTTACAATGACCCCATTTGCATGGTTCAGTAATTTTGTGAGAAAAGTTTCTTGTTGCTTTTTTGGTCATTTAATCTGGCTGAGTGTATTTTTTTACAAATTATTTTCGTCGGTCGTTATATTTGCACATCTATTGAGAAAGCAGCATTCTAGATATATTTTACCGTGGTCAAAATTCACGTCAAGATAATAACTCCCAATGGAGATAGTAACTCGCCGCATCGGTATAGTAACTCTTCGAGGAGAGATAATTGTATGTTTATGTATGTCCCTAATAGTCTTTCGTAGCAACCATCACGCCAAAACAATTCATTGGACCCTAATCATACATTTTTGCGCCTCTGGTTTGCTGTATTAGGTGTTTAAGGAATTTGACTAACATGTGAATGGATCAACAAACCCGTTTGTTTTCAAAAGGTAAATCCCGCCCCGGATAAGGGCATACGCTCGTTATTTGTCTACTTATAACTGCAATCTGTGTAAATATTAAACCCAGTCTCTACGTGACACCTTGGTATCTGCGACTTTTGCTTTAGCGCTTGGCGGATATTTTTAATAGGGACAGAAATGTATGTTGTCGTTGTTCGTCTATAATATAAAATACATTCAGGAATCTTTTTTTATTGACGGCTACTTGAATATCTCAAATGAAAATTTTTTTACTAATTCAAATATCGTTATCCAGGATACGCATAATTCAAGTAAGCCACATTAACTTTAAGTGAAAAAATGTAGTAGCAAAAAGAACATTTAAAGAATGTTTCTGAGGGAATGATATAACAATATCGGCTGATGTATTTTGTCGACACAGAAACCAATAAAGTGTTTCTAACAGTAAAAACATTTTGTGGACAAGGAAGAGCTGGTAGAGTTTAATTGCACCAGCTGCAGGTTTACGTTTCTTTAATGATGCAAATTTATTTAAAGCCTAAATTTTATAATGGTTTAAATTAAACCTCAGTATATCCGGAAGAGATGTCTGGAGAAATACGTCGAGAGCCAGAGGTGACTTACTATCCTAGAGATAGGGAAATTGCATTGGACGAAAGAATAGCTGTATGTTCCACTTGTTTGTGGAGAAAAGATAAAAAATATTTTTATAAAATTATTAAAAAACATAAACTCATGCACACAAAAAAATAATTTAAACAAATGAAGTAGGAACCCACACAAAAACCAGATAACCTATACAAAAATTATCGTATAGTGAAATAAATGTGTGTTTATTAACCTGGTGTTTAACGCCAATTTCAGTTATTTTTCAGCTATATCGTGGTGTACAGTGTTTACTGAGGGGTAAACTGGAGTACCCAAAGAACACCCTAATCATTGGTAGGGAAACGTCCAATTCTAGTAAATTAAGATTAGAGTCGAGCACACCCTGATTGCAGTTAGAATAAACTCGCAACCTAAGTGAATTAAATGAGCATGTTAAGAAGAAAAACCAATTATAAAAAAGTCAAACCAATAATCTTTTTCAACCGGCCAAGTTCACATAGCACTGTTGGCAGTAACTGTTAGGCAAATTGGGCACGTTTGGGCTTACAAAAGATAATGGACACGTTTATGCGATACGAATCGGACACAATTTGGCTAATGGATAAGACGGTTACAATTATGCAAGGACTGATGTCAGTCGGACAAGTTTGGGCGGATCTGAAACATTTGGGAGAAAGAACACATTTAAAAATGCTACATACATACAAGATCAGGTCAAGGTCATTATGTTCTACCTTTTGATCTTTCTTATTTTATCTGATATCTAAATAGTTTATGTTTAAAATTTTGGTATTTTAAAGACAAATTAGTAATGTTGTTTAGGGGTTACATTTCAAGGTAATTTGACAAGGTTTTCTGTTTAAATATGAAAGCATATTAATCGTTTCTTAGAAAAATAGAACATATATATATATATTTATTATTATTACTATTATTTATTATTATTATTATTATTATTATTATTATTATTATTATTATTATTATTATTAGATATATGAGTATTCATTGATAAAACATTCATCGATGTTCCATTAAGATAAGTTTACCGAAGATATCGATGCGCTTTCAATAGGTTTTTATTATGGTTCCATGACAGTACTATATTATACTTGCAGTTATAATTATGTCCAATGCTTGCAACATTTAAAATTATATTTACTCACAGCACAGCTGGAGTATTGCTAATTTAATCAATCGTTGCCGGAATCAATTGGTCAAGGATGCACACCATTCATCTGTGTTTGTCCCAAATTATAAGTTCTCACAGGGCGCATAGGTTCGTTAAAATTGTGCTAGCTTGCTAAAAAATGACAGGGCCGTTACCCCTCTTCTATTTGTTTCTTTATAGATGTGGAAGTTCAACATGTTAACAATTGTACTGTTAATTTTTTGTTTAAGTTTATCAAAAGGTGAGTACAAGTCCTTTTTAGATCAAAGTTGCATTCTTCCCTGCCATTACACGCAAGATTAAACACATCAAATATTGATTTCTTAATGATTAAAGTGGTTGCTAAGCATTCCTAATGCATTTCGTTGGCTTTATTCCTGACAATAACACGTAAAAAACAAGAAGCTAATTGAGGGACTTTTCATCTTAGAGTGTTATAAAACGAGAAGTTAACCTTTTTGATTGCGATAAAATTCTACGAAGGGTCTCTGCTCTAAGATGTGTCGTATTACTCTATAAGAAATTACTTTAACGCCACCCTTTTCGTATTTTAATCTGATACATATCTGGGGAATATATTGCACAAGTCAAGCTAAATACCTAGGTTATCACACGATGTCGCTGTTCTTGTGTAACTACATAGATAATATAAATTGGACATAAACATTTATTTAAGGCCGTAAACTTGTGAAAAGAAACATTTTGCAGCTCGCTGAGGAAATACAACTTCTGACTAACAAGAATGCACTAATGTTGATTGATTATGGGTGCTACTGTGGCTGGGGAGGAAGTGGAAAACCAGTCGATGAAACTGACCAGTAAGTAATAGACAATCTACCTTAACTATTCTATTATTTCCTACCTAAGAGAACATTTTAAACAATTGGTAATTTTTATATTATTTATCCAGTCTTAAGTTGTATATGATAGACCACACAATATACTAATGTTGATAATTAGTTTAACACATATTTAATAGATATGTGGCAGTATATATTGTCGCGTAATAGATTTAATACATCATCAGATTTCTTTTTATGTTCAACGCGCATCCTCGTATATCCACGGGTGCTGAAAAGTAGCATATACATGTATTTTATAAGCAAAGTAAAGAGTTTTTGATGTTTAATTGTGCAAATTGTGAGAAAAAATTGGAAGTAAATGTAATAGGATTTTTTTACAGATGTTGCAAAACTCACGACGACTGTTACGGAAGCGTAACTAATTATTTTCCTGATTGTAGCCCTAAATAGTATCTGTACCAATGGGACATTAATAACAATACAATGTACTGTGTAGGTAAGTTGAACAAAACTAAACAAAAACTACTTAAGTTAGTAATTAAAAACAACTTCTGTGGCGTCTGTGATTATTCCCTTCTAAGTAACAGGAAACAACATAACAAACAAGAAAATACCAAGACGTGATAACATAAGTAAACACGTGTGTGGTAACAATGTATAATGGCAGTTATTGAGATCAACCACATACAACTAAATATGCGACATTTTATGGGAACACACTTAATGTTATAGAAAGTCCCGAAAAGAGGAGATTATTCCTGTCAATCTGGAATACAGCCTGCCACTCAAGACACGGGTAAAAATTCAAGAAATATAAACCACATTAAGGAATTAAGATAGCAACGGCGAATGTCTGTAGTGACGACTTTTAATACTGGCCATGAAGCAGCGTCCCCGACATTATTATATGTGATGTTAATACCTTTTACTACTGGATACTCCCTCAATAAAACTCATACAAGTCGTGATCGTAATAGCAGATGTGAAAACATTGAAATAATAGATAAGTATCATTACATGTCATTTTACCCATTCTTACCCAGCTTTTGAGCCTGATGCCTTAAGGTTTATATAGAACGTTCTCGGAATTGTAACAACCTGATATATGTATGGACAATACTGTTCGATAATCAATTAAGAAATAAATTATTACTTATTTATTACTTTTTAAAGGTATAGTCAACTGTGATAAAACATGTCTTTAAGATACTTTAAGATACAATCATAAGTATGAGTTAATTAATAAATATTTGATGGCTTTTATTACATTACAAACCAAAGATCATTATTACATTACAAACCAAAGATCAATTCCTCAAACTGGCACGAGCGGGTGGAATCAACAATCATCGCAAAACTGTCTTCAAACTATATGTGAATGTGACAAGGCTTTAGTGGAATGTTTGGGCAAGAGTATACTATAAATTTATTGTTTAGGGTCTGTTATGGGAATGTGCTTTGAGCATTTTTCTTTCAAACTTTACATGTTTCCATTTACATCTTTTTTGAATCATAATACATTAATGCTCCTTTTTATTAGTGGTTGAGTAGCCAAATTTATCCAGTCTTTGCGATTCTCACTATATTTCAAAGCGTTCGATTATAAATCTAAATCGGCAAACTTTGACAGTGGATAATAATAAACTGTCATAACGCTACACACACTTTTCTGATATTGGAACGGGGATGATAGAACGTCTTAATGTAACCAGAAATTCATATAAATTAATAACTGCAAATGTATGTAATAAATTATAAAGTTGATGAATCTGAATCCTTCTTTTGGATAACTGAGCAAATTTATGTGTTAGTGAATTAACAAAATGCGTCATTGTTTACACTCGGTATATTCCCGAGGTGATGCACACCACCTGATACATATAAACATTCATTAGTTTTTGAAACCATACTATAACTTAAGGAAATGTCAAGAAAAGTTTTTGTAACATGACCATAATGCGAATGTATTTTCTTTAGATCTTCTATATAAAGATTATTTTTAAAGTTAAGTGCAAATACAGATTGATTAACACGGGTGGCTAGTTACCTGAAACCCTGCTAGAGATGGCACAAATATATATATATCGCTAGCTAAATATAGCGGATTTGGCCGAGGGGTCTAGACCGCTGGACATAGTGCAGGCGAATTGGTGCCACAGTGTCATAACGGTGTGAGTTCGAATCCCGCTAAGGGAAGCAAAAATTTAATTCAAACAGTGTTGGACTTAATTTGTAGACGTATATATAAATAGTTGATATTAACCCTGTATTTCTGATGTTTCAGAAATCCGCTGGATAGATATATTATATGGTTGTCACAATACTTAGACGTTTATATATATATATATATATATATATATATACGTGTGTGTGTGTGTGAATATAATTGTTCAGCTAATTATTAACATATCAACAAAAATAGTATCATGACAAATCCCATTCCTTTAAAAAAATTAACATAGATTAAAAGTACAATATTTGATCAGTTTGCCTTAAATATATTTTAATTTTAAAGAGACATTTCCCAAATAAAACCTCATTCGTTTTAAAACAAAATGTCTTTCACAAATCAAGGAAATTTACAAACTATCGTGGAATAAATATCCCCGAGTATTCACTTGAATAGTTTATTGCAGCTCTGTTTTTACAGCAGTTTTTAATTTCATTGCAACAGTCTCATTAGTGATTTTGTATGTTAAGTATGGTTTTTAAGTGCATCACTTAGGTTTCCAAAGTGATTTTATATGTGGAATTGGGTTTTTTATTGCATCGATAAGATCAGTAGCTTAATTTTATATGTTAAATATGGTTTTAATTGCATTCCTCAAGCATTCAGAGTGATTTTATATGTGTTCTATGGTTTTTAATTGCTTCATTTAATTCTCCAAAGCAATTTTGTACTTGTACTATGGGTTTTGATTGCATCTTTTTGGTATCAGGAATGATTTTATATGTAAAATGTGGTTTTAATTCCATTACTAATATCCCCAGAGTGATTTGTATACATAAAATATGGTTTTAAGTATTAGTTGTGCAATGTACACACCATAAACCGGATCTGCTCGAAACGGAAGTTAATAATTGGACATTTGAAGTTATCACGTTTGTAGTTTAGCTTGTAGATTCCCTTAGTCGTTTACTACAAAAAGGTATACATAGGAGGTCGACCTATGTGTATTGGTTGTGTTTTCAATTTCAATTTTGCTGGGGTAGATTCTTAATAATAAATGGCCTCTTTACATTTTATTTGCATCCGTCCTTTACTGGGTAGGACATTTTATTCATAGTCCTATTGGCGTCAATCAAAAATTTTATGTTGTACTTCCAGTTGATGAGTTTATGTTCACGGAATTACTTTTCTTCAAACAAAATAATACGACTTTCATTGTCAGCAATAAAATACTATGTAAAATATAACAATTTATGCTATTTTGGTAGGAACTGTTCATCAGAAAATGCAATAAAATTAAAGTCTTAATGCTGAATTTATACATGTACCTGTTTTAAATTCAACATCAATATGAAAATAGAGAGCGGCCCACAAGTTTAGAAACCGAAGATTATGACCAATTTCTGCTTGAGACAAAAGCATACGCCATTAGGAAAAAATAAACAAGAACAACACAATTTGTAACCAGAACCCAATGAAAACATGTGGAATCAGGTTTCCCGGACAAGTAAGAAGTGCTTGCCTCTAATTAAACTCCCTTCAAAGTATTAACAGTAATGTCCATGAAAAAGTTTAATCCGTAAAAAATAGAAATTACTTTGTGAAATTAATTTTCCACAGCGATCAACTAAGTCGTTATAATGACCATAAAACTTCTTAAAAGATGGCATCAACCTCTATTGAACTATTTAAGTTTTGTGTGTAAATGACCTTTAAATGAAATAAAACGCATGCACTACTGCGCATAAAGGCCACATGTTGACGCTTGTGTAATTAATCTTAACGACGGCGGGGGGGATGGGGGGGGGATTAAAGCCATTTTACATGTGATATAACCAGACGTCAATAGTTATATAACTAATTGACAAATTATTAAAACCAACTTTTTAAATTTGCTGACCTAAGACGGCTTAGCGACATTCTTCATATTTATCTATTTATATATCTATATACTAGCTGAACAAGAACTTATGAAGCTTAAAAATAATATTTAAATGCGTCCTGTGAAGCGAAAATATTGCCAAATAAATGTTACCGTTTTGAAACAAAGGAGTCGTTAAAGGGAAATTCTACAATGGTACGTATACAATTATTTTAAAAAATAACAACGTTGTTTTATTAACTTACAATTGTAAATTGCTTGTTTGACCAATTACAGATTATCGTTTTATGTGTATGTTTTTATTCAATAACTACCAAATATAGTAAAGAATAATTACTGCACAAAATTTGACGCTTTGTTCGTGAACTTTGATTTATCGATTTTCTTTTTTGACAGCATTTGTTACTACCTTCATGTATAATTAGTTAATAGGATGTAGTAATAAGTTTAGGTATTACAGTAGCAGTACAATTTATCAAACAGCTGTTTTGAAAAACATAAAATGCGTACTCAGAAAAATTTAAACAATACTACAGTCCCTGGAACTTATAAGTTAATAAAACGCACGATGCACAAACGATGAACGGACGATGTACACACGACATACGACCGATCTACGCACGATGCACGACACGATATACGATACGATATACGATGGAAACGGCGAGACGGCGTTTATCGTTTTAAAAGATCGTTTCGTCTATCGTATGGTGCATCGTTTCTAATGTCGTCATTGCAGGGTTGAATGATTGTTCTTGGTATAAATGGTTTATTGTTAAGTGTTTTCTTCACTATTGAAGGCATTTAGTAGTTTTACTAGATACATAATATTTTAAAAGGTACTTAATTGATAACGAGCACAATCATTGCGTAAAATTAAGCAGCCATATATAACGCTATAGATTTTGTTATGGAACCTCGTTGATTAATAACATTACTTTGACCTCTGTTTCAATTAAATTTGAAAAAATATAACTTAAACCTTATCAATATTTCTTAATCAATGCATTTACATTTATTCGATTGAAAAGCCGAAAAAGTTAAACAATTCTGTCTATATTTGTTTTAAAGCAGTAACCCCTATACATGCACCTTTCATCAAGATCCTTCCTTACTAAATGCGCCAGTCATTTACAAATTGTAACATTGTTGCGGTTTAAAAAATATAATTAAACTTTTTCTGTTGCCGTAAGTGTGCCTGAAAATTTCCTTTTGTGCTGAGGGTAAATTGATTAAAAAAAATCTTAAATTCCTATCATTAAATATGTACTTTGTTTACATGTTAATTTAAATATTATAATTCTCGAAAATAAGCTAAAATATCGCTTGCTGGAAGTCAAGCAATCCATCAATCAATCAATCAATCAAATATTCATATATTCAGCTATAATTGTTTATTCTTTAAACTATATTTTTATTCATTAATATTACACCTCTTTCTAAAATTAAAAAAGATCGTTAACTATATTCACAGACGCGTTTTTTGTACAGTAGTACTAAGTGTTAAACTATAAAATTTTTGTCACTTCATGTTTTTGTTTTTGATAGAACTAGTTTTGCTTTCTTATCTACATCTACTGGTTGTTTATATGTCTTATGTGGTAAATAAGTGTGCGTCGCCGCGGTAACTTACTAATCGTAAAGAATGACATATTTGTATATTTTATGACAGGTAATTTAGACCGATCACCCAAGACAACGATTCAGATTAATACTTTATAATGTAATTCATCCATTTGCAGTTATGAATTTAAAAGAAGTTAAACTGTATGTAGCTTCTTTATTGTCGAAAGTATACCAAACTAGCTTTAAAATCGAACACTCTAAATCTTTAAATAGGACGACAGAGAAAATCACCGACCTTGAACAAGTACCTGACAAAAATGAATTGAAATCGAGTGCACCATTTGTTTTCACCGTTCAATGTCACACACGAAACAATACGTATGCATTTATAACATAGAGAATTCAATTAGATTACATCTGAGCTAATCAATCAACTTTAAATAAATAACAATAATGTACTGCGATTTAAGTGAGACAAAAAAATGTTAAGATTGTAATTAGCTCTAAATCAACAAAACCCAAGACGTATTTCCAAACAATTCCAATCCCCACAATGCCTTTTGACAGTTTAATGCGTTGTTAATACACTTTAAAGCTCAAAATATTTGCAGTAAAGTTTACCATGAGTTTAGGTTTTTGATAACCTGAAAAATAAATTTGATTTCTTGTTTGAAGTTATAAGCCACTTTCAGCACTTTTCAGCATTGGGGCCGGGGGGAGCGGCTCGAATTTTTAATGGAGAAGGAATAGAGAGCACCTGGTGGAAGCCTTTAACTTTTCAGCAAGGAAAGAGGGATGAAGTCGAGAACACTTTTTAGTTAGTTTTTAGTTGCACAGTATTTGAATATTTCTTCACAGCACTTTAATAATACAAGACCATAGATTCGTTTTGTGTTCCAAACATACGCTTTTAAAAAAATAAATTTCAATTTATAAAAATAAAATTTTAAAAATAAGCACGAGACGCGTGATTCGTCATGCACTATAAAGTTAGTTGAAAATTCGAAAACGTAATTATATTGTAATGATTGTTACTATGTATAAAAGGTGTTATTTATTTAATGTATACGTGTCATTTACGTGTAGCTACCTGGGGTAATGAGATATTGTAATTGTTAATATGTTAATTGCACTCACCACAGGTAATAGAGGATAACGTGTCCCTTTCAAGTGATTTTATTACAGTGTAATTTATATAACAACTTGATTATCGTTTGACAAGTACTCCAATTTCGAAGTAACTATGTCATACGGCCGACATCAAATTTAGTTGACGGAAAGGTGGAGATACGTGTACTTATTTTAGATATCTCGTAAACTATCTGTTAGGTATTTATATTCCATCGTTTTGATAGAATGTTATTAGACCTACGAGTAAATATTGTTATAATTTTAAATCAATTCGGATGCAAGCGGTCATATTCAAAGTTCGAACAAATATATCAAGTTTACGTTTAATTACACACTAACATAGGTACTTATGAAAAATCTTTATAATATACTAGTCCCCCTTGTTACATGCGTATATAAAACCAGGCTCCTACATATATGTACACTCATCCATAAGACAGCTCAAAATTAAATATAAAAAAAATATAAAAAGGTATAAAATCATTTTGAAATAGGAATGTCTCATACATGCAATTACGCACAAAAGCTGCATTATTTAACTCCTTTGAACATTGTTTTATGTCGGCGGAGCTACATTACTGTAGCTATTGTACACAAGTGTAACGGTTACTGCTATCTGTAGCATCTACTATAAATATTTTATTTATAATTTATCAATGTTTTTATTTAATTCGGTATCATATAGCCTGTTCAGTGTACCTGTTTATTACGTGTATCATTTAAGTGCATATATAAACAACACATAAATGGTCAGCTACCATAGGACAATGTCGGTTAAACAGCTCATGAGATAGCTGGTGTTCTTATTTTATAAACCATATTGACTTTAAATAAAGCTTTGTTGTATGTTCCGATGTATTCGTAAGAATATTTATTTATTTATTTATTTATTTATTTATTTATTTATTTATTTATTTATTTATTTATTTATTTATTTTTTATTTATTTATTTATTTATTTATTTAAGACAACTCAATTTCAGTTTATATTATGTAAAAATAAAATTCAAATCCTGTTTAATGCAATAAACTTTTTTACATCAATGATTCAAAGTTATTTAAAAACTATTAATGCACAGTTATTATCCTTAGAGCAGAAATATGTTATTTAATGTTGCAGTTTACTAAACGTTAATAACGATGTACATGCAAAATTAAATTACCCAAGCATTATACAATGTACGCTAATTTGACAGAACAACAATATGGCGAACGATAACACAAACGATAAACCATACGATGTACGATAAACCATACGATATACGCTAACATTAACGGAAAACCATACGATAAACGATAGAACAAACAATCCACCATACGATGCACCCTGGTGAAAACGATGCACGATATATACTATATGTTATACGGAACCATTTACGAACGATAAACGCACGATGTACGAACGACAAAATCGTTAACTTATACGTTACAGGGACTGTATATCAAATTGATAATCTACATATATAAATAATAATGGAAATATAAAAAAATACAATTGTGCTGGGCGTTTTCTAATTGACTTTTGGTGACCAAAATATTAGATCATTTTAACATCACAAAAATTGGAATGTTCAGGAAGATCATATTATTTGTCCCCTTTTTTAATTTCGTTTCATTGATGAATGTCTAAACATGATATTTAATAAATAAAAAATTAAATTGTTGAAAATAGAAAATAGCAAGGAAACCAACTGAACAAAAGTAGCCAAAAGTCACGGAACAAGTACAAATCCGGATATAGACAAACAGATACAACGGAATCTAAAACGAAAGCCAGAACCCAATGCAAACCATGGGTGCACTCATGTGCTTTAAACCAGTAAACAGTGCCCCTACCTTTAAGTCATGTCTAGGGAAAAGTAAAATCCAGGAATATGAAAGACAACCAATGACTCATCAAATATCCTATCACAGTTCAGAAATGGATTTCCCATCATGATCAATTAAGTCGTGGTAACGTTCATATAGCTTTTGAAGGATAACTTCAAACTAGGTTTAAACAAATCCTTGTTTAAGTAGCGAAGTAGTCAACAGCAGTGAGCGATATAGAAAATAAGAATACCAATCACAGGATCTAGCGTTTAAGTTGTAAACCCATGAGCTATAGCTGCGGAAATGTTGTTATTGATCATTGAGAAATTTGAAGTCATGACGTTTGTTGTATAGTCTAGTTTGCAGTTTTCCCAGACTATTTATAGAAATATGACTACGTAATTTTTTATTTCTAGCTAGGATAGGATAGTTTCAACATCAAAATCACTGTATTGAGCATTAATACTGGACAAAAAATCTTCGATAGAGCGGAAAGTAAAACTAAGCATCTGGGTCTTTGTCTATCGTTTCTTCTTTAGAAGGCCTTCAAGGAACTCTGGTTTATAAGAGTAAAAACAGGTCGGCGAGGAAAGAAGTGCAATAAGTACCCGTCGGAATACCATTCTGTTGATAAACATGTCCTCCATATGACACATATATAGTCAAATAAAAAATCTAACAGAGTGTGTCATCAGTATATTTATTGTCTAAAGTCTGTGATTGCCAATTTTTACCGTCTCTTTCGTTTAAATCTGCTTTATACTACGTATCAGTGATGGTCATGTCAAGTGTCAGAAAAACAAACATTTAAATGATGTTACATTGTTAAGAAATCCAGACTGTAAGATTTCTACCAGGGCTATTGATTTTTAAGCATCCACATTTCACTTATCCACTTCTGTAGTAGGAAGTGTAACTGTATTTTAGAAGCCCAGTGTTGTAAAGCAGTGGTCAGAATTTTGGTAGAGGGTTGGTGGTACACATAGATGATCCTTCAAATTGTATGTGTTTTTTGTGAAGTCATGGTATCCAATATATGGGCTGGAATCACAATCTTTGTCTTTGATGTAGAGGCCAAAGGATACCAACTGTTTGTAATTTTCAAGAATCTTCGTTTTAATAACAACGGGTTCATGAAGAAGACCGGTTACTTAAAGTGTGTCTGTGCTTTAATATCAATTTTATTTTATTTAATATAGGAAGTCCTCTTAAGTTTTTGTACACTTCAACTTGTATTCTGCTTTATCTTCAAAGCGACTAATGGTAAGCTATTTATATTAATTATCTTCTACTTCTCTCAGTACGAATAGAGTAATTGTATATACGTTGTTTAATGCTACTTGCATGGTATAATAAGATAACGTCAGTAAACAAGCACGTTTTATAGCCTCTTTTCTGTTTGACAAAGATAGTTATAATAGATGGTGATAAAAAAGAATAAATAATACATAATTTGATATACAAATATTTTAATCAGATTCCTTTGTTTGATTCAAAAGTATATCTTATTAGCCATGTAAATAAAATGCTAACTGTTGTCTAATCACAGTTGTATTTAGTTCTACAATATTATAAGGATATTAAATTTATTCATCAGGTGAACCCGTGGAACGACAAAAAAGGTCAATTATGCAACTTGGGCACTCATTGTTGACAACGTATGGTATTAACGCTATAATCCTTCCAGTTTACGGTTGCAGCTATGAATAAGGTGGCGATAGAATACCAAAAGATGATGTAGACATGAATGTGATGGTTGTTTTTATCATTAACTTAAAGGGGCCTCGGTGGCCGAGTGGTCAAGGTAGTTCGTTTACTATTGATCACGTGGTCTGTCAACACTGAGATTGCGGGTTCGATTCTCACTGCAGGCAGGGTGTACTCGACTCCAATCTTAATTGACAAGGATTGCCAGTTTTCCTATCGCAGGTCGGGGGTTCTCTCCGGGTACTCCGGCTTCCTCCCCCAATAAAAACTGGACGCCATGAAATAGCAGAAAAATTGCTGAAAGTGGCGTTAAAACACCATTCAAACAAACAAACATTAACTTAAATGCTTGCAACTAACAAACGTTTAAGGTATACCTTACATGAAAATATATTGTATATTTATAGTATTTTTAAAATGTTAATCTGCGATACAATAATGATTAAGGTATCCAGGAATTAATATTTTACTTTTAGATAAAAATATTTTGACGAAAACTGCACTTATATTGAAATAGGTGCTGCCAGTTCCATGAATGCTCCAATTGTGATTATATCTATACTGCAACATCTATTAAATGTTAAGGTAAAAACTTTTTAAAAAAAACAAACAACAACAAAAAAAAAAAAACAAACAAACAAAAAAAAAACACACACCAAAAACCTGCACAGACCGAAAATCGAAAGATATAAACTACAAAACATACTATTATTATTTATTTATTAGCTTGCATTTCAGAATCCTTCAGCTTTTTAAAATAGTTAAGTAATAAATAAAGGTTGTAGTTTAATATGGAGTATGTTTGGTATAGAAAATTGATTATTCGTTTTGCTTGGCAACCTGCAGACAACCTCCTTTTACTATTCGATGCATTCAGTTTATCTATTTTTATCATTGCGAACAATCCTTACACGCAAATAGACTCAAATATTGCGAGGAATTAATAAAAAGATACAATTTGTTTGCATTAAATTCTGTATTTGTTGATTGCATTTTGTTTTTAATTTTGTTTGTGTTCTTGTTTGTGTTTGGTTTCCATTTGTTTGTTTGTCTGTGCTTTTCGCTTTTAACAATGAAATGTCATTTTATATTTTTAGATTCAAATGATCCATGCTAATACACCTTATCTTTGTGTGAGAAAATCTTTCTGAATTGTGTACGCAAAACCGATTTCGAGACCAGAAGCGTCATTAGTTTATTATGGCAATGATTATTATCAATATTTATAGCCTGCTAGTGAATTGCAGTTATAAATAGAGCAGTCATATGTAAAGCAGACGTAAACGCAACACTGTTACTTATTGTTAACTAAATGACTGATCGGTGACTGCTCATTTATAAAAACAGTTTGTTGAATAAGCTGGGAATGGAATGGGCCTTTAAATGTACATCTTATTTTCTTACAAATCGCGTTTCAAACTATTGTCATGATTGTTGTGCAAGTGTAAATATATGTTCTTAGCGTTGGAACATATTAGAACAATTCTATAGCATATACATATAAAATTTCTGTATAAGAATAGACTAAAATCCGATTTGTGTAATTACAATCACCACGATTTACATATGTCTTATTTACATAAATTTAGGAATTATATCTAAGCGTACGTTCTAGTAAACTGTAGCATGCTACAATTGTCACTTTAAAGTAAACCGTAGCATGCTCCGTTTGTCACTTTTAAGTAAACTTAGTTTATTTAATTGAAACAAATCATATCCGCTATTACATATATAAACTTAGATTTGTTATAAAACTATTTTTTTTCATGCGACGATATTTTACATAAATAAATATAGATTAATGAGCCGATTCCCATCCGTTTATTCTTTGATTTAGTTTTATTATCTTCCAGGATCATTGCAACACATATACAGAAAGACTTACTTTTTAAAGCCTTTATCAAGACAGTGTAACAGTAATTGTTATATCCTGATCTCTACCGTCCAACGGTTTTTAGACTTCCAGTTGATGAGTTTATGTTCACGGAATTACTTTTCTTCAAACAAAATAATACGACTTTCATTGTCAGCAATAAAATACTATGTAAAATATAACAATTTATGCTATTTTGGTAGGAACTGTTCATCAGAAAATGCAATAAAATTAAAGTCTTAATGCTGAATTTATACATGTACCTGTTTTAAATTCAACATCAATATGAAAATAGAGAGCGGCCCACAAGTTTAGAAACCGAAGATTATGACCAATTTCTGCTTGAGACAAAAGCATACGCCATTAGGAAAAAATAAACAAGAACAACACAATTTGTAACCAGAACCCAATGAAAACATGTGGAATCAGGTTTCCCGGACAAGTAAGAAGTGCTTGCCTCTAATTAAACTCCCTTCAAAGTATTAACAGTAATGTCCATGAAAAAGTTTAATCCGTAAAAAATAGAAATTACTTTGTGAAATTAATTTTCCACAGCGATCAACTAAGTCGTTATAATGACCATAAAACTTCTTAAAAGATGGCATCAACCTCTATTGAACTATTTAAGTTTTGTGTGTAAATGACCTTTAAATGAAATAAAACGCATGCACTACTGCGCATAAAGGCCACATGTTGACGCTTGTGTAATTAATCTTAACGACGGCGGGGGGGATGGGGGGGATTAAAGCCATTTTACATGTGATATAACCAGACGTCAATAGTTATATAACTAATTGACAAATTATTAAAACCAACTTTTTAAATTTGCTGACCTAAGACGGCTTAGCGACATTCTTCATATTTATCTATTTATATATCTATATACTAGCTGAACAAGAACTTATGAAGCTTAAAAATAATATTTAAATGCGTCCTGTGAAGCGAAAATATTGCCAAATAAATGTTACCGTTTTGAAACAAAGGAGTCGTTAAAGGGAAATTCTACAATGGTACGTATACAATTATTTTAAAAAATAACAACGTTGTTTTATTAACTTACAATTGTAAATTGCTTGTTTGACCAATTACAGATTATCGTTTTATGTGTATGTTTTTATTCAATAACTACCAAATATAGTAAAGAATAATTACTGCACAAAATTTGACGCTTTGTTCGTGAACTTTGATTTATCGATTTTCTTTTTTGACAGCATTTGTTACTACCTTCATGTATAATTAGTTAATAGGATGTAGTAATAAGTTTAGGTATTACAGTAGCAGTACAATTTATCAAACAGCTGTTTTGAAAAACATAAAATGCGTACTCAGAAAAATTTAAACAATACTACAGTCCCTGGAACTTATAAGTTAATAAAACGCACGATGCACAAACGATGAACGGACGATGTACACACGACATACGACCGATCTACGCACGATGCACGACACGATATACGATACGATATACGATGGAAACGGCGAGACGGCGTTTATCGTTTTAAAAGATCGTTTCGTCTATCGTATGGTGCATCGTTTCTTATGTCGTCATTGCAGGGTTGAATGATTGTTCTTGGTATAAATGGTTTATTGTTAAGTGTTTTCTTCACTATTGAAGGCATTTAGTAGTTTTACTAGATACATAATATTTTAAAAGGTACTTAATTGATAACGAGCACAATCATTGCGTAAAATTAAGCAGCCATATATAACGCTATAGATTTTGTTATGGAACCTCGTTGATTAATAACATTACTTTGACCTCTGTTTCAATTAAATTTGAAAAAATATAACTTAAACCTTATCAATATTTCTTAATCAATGCATTTACATTTATTCGATTGAAAAGCCGAAAAAGTTAAACAATTCTGTCTATATTTGTTTTAAAGCAGTAACCCCTATACATGCACCTTTCATCAAGATCCTTCCTTACTAAATGCGCCAGTCATTTACAAATTGTAACATTGTTGCGGTTTAAAAAATATAATTAAACTTTTTCTGTTGCCGTAAGTGTGCCTGAAAATTTCCTTTTGTGCTGAGGGTAAATTGATTAAAAAAAATCTTAAATTCCTATCATTAAATATGTACTTTGTTTACATGTTAATTTAAATATTATAATTCTCGAAAATAAGCTAAAATATCGCTTGCTGGAAGTCAAGCAATCCATCAATCAATCAATCAATCAAATATTCATATATTCAGCTATAATTGTTTATTCTTTAAACTATATTTTTATTCATTAATATTACACCTCTTTCTAAAATTAAAAAAGATCGTTAACTATATTCACAGACGCGTTTTTTGTACAGTAGTACTAAGTGTTAAACTATAAAATTTTTGTCACTTCATGTTTTTGTTTTTGATAGAACTAGTTTTGCTTTCTTATCTACATCTACTGGTTGTTTATATGTCTTATGTGGTAAATAAGTGTGCGTCGCCGCGGTAACTTACTAATCGTAAAGAATGACATATTTGTATATTTTATGACAGGTAATTTAGACCGATCACCCAAGACAACGATTCAGATTAATACTTTATAATGTAATTCATCCATTTGCAGTTATGAATTTAAAAGAAGTTAAACTGTATGTAGCTTCTTTATTGTCGAAAGTATACCAAACTAGCTTTAAAATCGAACACTCTAAATCTTTAAATAGGACGACAGAGAAAATCACCGACCTTGAACAAGTACCTGACAAAAATGAATTGAAATCGAGTGCACCATTTGTTTTCACCGTTCAATGTCACACACGAAACAATACGTATGCATTTATAACATAGAGAATTCAATTAGATTACATCTGAGCTAATCAATCAACTTTAAATAAATAACAATAATGTACTGCGATTTAAGTGAGACAAAAAAATGTTAAGATTGTAATTAGCTCTAAATCAACAAAACCCAAGACGTATTTCCAAACAATTCCAATCCCCACAATGCCTTTTGACAGTTTAATGCGTTGTTAATACACTTTAAAGCTCAAAATATTTGCAGTAAAGTTTACCATGAGTTTAGGTTTTTGATAACCTGAAAAATAAATTTGATTTCTTGTTTGAAGTTATAAGCCACTTTCAGCACTTTTCAGCATTGGGGCCGGGGGGAGCGGCTCGAATTTTTAATGGAGAAGGAATAGAGAGCACCTGGTGGAAGCCTTTAACTTTTCAGCAAGGAAAGAGGGATGAAGTCGAGAACACTTTTTAGTTAGTTTTTAGTTGCACAGTATTTGAATATTTCTTCACAGCACTTTAATAATACAAGACCATAGATTCGTTTTGTGTTCCAAACATACGCTTTTAAAAAAATAAATTTCAATTTATAAAAATAAAATTTTAAAAATAAGCACGAGACGCGTGATTCGTCATGCACTATAAAGTTAGTTGAAAATTCGAAAACGTAATTATATTGTAATGATTGTTACTATGTATAAAAGGTGTTATTTATTTAATGTATACGTGTCATTTACGTGTAGCTACCTGGGGTAATGAGATATTGTAATTGTTAATATGTTAATTGCACTCACCACAGGTAATAGAGGATAACGTGTCCCTTTCAAGTGATTTTATTACAGTGTAATTTATATAACAACTTGATTATCGTTTGACAAGTACTCCAATTTCGAAGTAACTATGTCATACGGCCGACATCAAATTTAGTTGACGGAAAGGTGGAGATACGTGTACTTATTTTAGATATCTCGTAAACTATCTGTTAGGTATTTATATTCCATCGTTTTGATAGAATGTTATTAGACCTACGAGTAAATATTGTTATAATTTTAAATCAATTCGGATGCAAGCGGTCATATTCAAAGTTCGAACAAATATATCAAGTTTACGTTTAATTACACACTAACATAGGTACTTATGAAAAATCTTTATAATATACTAGTCCCCCTTGTTACATGCGTATATAAAACCAGGCTCCTACATATATGTACACTCATCCATAAGACAGCTCAAAATTAAATATAAAAAAAATATAAAAAGGTATAAAATCATTTTGAAATAGGAATGTCTCATACATGCAATTACGCACAAAAGCTGCATTATTTAACTCCTTTGAACATTGTTTTATGTCGGCGGAGCTACATTACTGTAGCTATTGTACACAAGTGTAACGGTTACTGCTATCTGTAGCATCTACTATAAATATTTTATTTATAATTTATCAATGTTTTTATTTAATTCGGTATCATATAGCCTGTTCAGTGTACCTGTTTATTACGTGTATCATTTAAGTGCATATATAAACAACACATAAATGGTCAGCTACCATAGGACAATGTCGGTTAAACAGCTCATGAGATAGCTGGTGTTCTTATTTTATAAACCATATTGACTTTAAATAAAGCTTTGTTGTATGTTCCGATGTATTCGTAAGAATATTTATTTATTTATTTATTTATTTATTTATTTATTTCTTTATTTATTTATTTATTTATTTATTTTTTATTTATTTATTTATTTATTTATTTAAGACAACTCAATTTCAGTTTATATTATGTAAAAATAAAATTCAAATCCTGTTTAATGCAATAAACTTTTTTACATCAATGATTCAAAGTTATTTAAAAACTATTAATGCACAGTTATTATCCTTAGAGCAGAAATATGTTATTTAATGTTGCAGTTTACTAAACGTTAATAACGATGTACATGCAAAATTAAATTACCCAAGCATTATACAATGTACGCTAATTTGACAGAACAACAATATGGCGAACGATAACACAAACGATAAACCATACGATGTACGATAAACCATACGATATACGCTAACATTAACGGAAAACCATACGATAAACGATAGAACAAACAATCCACCATACGATGCACCCTGGTGAAAACGATGCACGATATATACTATATGTTATACGGAACCATTTACGAACGATAAACGCACGATGTACGAACGACAAAATCGTTAACTTATACGTTACAGGGACTGTATATCAAATTGATAATCTACATATATAAATAATAATGGAAATATAAAAAAATACAATTGTGCTGGGTGTTTTCTAATTGACTTTTGGTGACCAAAATATTAGATCATTTTAACATCACAAAAATTGGAATGTTCAGGAAGATCATATTATTTGTCCCCTTTTTTAATTTCGTTTCATTGATGAATGTCTAAACATGATATTTAATAAATAAAAAATTAAATTGTTGAAAATAGAAAATAGCAAGGAAACCAACTGAACAAAAGTAGCCAAAAGTCACGGAACAAGTACAAATCCGGATATAGACAAACAGATACAACGGAATCTAAAACGAAAGCCAGAACCCAATGCAAACCATGGGTGCACTCGTGTGCTTTAAACCAGTAAACAGTGCCCCTACCTTTAAGTCATGTCTAGGGAAAAGTAAAATCCAGGAATATGAAAGACAACCAATGACTCATCAAATATCCTATCACAGTTCAGAAATGGATTTCCCATCATGATCAATTAAGTCGTGGTAACGTTCATATAGCTTTTGAAGGATAACTTCAAACTAGGTTTAAACAAATCCTTGTTTAAGTAGCGAAGTAGTCAACAGCAGTGAGCGATATAGAAAATAAGAATACCAATCACAGGATCTAGCGTTTAAGTTGTAAACCCATGAGCTATAGCTGCGGAAATGTTGTTATTGATCATTGAGAAATTTGAAGTCATGACGTTTGTTGTATAGTCTAGTTTGCAGTTTTCCCAGACTATTTATAGAAATATGACTACGTAATTTTTTATTTCTAGCTAGGATAGGATAGTTTCAACATCAAAATCACTGTATTGAGCATTAATACTGGACAAAAAATCTTCGATAGAGCGGAAAGTAAAACTAAGCATCTGGGTCTTTGTCTATCGTTTCTTCTTTAGAAGGCCTTCAAGGAACTCTGGTTTATAAGAGTAAAAACAGGTCGGCGAGGAAAGAAGTGCAATAAGTACCCGTCGGAATACCATTCTGTTGATAAACATGTCCTCCATATGACACATATATAGTCAAATAAAAAATCTAACAGAGTGTGTCATCAGTATATTTATTGTCTAAAGTCTGTGATTGCCAATTTTTACCGTCTCTTTCGTTTAAATCTGCTTTATACTACGTATCAGTGATGGTCATGTCAAGTGTCAGAAAAACAAACATTTAAATGATGTTACATTGTTAAGAAATCCAGACTGTAAGATTTCTACCAGGGCTATTGATTTTTAAGCATCCACATTTCACTTATCCACTTCTGTAGTAGGAAGTGTAACTGTATTTTAGAAGCCCAGTGTTGTAAAGCAGTGGTCAGAATTTTGGTAGAGGGTTGGTGGTACACATAGATGATCCTTCAAATTGTATGTGTTTTTTGTGAAGTCATGGTATCCAATATATGGGCTGGAATCACAATCTTTGTCTTTGATGTAGAGGCCAAAGGATACCAACTGTTTGTAATTTTCAAGAATCTTCGTTTTAATAACAACGGGTTCATGAAGAAGACCGGTTACTTAAAGTGTGTCTGTGCTTTAATATCAATTTTATTTTATTTAATATAGGAAGTCCTCTTAAGTTTTTGTACACTTCAACTTGTATTCTGCTTTATCTTCAAAGCGACTAATGGTAAGCTATTTATATTAATTATCTTCTACTTCTCTCAGTACGAATAGAGTAATTGTATATACGTTGTTTAATGCTACTTGCATGGTATAATAAGATAACGTCAGTAAACAAGCACGTTTTATAGCCTCTTTTCTGTTTGACAAAGATAGTTATAATAGATGGTGATAAAAAAGAATAAATAATACATAATTTGATATACAAATATTTTAATCAGATTCCTTTGTTTGATTCAAAAGTATATCTTATTAGCCATGTAAATAAAATGCTAACTGTTGTCTAATCACAGTTGTATTTAGTTCTACAATATTATAAGGATATTAAATTTATTCATCAGGTGAACCCGTGGAACGACAAAAAAGGTCAATTATGCAACTTGGGCACTCATTGTTGACAACGTATGGTATTAACGCTATAATCCTTCCAGTTTACGGTTGCAGCTATGAATAAGGTGGCGATAGAATACCAAAAGATGATGTAGACATGAATGTGATGGTTGTTTTTATCATTAACTTAAAGGGGCCTCGGTGGCCGAGTGGTCAAGGTAGTTCGTTTACTATTGATCACGTGGTCTGTCAACACTGAGATTGCGGGTTCGATTCTCACTGCAGGCAGGGTGTACTCGACTCCAATCTTAATTGACAAGGATTGCCAGTTTTCCTATCGCAGGTCGGGGGTTCTCTCCGGGTACTCCGGCTTCCTCCCCCAATAAAAACTGGACGCCATGAAATAGCAGAAAAATTGCTGAAAGTGGCGTTAAAACACCATTCAAACAAACAAACATTAACTTAAATGCTTGCAACTAACAAACGTTTAAGGTATACCTTACATGAAAATATATTGTATATTTATAGTATTTTTAAAATGTTAATCTGCGATACAATAATGATTAAGGTATCCAGGAATTAATATTTTACTTTTAGATAAAAATATTTTGACGAAAACTGCACTTATATTGAAATAGGTGCTGCCAGTTCCATGAATGCTCCAATTGTGATTATATCTATACTGCAACATCTATTAAATGTTAAGGTAAAAACTTTTTAAAAAAAACAAACAACAACAAAAAAAAACAAACAAACAAAAAAAACACACACCAAAAACCTGCACAGACCGAAAATCGAAAGATATAAACTACAAAACATACTATTATTATTTATTTATTAGCTTGCATTTCAGAATCCTTCAGCTTTTTAAAATAGTTAAGTAATAAATAAAGGTTGTAGTTTAATATGGAGTATGTTTGGTATAGAAAATTGATTATTCGTTTTGCTTGGCAACCTGCAGACAACCTCCTTTTACTATTCGATGCATTCAGTTTATCTATTTTTATCATTGCGAACAATCCTTACACGCAAATAGACTCAAATATTGCGAGGAATTAATAAAAAGATACAATTTGTTTGCATTAAATTCTGTATTTGTTGATTGCATTTTGTTTTTAATTTTGTTTGTGTTCTTGTTTGTGTTTGGTTTCCATTTGTTTGTTTGTCTGTGCTTTTCGCTTTTAACAATGAAATGTCATTTTATATTTTTAGATTCAAATGATCCATGCTAATACACCTTATCTTTGTGTGAGAAAATCTTTCTGAATTGTGTACGCAAAACCGATTTCGAGACCAGAAGCGTCATTAGTTTATTATGGCAATGATTATTATCAATATTTATAGCCTGCTAGTGAATTGCAGTTATAAATAGAGCAGTCATATGTAAAGCAGACGTAAACGCAACACTGTTACTTATTGTTAACTAAATGACTGATCGGTGACTGCTCATTTATAAAAACAGTTTGTTGAATAAGCTGGGAATGGAATGGGCCTTTAAATGTACATCTCATTTTCTTACAAATCGCGTTTCAAACTATTGTCATGATTGTTGTGCAAGTGTAAATATATGTTCTTAGCGTTGGAACATATTAGAACAATTCTATAGCATATACATATAAAATTTCTGTATAAGAATAGACTAAAATCCGATTTGTGTAATTACAATCACCACGATTTACATATGTCTTATTTACATAAATTTAGGAATTATATCTAAGCGTACGTTCTAGTAAACTGTAGCATGCTACAATTGTCACTTTAAAGTAAACCGTAGCATGCTTCGTTTGTCACTTTTAAGTAAACTTAGTTTATTTAATTGAAACAAATCATATCCGCTATTACATATATAAACTTAGATTTGTTATAAAACTATTTTTTTTCATGCGACGATATTTTACATAAATAAATATAGATTAATGAGCCGATTCCCATCCGTTTATTCTTTGATTTAGTTTTATTATCTTCCAGGATCATTGCAACACATATACAGAAAGACTTACTTTTTAAAGCCTTTATCAAGACAGTGTAACAGTAATTGTTATATCCTAATCTCTACCGTCCAACGGTTTTTAGACTTTGATTGGGCGTGACATGTCAGAACGTTCCCCAAAAGCAAAACAGCGCCTAGGTGGATGTTATAAAAAGTTTCTTGTGGTAAGCATTTATATACATATATTCTTTATTTGATTGTCTTATTAGAGACAAGAAGATAGCAGAAGCTAGGTCCTTTAATTTTACATGTCGATATAGTGATGATGTCGTTTCAATTGACTACCATCAACTACCATCAAATTGCTTTGTAGCTTTCGTTACTATATCCTACAGAACTAGAATGTAAAACATCAACAGCTTCATCTACATCATTGTTTTACTTAAACCTTGAATATGACACCAATGGTCATCTTAGCACTAGCGTTTGGCGACAACCAAGACGATTTCAGCTTCAAATTTATAAAATTTCCCCACCTTTGCAGCAAAAGACCAGTATCTCTTGTATACGATGTCTATATTTCCCAATCGATCAGGTATTCAAGAGATTGAAGCGAGTATAATTTTTTTGGCAAACGCGACCTATTTCTTCGGGATAAGATAGCAGAAGCTAGGTCCTTTAATTTTACATTTCGATATAGTGATGATGTCCTTTCAATTGACTACCATCAACTACCATCAAATTGCTTTGTAGCTTTCGTTACTATATCCTACAGAACTAGAATGTAAAACATCAACAGCTTCATCTACATCATTGTTTTACTTAAACCTTGAATATGACACCAATGGTCATCTTAGCACTAGCGTTTGGCGTCAACCAAGACGATTTCAGCTTCAAATTTATAAATTTTCCCCACCTTTGCAGCAAAAGTCCAGTATCTATTGTATACGATGTCTATATTTCCCAATCGATCAGGTATTCAAGACCTTGAAGCGAGTATACTTTTTTTGGCAAACGCGACCTATTTCTTCGGGATAAACTTATAAACCAATTTTCAAGAAAAAACGACTTGTCCGCGCCTTTAATAAGTTTTACTATAGATATCTTCCTTGTCGGTAATATTCTCGTTTGTAAATATGGTTGTAGGTTGTTTCCCAATTTTTGAATTCAGTGTACAGTGAATGTGCTACGATGATTGTTGGATACACCTAGTGACTAGTGGCATATGATTCCCATATATTTTAATCAACTAACCAACTCATATTCCACAGTAATAGAAGCGGGAGGTCTCGCATGCAATAAAACCTGGTTTAACCCACCATTTCTGCTGTAGTCAATATATTTTGCTAATCTTCATGAAAAGTAGCTTATCAAATTATATGTTGTCTAACCAGACGACTATGTTTAATAACATTGGGAGACACTGCACCCTGACTCGTATAATAAAATAAACTGTTTGATTATTTAAAGCTCTCTGACGTCAAAAGTTCCGACCAAATAGTGTGTAAACAGAATTACAATTATATAAATTTATGGGTGTAAGACGATGAACATGGACTATCAAACGACTGTTCGCATGGACAGCAGAAGCAACCATGCAGTGAACACAATCTGGAGTTAAGGTTTACCCCTTGATAATTCGTAGTCTTCAACAGATAATTATTTTGAAGAAATTTACCTAGAGGAAAACAATGATTCTTTCTTAAATAGAACCTTTGTAACCTTTTATCCTCTAGAAGCTTTGCCTAACCCGCGATTACATAATTCTGTAAAGCCATTCATGCAAACAAATAATGAAGCAGAAAATGTTTAATTGATAAACGACCAAATAATTCAACATACTCAAATAAAAGTATTAGCATTACCCCAACTAACTCTTTATAAAGGATTAAATAAATACCCAAAAATCAAACAAGAGGTAAAACATTTCGACTTGATAAACGGGCAGCCAATGGCTTACCCTCCTTTTCAAATAGGTCATTACATTTTTGTTTTACCTGAGCAAAAAATCAAACAAGAAATGGGAAACGGTGACTTGCTTAATGAAAAGGAAATGATGTGCCCTTCGTCTGAAATACGTCATAATATATAGTATGGCATCGCCTTATCTAAAACATGATAAAGAAATAAATCCTATACGCAAACCGTGCAATTGGAATCACCCAAGCCCAAGACGTTTCAAAAGTACACCGACCCGATGCATCTGTTTGTGACCCGGACTGATATGTCACACTTAATACATCAGTAAATGCTTACAAAAACATTGGAATGTAAACCAGTGAATGTTTTTCAACAGAGATATGATAGAAAAAATGTTACTGAAGGCACATACTTTTTCTCTATATCCACATACTTTGTTTAATTTGCCGTATTATAAGACCACTCGGACCGTCTGGAATTAGTTTTCTTTTTCATTTTCTGAATTTTAAATAAAATATTTATATCAATCATACATTTTATTGCTTATGTTTATCCCTCGGTCGGGGACATATATGGTATATAATGGCCCTGCCTCTATTAGTAAATGAATGAAAACTTTGTAGATTCTAAAGAAAGAAGAAGAAAGATTATTATCTGACTATAAAAGTTCTTTCATTTGATTAATTGGTTGGCTTTAAATTCCTTCACAAGTAATTATTTAGCATGAAAACAACCTGGATAGGTTTAAAATGAACAAGATCTCGAACTAAGCTCGCTGGAAAAGTATGTCACCTTGGAGTATACTTAAAATAGATTGCAGAATCCTGGCAGTGTCCTGATTTCATCCCATAGGCGAGTAGAATTTCCTGATGATTTTTACTTGTTAAAATAAAAAAAAAGATAACAGTTTTAAGGTTACGGGCTATAATTAGGAACATATATATTACAGTTTTTTTAAGATTCCAGGGTAGAATTAGGAACATATATAAGGACATGTTGTCTATATAATATATATGTTCCTGATTCTGCGCCGTAATCCTTAAAATGGGTCCTATATTTGTTCCCGAGTGTACCCGGTAACCATAAAAATGTCATATACATGTATGTTCCTGAATTTACCCCGTAACTGCCGAATAAGGAGTAACCTGTTCTGAATTTTTATAGAAGACATGATGAACTTTTAGACACATATGCGATACATGTCTCTCAAATGAGTACAGTAGTCAGTTTGCCGTACAATTGATGTAGAATTTTCCTTTATCGGTAATTTATTACAATTACTGACCAAAACTAAAAAATATTACGGAAAACAAACATTGCGATACAAATAATACATCTATGCTACAATTAATCACATTTGTCCAGACACTAAGACGTTTTGCAAATTATAAAACGCAATACTTAATCAGTATCGAGACAGTATCTTATTAATCTCATGAAATAAGAATAACGAACCCCCATCACCTCATCACCTTGTATCGCAGTACACGAATTTTCAGCGATGAACATGTCTGGATAGTGTATGGCTTTAACGACCGGTAATGTGGTTGAAACACCTGTTTATCATTAATAAGGAACCATTTGTTAAGAGAAATAAATGCAGGAAATTTCAATATAAATACACTTCGTTTTGTTTTTTATTGTACACATCACTAAATTACGGACCATTGCCGAAATTCGAGTATGTGACCCCACAGTTTTCCAGTGGAATTCAAAATGTTTGCCCTTTTGGTCCATCTTCCCCTAATTAATTGGTTTTTAACTTGTTCTTGCCGTGATTAAAGCTGTAAATGCTCGCTAGAAGTAAAGCAAACATCAAATAAGTCAATGTATGAAATAAGTTATTTATTCAAATTAAAGGACACCCTTTTAACGGTTTTAACGTGTTAGTATTACTCGTAATGTCGCAAAACAAAATTTCTAACTTAGATCTGTTTATACAAAGTTAAACATACTATACATCTCTTTTACATTATCACACCTTTAGACATTGCGAAACTAACGGAAACGATCTTTTTATTGATGAAATTTCTTTTTTCGTCTTGTAAAATGCACGTGGAAAATGCTATGCTGATCATTTTTATCCATATGTGGACAAATGTGACCTGTTTACCCACCGAACTCTCTGACCTCCAATAGCAACACTCTTAAAGTAAAGTCCGAGTCGAACATCTTGATGCTGTGCTCGAACTAAGCAACCATTGTTCACTTAACATGTCTAAATCGAAACGATTGTAATAACATGGGATAATTTGTTAATATATAGATAGTTTCAATCATGAAAAGTTCGTATGCCTTTTCGTTACTCATTAAATCGCGGTTAACTTGAATATTTTGGTACATATTCATAGTTTTAATAACTACTTATTTTGAAAAATTAAAACACGATCTGAACAGTTATACAAAATATAGAAAACACGCCAATAAACATGCGGACTAATACTGGATAACGAAAAAAAGAGGGTTTTTTAACTAAAAAGAAAGTAAGATACAACTTTAAAAATATTTGAAAATTAAGAAACATTTGATTATAGCTATATACAACACAAGTAAAGTAAAGTCAGTCATGTTTGTTCACAAATTAAATTCCGGTTTATAAAATATATATACTAAAACTAGGTAAATGAGTTCAGTTTAAGTTTTTGATAGTGTTATTTTCACGTTTTCACGTGCACAATGACGTTACGCAGGTTGTGTAGCAGGTAACACTGATAAATCATTCGGATTAAATGCAATGATGGATAAACACACTAATCTCTCCTACTAATTTAATTAAAATTACGAATAAGCAAACCGAATTGATAAATTACGGATATCTCTTGCAGGAAGAGACATATATATGTGACGGAGTTAATCTTTTGTAGTTTAATAATATTTTTATGCCGGAAAATTTTAACACACGGTTATAAGACCCATAGTCAGGCATACTTTCAGATTGGGCATTCACTTCAGGTAGTCTGGTGACCACATAAGACGATTTCTTAACCTCGTTGGATAATGACGGAATTAGTTCATTTATATTCCATATTCATACTTTTAAGAACTGCATATTTTACAAAATTAAGACACGGTGTGAACTGTTAAACAAAATATAGAAAACAAGCTAATAAACAAGTGGATTAATACTGGATAACGACAAAGATTATGGCTTTTTAATCAAACAGAAACTGAGATAAAAAAAGATAAAACGTTAGAAACATTTAAAAACTGAGAAACCCTTCTTTATAGCTACATACAACATAAGTAAAGTAAAGTAAAGACAGTCTTGTTTGTTCCCAAATTAAATCCCGGATTATAAAATATATTTACTTAAACTAATTAAATGAGTTTAATTTGTCTTTGATAGTGTTATTTTCATGGAGACAATGACAAGTCACGCAAGTTGTGTAGCAGGTATCACTAATAATCCTTTCGGATTAATCGCAATTGATGGACAAACACACAAATCTCATACTAATTGAATTAAAATTACGAATAAGCGACCAATGGGATAAATTTCGGACATTTCTTGAAAGTAAAGACGCATATACATGTGACGGAGTTAATGTAGGTATCTCAAGGTTGGCTTATTGGCCGACCTCTAATTCAGTTTCCTGTAATGTTCATATACATAAATGGGACCCATGAAATACCTGTTTTTAGTTGTACTGTAAACGGAAAGCCCTCTGAAAAAAGATGTCTGTATAAGAAACCTTGCTTGAACACTTTAACACACGGTTATCAGGCCCGTAGTCAGACTTTCAGATTGGGCATGCACTTCAGGTAGTCTGGGAACCACTTAAGGTCCCCAGCAGTTCTATAAGTGAGACCAGTTAGTATTTTAAGGGGGTAACTAACCAATCGTTTAATGTATATTTACAACCTTAATGTATGAAAGATGATTACATAATTTACATAATTGACCATGATACATGTAAGATAACGTTCAATATGTTTACATCTTCGGTTTTTAATGATATATACGAACATCAATATTCAGACTGATGTGGTCATTAGTTTATTTTTCAATGATGTCAAAAAGCCTCAAGCATACCGGATCATTCTGACGAGTGAAACGCAAATATACTAAAACCTTCGCAGACCAAAATGTAGCGGCGCTAATTTATGACAGCGTTACTAATTATGTACTGATATCCTGCTCATTGTGTACTGTAAAAATGTAGCGCATATTTAGTAGATACTGCTAGTCTGCTAAATTTGTCCTGATTTTCCTTGGTTAAAATTTTTAATACTAAAACTACGCTACATTATACTAACAATATACTACAATTACAGCATAAATTAGTGGATCAAAAATATTAGATGAATATCTATACTAAATACATACTTCATTTTTGTAGCGTATTTTAGTTAGAATAAGGATGAATGTAGTTCTCAGCTAATTATATGGTAATTTAAGATGTCTATAAGAACATTTTTTAAAATTAAGTTATAAGATAAGTTAGTATAATTTTAGCAGCACTAATTTCTTACTAGTATCTGTTAGTTAGATATGCAGTAAAAAAATGTTTTGCATAATGTTAAGATAAATTAGCATAATTTCAGCAATACTAATTTATACTAATATTTGTTTGTTGAATACTGACTAATCCTTGTATAGTTTAAAGAAACTAAGATAAATTAGCATGATTTTAGCAATACAAATATTGTACTAATATGTGTTTGTTCATTTTAGTTTTACTATGATAATAAAAGATATTCTTAATACCAAGATTATTAAATAAGCACCTTCTTCATGGTGAGGGGTTGGGACAATGTGTGATATTAATCCCTTTAGTGTGTATATGAAAATGGTCTTCTCAAACACATGCAATGTAGAAGAAAATAGTACATGTATTTATAATAGGAAATGTGTCACACAGCTGGCAGCATATTTTAGCATTTGACATAAAAAGTACCCTTGCTAACTATTGCCAGATACAATGTAATTATATGTATCTGTTATTGCCTAAAAAGAAATAATTCTGCTGTATCTCCCATGTATGCACCTATGTCTAATGTTATTTCAATATATATTATGGTATAAAATATTGAAAAAAGATTCATTATTTACAAAAATCAGTTATCATAGATGATAATTAGCAATTATAATTCAATTTCAGACTGAAATAAACATTTTTTCTATTAAGATCAACATTTTAATTTAAATATATAATAACGCATTCCATATAATGTTATCTTAACCTCTGTGATTTTTCAAATAAAGTAAGAGGCTATGGCTAATGTATGTTGTATGAATGTATATGTAATATGTCTGTAGTGCTTATTAAGGTATATGTATGTTGCAGTTATGTAATGTAGTCTGTCAGTAGTGCTTATTTATATGGGGGGCAAATGTATGTTTGCGTGTATGTATATGTAGCTTGTAAATAGGCCTTATTTATGTACTGAATATCGGTTAAAAAGTTCTTTAGAGCTTATGTTATGTGTTGTTAGTGTACCGACTTTAAATAAAACTTTTGTCTTTGTCTTGTCTTTGTCTAATGTATTAGTCTTTGTAAAAATTCAAATGATCAGGGGAGGTAACCAATTTTCTTATATTGTAGCAATATATTCGATCCATACGCTTGTAAACGTAGCCCTATTCGACAGGATAAGAATTACAACATACAATTCAGTAGTAACAAACAACGGGTTCTAAATATATTGTTTATTTATTATAACTGGCAAGACTTGGTAATTTCTCCGTGTTAATCCTTTATCGAACGATCTTTATTCAAATACGTTTGGTAAATCGTCATTCATTAGACAACCGAATCGGTCATTTTGAATCGGGTATTGTGATTGGCTGATTAAAAATAGCACGTTTGTTTTGAAAAATTTTAACAGACCGGATGTAAATAAAAAGAATGACGAAATGGATATATTTCGTGAAAATATTTCTCTAAAATACGTCTTAATCGAATGAATGACAAGTTGACTTAAAGCAGTTTTACCGATGCATGAGAATAATGTTATTAATATCAACTCAAGGAAATCCGAGAAGCATTTAACCACCAAGCCCGATTTTGAGTTTGACTGACCTCTATGACTGAACAGTGAACTGGTACAAGTCCGTTAAAAACGAAGTGAGTATCGAGTCTGTTCAAAGATTTTCTTTACGCACGTATGCAGTCATTTGTTATTGAAATGCACACACATCGATTCCCCCCTTTTATAAATGACAAGTCGTACGTTCTTCATAAATTTGGTGTGTACCATTATAGATATTAATATTCCTTTTAAATATATTTAGAAATTCACACGAAATAAGCTGCTCATTTTTAATACATGTTTTAATAACTTGAGATGTTAAAAATAACTTATTTATTCCCAATGAAGCACCAATATTATATGCCCCATACATTTGCAGCCATGTAAAATAATGAACGTTTTGTTTTCAGGTGACAAGTTATAACATAAACAGAAAAGAAGTCAAATATTTTCTGACAGTGCTGTTCATAATTTGTCCAGGTTCAAGATTCTACAGCCTTATTCCAATCAGTGAAGAAACCATAATTGGTAACTTTTTTAATAAGAAGGATGACATGATATGTCAATTGAAAAAACAACAACCAAATATTTCCTTCATCACGATATTTACGAGCTAACAATTAAGCAAAGAAATACAAATATGGCAAAGAAATCACTAATTCGAAAATATAAAAAGCCTTGGAACAACAACAAAACAAAACACAAAACAGCATACAAACACAAGCCAGGGACTCCCAAGAAAATTTGAGTGAACTCTGGTTCTCTGGACAAGTAAGAAGTTCTTGCCTGTTGCAACACATATTCAATAAACCTTTTAAGAAATCAATGACACAAACAGAAAAAGAAAAAAGGTTAACAACCATGAATGGTCATACTATACCCAATTAAGACCCTGATGTTTGTAAAATACAAATGTCATGGGCAAGGATGAACATAACGGACATTGTTTTAAAATGTTATTTATCTATAAACAATGATTGTTGATATTTTTTCTATCTAGGCCAGTGTCATTTCTTTTATATTCATTTTTTCTTTTTACGTGTTCAAATATTACAAGCATTTGATCACATTGTAGTTTGGATGGAAAGGCTTAAAATTTTTACAAAATTTTCGAACTCTAATATTTTAAAGTATATATTGTTGGCAATTAAACCGATGTGTAAATGATCTATTGTTTCATTTTTTGTATTGTGTAGTGTTATAGTATTCTAACATTTAATTATTTTTTCAGACATTTATGCCAGAACCACTTTAAATAACATGATGCATGATTCAAGTTGTTGTTCACATGAAGACGGAGGAAATGAAAACAGACATCCAAGACAATTTTAGTTCTAGAGATATATATGAGACATAAGTTACTGACAAGACAATATAAAAATTATGGGATGTGATTTTTTAGACAACAGATGAGTATGAAAAGACAGACATGTACTGTTGTTTTCAAACAGTTGCTAAATATTTACATATTGATATTTTTTCTGTTCATGCGTTGTCATAGAAAATAAACATATGTTTTTGGTTGTTCTATTTATATAGGTTTTGTTTGCTTCAGTACACATTAATTGGCTTCTAGGAATGCAGATCCTGAAAAGGTTTGCCCATGAAAAAGCAGAATTCCCATCCAGAGAAAATTTTTGCTAACTCATTGCTACAACAACTCCACTACATACATACTATGATGTTGCTAATGGTGCTAAATACACACTACAACAATACTAAAAGTCCGCCTAATACATGCTAGAATCTTTTTGACTCATTACTAAACATATGCTACAACAAAACTAAAACCCCACTAAATTCATGCTTGATTTCTGCTACAACAGTATACATGAATGTGTACTATTTCCTGCTAACTATGCACTAATTGTTTGCTAAAACATACTAGTTAGCTAATTTGCATATTTATACTAGAAGTCTACTTATCAGACACACTGATTTCCTGCTGTCGATCTAATTTACATAATTGAAACGCTTGAAATATGCTACAAATTGAGCTAATTTTATACTAGTTCATTTAAAAACATTTGATTGGCTGATGATAAAAACTGGTAGCATGATTTAGCATGGTCTGCAGTAGTTGAGCTAGTATTATTTAGTGTTGCCTATTACATGCTAACAAATATGCTAATTATGCACTAATTTCCAGCTAATTGGTCTCAATTATATATGCTAAAAATTGGCTAGATATCAGCTAAAAGGATGCTACATTTTGGTCTGGGTTCTTTCTCATCCTTTCTCCTTTCTCCCTCCCCGTTGCTCCTTTCTGGGTTCTCCTGATTATATAACGGATTATATAACGGATTAATAAATTACGGTAGTTAATGTATGTACATGTATTTATTTATTTCAAATATATATATGGCTTTATAAAACGTGAAATATTTAGGTCATAACTTAATGGGCTTGCCTCTGGTTTGTTTGTTACTTTTATTTGAAGGGAATGCAGGACACTATCCGCAATTTTTGGGGGAAATTTCAAAACAGATGGTAAATTTAATAACAGTTTCTTTCATTAATAACACTTAATTAAAATAATAATGAAAGTCTTATATACCTATATTACGACTTCAATTTATTAATGGTTGAAATAAAAGTTTTTCGCAGAAATAACTTCGGTATCGGCAAAAAACAATGAGAATAATTGTTTTAACAACAAAGGTAATTTTGACCGAAAAATACCATTTTTAGCACTTTTTGACCAGTTATTTTCCAATGGACAAACTTTTTACACGTGGACCCCTTTTTTTCTTTTCATAACTAAATTGTCTTCCAATTGCTTGACATTATCTTAATAACACAGAAAATTTAATCGGACAGAATTTTAGAAATCTTATTTTAGTACTTTTTATTCTCGTCCCTGTAAAATCTATTAGAAAATTTCAAAAAATCAGTGCTCAACCCCTCAAAAATAAGATCTGAAGCCCGTACTTTTTATTTTGATTTCTGATCGCTTTTTTATTAAATTTATATGTCGAATTAATAGGAAATTCGTTGACAAATTATTTTCAGTGAAGTGTTATGAATCCCATTAAGTTAATTTACGAATCATAAATAGTAAACCTGATGGCGAAATTCTGTAGAAATTACAAAGTCAAATTTCCGAATACGTATATTTGTCAACTAAACTAGTTTTCAAGAACATTTAAATTTTCACTTAAATTTAAAACATGTTTGGTAAGGAAATAAATGCAATTAAGTACATGCCTGACGTCACTGTAAATAACACCTTTTGCCGGGCTATATATGGTTGATTGGTTTTGTTTGTATGTTGTCACTCACCTTTAAAGAAGTGATTGGAATGTATTATTTGTAAAATATGGTATGTTTTAACTCTGTATCTTCATTTCTTTATACAGATTTGAAAATCGGTATTTTCTCCATCAGATAAATGCACTTTAACACGACATTCAGGTACATTGTAATTTTCCTAAAATAGACATTCAGATGAACACTAATTTTAGACAAGCAGATTTCATCTTTGTATTTGTATAAAACAAGAAGTATTTAGAATTGAAATTAATCTTTTTAGTATTTACTATACAACAGGAGGATTATATTCTAATTAGTACTCATTTATATGCAAACATATGAATTTTGAACTTTTAATACACAACTTATATGTTTAATCCAACAATCACAGAAAAAATCTAAAGTACCTTCAGTTATTTATTTGTAGTTACTAACTGCTCAACATATGTGTCAAGTACATTTCATTATTCATTTTAAAAACAATTACAATGTTATCACTTCCGCGTTACAGATCAATTATATATTGTATGACGATTAAATTTCAGCAGTCACATTAAAATACAAAAACATGATATATGTACCATAATTGAGACAATGTTAAATATATTTTTTGTGAAATCGCATTTTCGAAATTTGTTAATAATATTACAAAAAAAAAATCTCGCCCATTGATACATGTAATTAATTAATTATTTATTGTGAATGTCAAGTTTGTGTTTTTGTTTGTTTGTTGTTTTTTTCTCTAATAATATGATTTTGATTAATGTTTTTGTACAAATATATACAAAGTAAAAATATATACATGTATCACGCTGTTACATGCAAGAATATCTCGTGTATGTCTGTTCAATGTATTCAATGTTTCGATGTTTCCGCTTACATTTCAATGGCAGTTCAAAAATATTTTTATATTTACAGATTTTTCTTTAGAATAATAATATACGTGTACCTACTGGCAAACGGTGTCTATAACAATACCACTTGGCATTTATATCGTAAACAACTGTGCTATTCGTCGTGACTTGTGTTTTATAGATTTTATTTACTTGGTTGGTTGGGTCGATGTTTGCTTTACGTCCAGCGAGCAGTATTTCAGCTATATTCATGTCGAGAACAAGTTAACAAACAATTTATTAACAGAAAAGGGAGATGAGATCGGACACAGAGAACACAATTAAGACTGCACTGTAAAAGTATGGAATTTTAATTAATGGAAAAAAAGCCATTAATTTACAAATGGTATTTTTAAATAGTTTGAGGTTTTATTGTACTCTAACCTACAGACCTTAGTAGGTTAACCAGCACGTTCAGATAAATGAAATGTGTAAAGTGACGGGAAAAGCAAAGCGAACTGAAAAGCTTTTCGGGGAAACGGAATAAGATGGCCTCTTAGAATAAAGACGACCGACACAAACGTATTATTATTATTAGTAAGATGGATTGCATGAGTATCTGTGAATTTTTTGCCGAATAAATTGGCTATTGCCTCTAATTCCTCATTATTGCTATAGTGTCCTGACGATAAATCGTTATATTAAAATTTTAGTCAGTAATTTTGTTTGCATCTTTTGGGTATTAGGAATAATTTTATATGTAAAATATGGTGTTAATTCCATCACTAATATCCCCAGAGTGATTTTATACATAAAAGTATGGTTTTTACTATTATAGCTCAGGTCTCAGGATTGATATTATATGTAAAATATAGTTTTTTTTCCCATCACTATGGTCACAGGAATGATTTTATATGTGAAATATGGTTTTTAATTGCATCGCTTATGTCTCCAGAGTGATTTTATATGTGAGATGTTGTTTTTATGGCATTATCAAGGCTTCAGGAATGATTTTATATGTGAAATATGGTTTCTAGTTGCATTGGTAAAGTGTCTAGATTGATTTTATATGTTAAATATGGATTTTAATTGCATCTCTTATGTCTCCAGGGTGATTTTATATGTGAGATATTGTTTTTATGGTATATAACCAAGGCTTCAGGAATGATTTTATATGTGAAAAATGGTTTCTAGTTGCATTTGTATAGAGTCGAGATTGATTTTATATGTTAAATATGGATTTTAATTGCATCGCTTAGGTCTCCAAAGTGATTCTATATGTGAGATATTGTTTTTTATGGCATAACCAAGGCTACATGAATGATTTTATATGTGAAATATGGTTTCTAGTTGCACTGCTAAAGTCTCAAGATTGGTTTTATATGTTAAATATGGATTTTAATTGCATCTCTTATGTCTTCAGAGTGATTTTATATGTGACATATTGTTTTTTATGGCATAAACAAGGCTTCAGGATTGATTTTATATGTGAAATATGGTTTCTAGTTGCATTGCTAAAGTCTCGAGACTGATTTTATATGTTAAATATGGATTTTAATTGCATCACTTAGGTCTCCAGAGTGATTTTATTTGTGACATATGATTTTTGATTACACTGCTAAAGTCTTTCTAGTGATTTTATTTGTTAAATATATTGTTTAATTGTATTGCCAAGGTTTCACGATTGATTTATTTGCAGAATATGGTTTTAATTCCATCTATATTGTCTCAGGATTTATTTTATATGTAAAATATGGTTTGGAATTGCATGGCTAAGGTCTCCAGAGTGACTTTATATGTGAAATAGAGTTTTTATTTTCATTGCTTCAGTGTCATTAGTGATTTTGTATGTTAAATATGGTTTTTAATTGTATCACTTAGGTCTCCAGAGTGATTTTATATGTGAAATATGGTTTTTGATTACATTGCTTCAGTATCATTAGAGATTTTAGATGTTAAATATAGATATTAATTGTATTTTAAAAGTTTCAGGATTGATTTTATATGTGAAATATGGTTTTTTTAATTCCATCACCATGATCAATATTGTGTCAGGATTTATTTTATATGTTGAATATTTTGTTTTAATGGTATTGCCAAGGTTTCAGGATTGAATTTATATGCAAAATATGGTTTTTAATTGCATGGCTAAGGTCTTTAGAGTAACTTTATATGTGAAATATAGTTTTTAATTGCATAGCTTTAGTTTCTTTAGTGATTTTATATCTAAAATATTCTTTTTAATCACATGGCTAAGGTCTCCAGAGTAGCTTTATATGTGGAATATGGTTTAAATTGCATTGCTATAGTCTCCTGATTGATTTTATATGTTAAATATAGTTTATATTTGCATTATAAATGTCTCAGGATTAATTTCATATGTGAAATATGGTTCTTAAATGCATTGCTATGGGATCAGGATTGATTTGATATGTGAAATAGGGTTTTCAATTGCATCGCTTAAGTATTTGGAGTGATTTTGTATGAGAAATATGTTTTTTAATTGCATGGCAAAAGTTTCTGGAGTGATATAATGTATCTAATATGGTTGTAATTTTATATTTCTATTTTCTCAGGAGTGATTTGATATGAAGAAGAAGTTTTAATTTGGGATTTTATTGGTGATTTGTTTTAAATTGTGGATTTGAGGTTAAAACGTATATCCTAAGATGTAGGCAGCCAAGATTTGAAAACTAATTAATATTATTTAGTGTGAAATTAAAAGTGAAATGTAAATATTAATAATAGATTTAATGATACCGACATACAGGTGACTTGTAACAGTATTTATTATTAAATAAAAATATACAGGTTAGGATTTATACTTTTATATTTTTATTCAACTACACAAAAAAATATGATTGTTCAATCATAATAACAATAACATAATAATAATAGAAATGTAGGGAGAGCTACAATCGCGTTCTTTAAAATAGACTTTCGTAGATTTCGTTAACTAATTTTTGGTGATTGTCTAATTGACAATTTGTAACAAAATGATTAAATAAAGCATATATTTTGACTTTTTGTACAAAGGGACATTTTGTGACTTGAAAATTTAAAAGCAGAGATTTTGTCCACTGCATGGACATTTTTGTCACGTGACTATTGAAAAGCAGAGATTTTGACAATTTTTGTCCACTGGACATTTTGGTCACGTGACAATTGAAAAGCAGAGATTTTGACAATTTTTGTCCACTGGACATTTTTGTCACGTGACATTTGAAAGCAGTGATTTTGACCGTTTTTGTCAATTTGACAAAAGCAGAGATTTGGACCGTTTTTGTCCACTTGACAAAAGCAGAGAATTTGACAATATTTAAAGCAGAGAATTGGACAAAATTTTGTCCTGTCAAAGTGGTCAAATTGACTGGTTTTTGGTCAAAAAGCAGAGATTTTTTTTCTCAAAAGCAGAGATTTGGACTGGTTTAAGTTAACTTGATGTTATGTTAGGACTGCACCTAACTGTATCTATAATAATACTATAGAATAGGCTCCGGTTAAAGTTCGGAACTCTAAAACAACGAAGGTTTATTTAAATCATAAATAAATGCTCTGAATCGCCGAGCGTCGAATAATGTTGGCTAAACAAGTCAGTTCATACTGTTGCGCATGCACAGTAGTTCACCAAATTCGCTTCTGTGGCGCAAAAATATGTGTTATATTGCGAGTTCAAATATTATTCCGACTTTAAGTTTTTGGTTTGAAGAAACTTGAATGTTTTTCTTACGGCTTGTTACTTAACCCAATAAAAACATGTATATACTTATAAAAAGAAGGCGATCTGTCATGTCTGTAGGTGTATAAGATTTCATATTCTTTCGTATATATATATTAAGTTGGAAATGAGAAATGTCAAGATCAATATGTTATGACTTGTTATTTATATTGACATTCAATGACTAAGGCCATTCGTTGGTCAGTCTTTGTCTAAATTTTTGACAAGAAACACCGTCATTTGTATCGTTGCATAATCTTCTAGACTTGTATATATATATATATATATATATATATATTTATATATATATATATATATATATATATATATATATATATATATATATATATATATTTCATTAGTTTGTGTGTAACAGAGAAGTCATATATATACAAGTCTAGATGATTATGCAACGATACAAATGACGGTGTTTCTTGTCAAAAATTTAGACAAAGACTGACCAACGAATGGCCTTAGTCATTGAATGTCAATATAAATAACAAGTCATAACATATTGATCTTGACATTTCTCATTTCCAACTTAATATATATATATATATATATCGTTTCATTTCGTTAAATTTTATTCGCACTCAAAACATATATGTATTCTAAGTTTCGTTCTGTTCTTCTTTATTTAGCAGTAGGAATTTTGAACTTTTCAACTAGGTTAGGCCTCTCTCGTCAGTTAATTGCGTACATTTTAATGCATCTTTTCTGATGTTTAACTTCTTGCATCATACCAACAACATAGTTCCTAGTGTAATTTGTTGGTTAAGATAATTGCCGGAGACCTCAACAAGCTTTCCAGCGCAAAACAAATGACATTTCATTTTAACTTTATTCGATCTTTTATTTTAGAATCCAATAATAAAAGAATAATCAAAATCAATATTTTCCTTTATTTGATGATCTTCCATAACATTTGATCAACGCAAGCTAATTCATGTCACAAAACTGTATCTGTCTACAGACGGACGACACCAGCGGCCATTTAAAAACTGTAATTAGGTGTGCAGTGCAATAAGTCCTTCAAAAAGTCACACAAGTTTAAATCAAAGTGAAACTGGTTCTGCCATCATTTAACGTAATAGTTTTGTCACCTTACTACATGTAATGTATCAATTAGTCTCGTTATGCCCTTTATGAAAAACTAGCTAAAGGTTAGTGAATATTCTTAACTATATAAATGCCAGGGTAACATGGCATCTAAGAACTAAAACATACTGTGCAAAAAGGAACACATAATGGATTAAGGGCAACAACTATGTATGACAAATATAGATACTCACTAAAATGGTTTAAAATGAAACAGATTAACATTTCTTTCTTTGGAGATTGAAGAACAAAAGTCAGTTAATCACAGTTAGGAATACTTCTGGTCACGTTAAAGTTAGTACTATGTTTTACCACTTTGAGATCCCAACACTGCTGTCATTGGCATTGCTTCCATCAATGTAATAACGTGAAATTGTTCGTCATTACTGCTAAAAAATCTGACGAAGCTGATCGAAGGTCTTATGCGGAGGTTAACGCTGTCGTACACGTTTATCCAGTTTGTCCCAAAAGTGTTTGATCGGAATCAACTCGGTTGATTTTGAAGGTCGTGGAAGAAGATTAATGTTATTCTGATTAAAATAGTCCTTAGTCAAACGCACTGTGAGGCCTGGCCCTGTACTGTTCGACCAATACTCTCTTTCGGTCATTTACGCTCATTCGTTATTGTTGTAGAATTTTGTCTATTGACTTTTGAGCTGTTAAAATTGCCTGCGACTAGTTCAGTTTAACGGTCATTATAAATCGCCCCCCACATAATGACCCCAACTTTGGGATACGACGTGGAAACGGCTAAAGTCATTATTTCAAAGAGCAGGGTCCAACCTTGTCATGCCAGTATTGAAAGTTATGATGAATTTAAGCTTCGCACATCTTCCTTGTATATCCTTTAACGTAGGGAAGATTAAACGTGTAAATGGGTGATAGAAATACGTTTAGAGAGTCACTGTGCTGTTTTGGAACCTATGCGACATGTACAATATATTTATACTGTAAACTGAAACCCCTCAGAATATCACAGTATATGACAAATTACCTTACTAGCAATTTTTACCACGCGTTATCAGCGTCGTGGACAGTATTTCAGATTGAGGTTGCACTCCGTCCGGCTAGGGATCAGGGAACTTTAGATCCCTGCAAGTCCATTTGAGGGACCTAAATGTATAATATATGACAACTTCATTATGTTACTTCCTGATATCAGATGACATTGACAATGCAAAAATATACATGTTGGCATCATCGGTTTTTATTAATATTTAACGATCTTCAGATTGATATGGTCCTTGATTTTTTTCCTATAATGTCAGGGGCCACAAGCTAATTGGATCATTCTGTCACATGAAATGCAAATATACAAACCATCTCATTGGTACTTTATTTATTTATTTATTTATTTATTTATTTATTTATTTATTTTTTTATTTATTTATTTATTTATTTGTTAAAGCATAAAAATATACTACATGTTATATATTCTTTTTAGTAACATAAAACGTCCATTTTGTTGTCTTAACTTGATAAGTGTTTTGAGTTTATTTGATCAGTTAAACAATGTAGCATTAACAGTCATACATACCAATCTAAAACACGGGAAAACAAAATTCTGCAACAATTGCAATGGCTAATTCAAACAGGCGATTGCGTATATTTGTCTAGAAAATTACATTTAATTTATTGAACCATTTAATTTTCACTTATTCGAACATTTTAGTGAGGACATAAATACAATGAAGTACATTTCTACATTGCAAGTGAAGTGCCTGATGTCATAGTAAATAGCACCTGTTGCCGGGTTATATATTCATGCTTGAATAAATCTTTTTCTATGTTGTAACTCACTTTTCAAAAAGTATTGGTATGTTTTTTTTGAACATTCAGCATTATTTCTTTACAAAAGATTAGAAAAATCGTGTTTTGTCTTTAAAATCATTCAGGAATATAGTATATTTCTTAAAATGAAATTACCGTATACTCTAATTAATGTATGTGATAATTAGTTACGACTTTATACTACATGCAGTCAATGAAGGCAGGTACAACCTGAATGAACAGTATTTGTAACACATTATTGTCGCCTGAAGAGACTAAAGAGTCTCCTGGTTATTAGTTAATTAATTTTTTTTCTTTATTTATTTATTTATTCATACTATATACTATATGTTACATAGTCTTATTTTCACAAAAGGTTACAAAATTTTGTTATAACTTGATAAACTTGTTTTGGGTTTGTGTGTTTCGTTTAACAATGTAGCATTAACACTCATAACTTGCTATCCAATACACGAGAATGAATGAATGATTACATATAGTTGTCAAGTAATTTAACATTATATAAACATTTAATTTTCACATATTCAAACATAGTTGCTGAGGAAATAATTACAATGAAGTACCTAACTACTTGACACGTGCCAGACATCACATCAACTTTTGCCGGTTTATATATATCATGGTTAAGTAGTTTTGGTTCTATGTTGTCACTCACTTTCAGATAGTCATGGTATTTTTTTCTCCTCTTCAACTTCATTTCTTTATATCTGAAATTGAAAATAGGTGTTTTGTCTTTCAAATAAGCCTTTACTATTAAATTATTCAGGTACATTGTATATTTCCTAAACTAGACATAAGGGTGTACTCTAATTTCTGGATGTGTGTATGAGTTACATTATCTAGTATTTGTAGAACGATTGTTTAAAAAAGATATGCAGATTTCATCTGGTATTTGTACAAAACGCGATAAAAGTTGGAACTCGAAAATTAAAACGGGCGAAATATTAAGACAACTGATAGAGTTATTCATTATGATTACGGTCTGTGAAAATTACATTACGCGAAAATAAACTCACACAGTTTTTTAGCAAAAACGCTAAATTTTCCCCACGCGAATAAAAACCATTTTTACGGCAGTTTTCCCCTATTTTTGAATTAGGTGTACAGTCAAAGTGCACGATGATTGTTGAATACATCTATTACTGACTAGTATTGTATAATACCAATCTTTTTAACCCACTAACCAATTTTACCTATAAGTATATTGCCCACCTTATTATTATTATTTTTGCAAACACATGCATATTTATATAAGAGTTAAAGATCCTAAATACTAGTACATGTACATGTATGTATACCTTGCTTCATTTGCAGTTATCAAGAATTGATGACATCTGTTCACAACCCATTGCTCCTATGTTATTCATATTATTAATGTTATTTACTTTATTTTAATTTTTTCAATTGTTTCTTCTTATTTGCCATTATGTTCATTTTTTCATCTATCCACTTAACTGTTCTTTTATCATTACATACATTTTTTCTTTCTCTTTTTGGTTATTTTCTTCTATACTTGACTAATACCTTTTCTATTTTCTCGGTTAAAACAGTTTTTCAAAATTTTCCCTTCTCTACAAATACACACACACACACACACACACACAAAACAACTTGTACAGCTTTCTTCTGCTCTGTACTCAATAAATACTTATTTTTATTTATAAATTTATTAAATGAGACATTTACCACATATATATATGGAATTAACTTTAATCTTTGTGTATACTATTTGCAATAGTACAAACTGTATCATGACTCACTTCTCTCACAGAGTACTCAGTATAGTGATGAATTACTTTGCTTAAAATTAACTTACACCTGGGTTCACAAAAGTTACATATTGTCCCTATAATTATAGTACAGATGTGGCATAAATGAGTATTCTGTGACTGGACTGAAATATGATTACTATTATTATTGTTGCCTGTAGAATATTTACTACATATGTATCTGCGATTTAAATACATTCCATCTTGAAATTGTTGGGATAGGATTTATATAGGCTATGCCTGTTATCCAATACCCTTTGATTTATATCAATTAAATGTTTGAAATGAACAAAAATGAACTAACCAACTCACATACTACAGTAATGGAAGCCGGAGTTTTGGAATGCCTGTATCAAGTCAGAACAATTTCTGTAGTTACTGTATTATTTATGTTGGTTCTGAAGTTTTCTGGTTTCTCGGACTTTGATTGTTTAATTTTATTTTTTCGACAGTTTCCTTTGTGTTATTTATCTTATTATTACCTTCATTCAGTGGAATCCGTTGGTTTAGATATTTGCAGAAGCGGTGCACTCGATTAAACTACAAATGTCTATCGTTATTAGGTAATGTAGTTTTAATAAAAGCGTCCGCCGCTACATCACTTTATTGTTTCTTTCATAGGCCTGGATAATGAAGATAATGAAGATATTTGTACTTTTAATTGCAAGTTTAAGGTTATCAGAAGGTGAGTAGGGGCCTCGGTGGTCGAGTGGTTGAGCTTTTGGGTATTACTTTATTTCCTGTCAGGGTGCTATCGACTCAAACTTTTTGAAAAGAATGCCATTTTTCCTACGAAGGATCCAGGGTTTTCCGCGAGTACTACGACTTTCTCTCCCAATAACAAATGGATGAAGAAAAGTTGTTTAACAACATTAATATAAAAACCAATTTAAACAAAAACAGAATGTGAGTACAAGTCTTTTGATAGAAAAATTTAAGTTTCAGGAAATTTGTCTCAACAAGACAAAGTAATATTGATTGATTGATTCAATAAATGACGGGTAAATATTTAGATAGCATGATTGTGCCTTTAATCTTAACAATAACTCGTGACGTGACAAGAAATTAAGTCGATAGTAAAAATGGAATGATATGTGGGCAGTAAATTATGATTGACACTAGAGATAGAGGGAGCGTTCGTTGTCTGTCACACAACAGCGGTTTAAGTGTGTAAGACGTTACACTCTAAACATTTCATCAACTATGATCCATTCACATGTCCCGTGGGTTTACATAAGATGAGAGAAAGCTACAACACAGAACATGCCTAATAGTATTTTTTTACATGTTCTCATGCATCTAAACAATTAATTTCTTTTTGAAACTTTACGAATATCGTTTTTATTTATTTAATCTGTGCATTGACAATAGTTTGTGATTTACTCTAACTGAAATTAAGTTAAATAACTAAGGTTAAGTTTTTCTAAAAATCATGAAAAAAATCCTCACGTATCTTGTTTATTGCATCATAAAATAAATAAGCACTAAACGCTAACATACGTTTTTATTGCAGTGGAAGACATTACTGACAGAGATGCACTGACGTTTAATGGTTACGGGTGCTACTGTGATTGGGGAGGAAGTGGAAAACCGGTAGATGAAACTGACCAGTAGGTACTCCACAATCTTTTGCCATGATATGGCGTCATTCTGCTTATAATTTTTTTATGTTTTTAAAGTTGCAAAATAGGATTAGTTATCCACTTAAAATATCAGTTCATGACGCATACTGTCATAAATATATTGTGAATTAACGTCCATCATGCAGGCTGCATATTTTACGAGAATTTGTCGTTACAGATAGCCACATTTTTATAAGACCTGTAATCATACAACATAAAAGGCGGAACTTTATGCATCTTATACTTTAAAAAAATAGTAGTATGTGTTTTTCTTACCCACAAACCTAAAATATAGATAATCTTTTTATTTGTTACTTATATATTATCCGGAAGAGTTATGGTTTTTAAATTTTTAAATTAAAACTGTACGAAAAAGTACATTTTAAACAATATTCTTGCAGCTGTTGTCAAAATCACGACGACTGTTACGTAAGCGTAACTACTGATTTACCTCACTGTAGCCCTAAATGGAATGAGTACAAATGGGACATCATGGGAAAAACTATTAGTTGTTTAGGTAAGTGGGACAGTTTACGAATATATATAATATATACAGACAATAAAAGGTGATAAATAACAAAACATGAGATACAGAGGAAAACCAAACATTATGGAGTAAAAATGTACAATATCAAACTTAAGTTAACTCTCAACACAGAAAATTTAAGACGACACGTGTTAGCGAATCTGACTAACAATTTGGGTGTTTGTTTTGAAAAGATATTTAAATCATGAGTGCGTGGAACAAGGCAACCTACCTGCTACTTAACATTATAATATAAGTCTTTCAAGCCGACGCGAAGAGATTGCAAAATTGCAAACAGGTTCTGAGTCTTTTGTGGGGCATACACAAACTAGCAATCAGCACATACTTGATGGTAAACGTCGAATGTCAGAATTGAAGCCGTTGCTTGATCTGCCCTAAATATCGCAAATAACATTATGTTAATATCAAGTGTTGCTTAAAAATGGTCTAAACAAACAAAATGGATATGGACTCAACATTAAAACGATTGTCATGGCTAAACAACTTTTTTTTTTAAATAAAGTTTTTATATGATATGAGTTAATGTTTTAAAACGGTAGTATTCCTGGTTGATATAAGTTAATGTTTTAAAACGGTTGTACTCCTGGCTGATATGAGTTAATGTTTTAAAACGGTAGTACAGTCTGTATTCTCATGGCATTTTCGTATTGACCTCGAGGTATATTCCGTAAGGCTGATATGGAGGTCTTTAGAGATTATGAAATGTAACGGAAATTTAGTGTGATGATACTAAAGTTATTGTTTAGTTATATAAAACTATTGGTCCTGTAAAGTAATTAGCTTATTATTATATGAAAATCCGGATCACAGAGCTACGTTCATATTGTTATTTAATTAAACAAGAACTGCAAAGCTGTCTTGTCTGTTACTTTGTAGACCAAGTATCAGCCAGCAAAGCGGGCACGATGTTGTTTAATGACAAATCATACCAGAACTGTCCACGAAGAATCTGTGAATGTGACAAGGCATTGGTGGAATGTTTGTACAGGAATACATACAATCCGGAAAACTTTGGAGTAAACAAAGAATTAAAATACAAGAACTAACCATCTTTAGTGTAGAAATAAAGATAGCATTTATCATATTTAGTGTTGTATTTTTTTAACTTTTACATCCACTTTGTTTGGTATTTAAGAGAATCAGCGTTAATAAATATCTATTAATATTTGAACATTACTGATAATATCTCAATTTTTTCTTTTTTGTGTAGATTTTGTATAGATATTTTTTTTAATTGAAAGTTTGTTGATATCACATGATTGTTTTTGTTTTTTCTTGTCTTATTATGATCAATGCACCCTGTTTGCACTTCTGTATTTTCTTCTCCTTTAAGCTTCCAAATATTTTGCATAGAAGAAAAGTATGCCTTTCTTCTGATCATTTTAGCACTATTCAAGTTTTATTTAACTCTTAAAAATATCTAGACAAAGTCCATCTAGCGCTCAATAATACCCCCGCTTTTGTAAAATTTCTAGTGTTTTTCGTGAACTGCGACCTTGAAATTTGACGGATTTCCCAAAAATCGATAGCCTTCTTACCAACCTGATATATAACAATATCCCACAGTTTCATTCAAATAGGATGCAAACTTTTGAGTTATTGTCCGCAAACAACATTTATGTAAAATTTCTACCGTTTTATGTGGACTGCGACGTTAAAATTTGACGGATTTCCCCTAAAATCGATCGGCCTTTTACCAACCTGATAGCCGAGTGGACAAGATAGTTCGTCTGCCATTGATCACGTGGTCTGTCAAACTGAGATTGCGGGTTCGATTCTCACTAAAGGCATGGTGTACTCGACTCCAATGTTAATTGACAAGGATTGCCAGTTTTCCTACCGCAGGTCGGGGGTTTTCTCCGGGTACTCCAGCTTCCTCGCCAAATAAAAACTGGACGCCATGATATAGCTGAAAAATTGCTGAAAGTGGCGTTAAACACCATCACACAAACAAACAAACAAAATAACCTGATATATTAAAGATATCGCAAAGTTTCATTTAAATCGGATGCAAACTTTTGAGTTAGTGTCCGGAAACAACTTTTTTGTACAAATTTCTAACGTTTTTCGTGAACTGCGACCTTGAAATTTGACTGATTTCCCCTTAAATAGATAGACTTCTTACCAACCTTATATATCAAAATATACCAAAGTTTCATGCAAAACTTGTTGAATTATCATCCAGAAACCAAATGTGGACCTACCGCAGTTCGGGGGTTCTCTCGGGGTACTCCTGCTTCCTCCACCAATAAAAACTGGATGCCATGATATAGCTGACAATTTGCTGAAAGAGGCGTTAAAACACAATACAACAACAAAAACAGAGCAATGTTGACGAACGAACAGACAGACGGACGTGAGGACCCCTATATACCTCCGACTCACTCGATCCGGTGTATAAAAAATTAGTTCGATCAACATACAACCGACTTGAGCGCTGCATGTTAAGTTCTGTATCTCCATGTTAATTTCTTGTAGGCCTCATTGAACTAAATTTGGCTTTATGGATTGGTCGAACATTGACCTTTATTTATATCACAGAAATTTTCTTAAAATCATCAGTCTGATCTTTATGCGTATATGGTCAACATACTTTCCACTGCAAAACATATGAAATTGCATTTTACACACAGTGACACAAGTTCAGATCATGGTGAACTGGTTGTGCTGATCGTTTTGATGTAACTTTTGTCTTTCACTTCTGTAGTGTATCAATCTAGTGTAATCTTGTTATGTCCCATATTTAGAACACTAGCTAATACTAAGTGAATTTTCTTAACCATGTGGCTGCCAAGATAACAGGTCATTTGAAATCTAAAATATTCTTTGCAAAACGAAACGCATAATTGATTTTGAAAACAAGAATATATATTTACTAAAGCGGTTTAAATTGATACAAAAGTACATTTCATTCCTTAGAGATTGGTGAACAAAAACCAGTTTATCGCAGTTAAGAATACATTCAGTCATGTTCAAGTTAGTATTGTCTTTGAAAACGTCGAGCTTCCAACACTGCTCTTCATCTCCTTGTATTGCGTCCATCAATGTTATTACGCGGAATTGTTCGTCATTACAATGGGAAACAATAGTGAATTATCTCTTCCTCAATTACCAGATGGCACCGCTGTTCCGGTCAAGCGTCTTTATGTTTACAAACTGATGAATGTGCGTAATTCTATTGACAATTGAATCTTACTGTGATAAATACGCAAATTTAACAATTTCTGCTTTGAGAGAAGAATGATCAAGAATTAAAAAATAGAAATGCAAAGCTTTCTGGCATAAAAATTACTTAATTGAAAGGTTTGTAATCTAATTAATCTTCTTTCGTAATATTACTAAAATATGGATTCTGCGTTTCAAACATCGCCGTTTCATCATGTTCCTTAAGAAAACAAAAAAAAAAACCGATTATTTATAATAAACTAGCAATATTTCCATACAAAAATATTTTCTCTTTCAATTAGTATATTAATAAGAAAGCATTTTTAAAAATATGGTTACAATACCAATGTTACTCCACTGCTGCTGTATGTGTCGTCAATGCCGATGTTAGAAAGGTTGAAGCAAAAAATTTCTATGCCGCGAAAAAAAGACTAAAAAGTATTTCAGTGCTGATGAAATATCATTTGATTGGAAATAATGGTAAAGAATTAAGTTTCTACAGTATAAACATGTACTGGTCAGAGAGTAGTTCTCGCCATTAAAATATACGCATATATAAATATTTGATATTAACCCTGTATTTCTGATGTTTCAGAAATCCGCTGGATATATATATTATATGGTTGTCACAATACTTAGACGTTTGTATATAATTTACTTACTGTGACTGTATGACGTGTAACTTTGTCATCCTATATAATATATACAAAAATGCTGAATTAGATTACTGTCAGATTAATACGTATTGGTTACGAAAATTCCATCGTCACACGCTAGTACACATGTACTATGTCTATGTCTACGATTCACCCCGGTTAATGAAGCTATATTTTTATATAGCGGATTTGGCCGAGGGGTCTAGACCGCTGGACATAGTGCAGGCGAATTGGTGCCACAGTGTCACAACGGTGTGAGTTCGAATCCCGCTGAGGGAAAGCAAAAATTTGACAGTGTTAAAAATCTAATTCAAACAGTGTTGGGCTTAATTTGTAGACGTATATATATATATATATATATATATATATATATATATAGTTGTCTAATAAAAATAATTATAACAACACTACTATGTACAAATAATATATATGGAACGTAATATTTCGCTCTACCAAAGAGCTTCATCAGGCGTTGACTGAATCAAAAATTCAAACAATAGAAAATGTTTTTGTTGTTCACTTTATACAAAAAATCAATGCTTAGATCTAAAATATTTTTGTTGTTCATATTACTGTTGGGTCATAAACATTTTTAGTATTCTACCAGTAGATTACGTTTGTTCAATCCATCAGGTTCTAGCGTTTTTAATTGATGTATCCAAAATGTTTCTCGAAGTCTTCTGGTTGATGTATTCCACTTTGGGTTTTGATCAATAATTTGGAATTTTACAGTATCAAAAGAGTGGCCTGTAGTTTTAAGGTGGCGAGTTAGTGGACAATTTCTGTTTTTCGTGAAAAAGGAGCGATGGTTGTTAAGTCGAATATTGAAAGCTGTCTCTGTTTCTCCAACATACTGGATGTTACAAATCCCATAGGTCAGTATGTAAATACAATTGCTGGATTTACAGGAACAATTGGAGTATATTGTAAAGCTTTCGTTGGTTGTTGTGCTTCGAAAGGTGCTAGCGACGTTTGCTGCTTTACAGCATTGCAATTACTGCGATTGCATGGATTGTATCCACTAGGTTTTGAAGGAGAGTTCATTTTGACTCTAGCATTTACAATAATATCTTTTAGACTGTTTGGTCGACGGTATGCCATTATAGGTGGTTCAGGGAAAAGCTTTTTTAAATTCGGATCATTTTCGATAAGGTTCCAATGTTTTCTTAAAACATTTGAAATGTTTTTTAAGTCAGGGTGGTATGTGACGACTAATGGTATTCTGCTGTTTGTTATATTTTTATCTTTGTAATTCAGCAACGAATCTCTGGAAACATTGTGAGCTTTCCCAAATGCCTCGGCGATGTTTTTGTTTTTATAGCCTCTTTTGAGTAAATGTTTACGGAGCTCATTTAAACGATGGTTTTGGGTGTTTTCTGTTGAGCAAATTCTTTTGATACGTATGGCTTGACTGTAAGGAATACTGCGCGAGCAATGCCTTGGGTGGCAACTTTTGGGGGATAAAAATTGATGTTTGTCTGTTGCTTTCGTATGAAGATCTGTTGTCATCATTCCGTTTTGGATGGAGGTAGTAGTGTCCAGAAAGGATATTTTGTGACCAGAGAATTCGAAAGTAAATTTGATGGTGGGATGAAAATTGTTGCAATAGTTAAAAAAATCTATTAAATGTTCTTGACTTTCATTCCATTTAATGCCAATGTCATCAATGAAACGGAACCATGACAATGGTTTATATGGTGCACCAGACAGAAGCTGTTTTTCAAGATTTCCCATAAATATATTGGCATAAGAGGGTGCCATTTTGGTTCCCATGCTAGTACCACTAACTTGGATGTAGTGTTCGTCATTAAAAACAAAATTGTTGTTCTCAAGGACGAGAGTAAGCAATTTAACAAGACATTCTGTTGGGGGATATTTTTCTTGTCTGGTGTTCCATACAGCTTCACAGCAAGCAATTCCTTCATTTTGTGGTATGTTTGTATACAAAGATGACACGTCCATAGTAGCAAGCAATGTGTTTTGAGGTAGAGGATTTAGGGACTGCATTTTTTTCAGATAATCTGTTGTATCTTGGATATGGGACGGAAGGGCTTTTACAAATGGTCTTAGATGGTGATCGACAAATTCCGAAATCTTTCCCGTGGGGTGTCCATTAGCAGATACATACTAGTACAATGGGTCTTCCAGGAACGCCTTCTTTGTGTAGTTTGGGTAGAAGATAGAATCTACCCGCAGAGCAGTTTTCAGGCATTAAATATTCAAATGTGTCATTATCGATGTGACCTTCTTTATTCATTTTGGATAAGGTTGACTGTATTTCCTTTGTTATAGCAGGTGTAGGGTCAGATGGAAGTTTTTTGTAAAATGAGGTATTTGACAGTTGTTTGACACCCTCTTTAATGTAATCCTCCGTGTTCATAACAACCACAGCACTCCCCTTGTCGACTGGTTTTATGGTTATTTCTGGTCTATACTTTAGATTCTTCATAGCCACACTTTCATTTTTAGAGATGTTGCCTTTCCGTTTGTTAGTTACGCACGATTTCACATCTGTTTTAACTATGTTAATAAAAGCCTCCAGATTGTCATTTTTTTGTTTTAGGTGGATTCCAGTTGCTTTTTTTCTTAAATTTTTGTATGGGCGTGTCAACGTTGTAGTCATCTTCGTAATTGGTAATTTCGGCTTCCTGAAGTTGTTTCTTTTCTCGACGATGAAAAAAATCCTTTATTCGTAGTCTCCGGGCAAAGTTGTTTAGGTCTGTCTCAAGTTGAAGCTGGTTGATGTTTGAGGGGACAGGACAGAAGTTGAGACCCTTGCTGAGAACTTGTTCCTCGTTATATAGTTATCATTATATAGTTATCATTATTATTACTATTATTTATTATTATTATTTATTATTATTATTATTGTTATAATAATAATAATTATTATTATTATTATTATTATTATTATTATTATTGTTATATATATAAATATTCAATGATAAATCATTCATCGATGTTTGACCGAAGATGCGCATTCAATAGGTTTTTATTATGGTTCAATTACTATACAATATTATACTTGCAGTTATAATTATGTCCAATGCTTGCAACATTTAAAATTATATTTACTCACAGCACAGCTGGAGTATTGCTAATTTAATCAATCGTTGCCAGAATCGATTGGTCAAGGATGCACACCATTCGTCAGTGTTTGTCCCAAATTATAAGTTCACACAAGGTGCATAGGTTCGTTAAAATTGCGCTAGTTTGCTAAAAATGACAGGGCCGTTAACCCTCTTCTATTTGTTTCTTTATAGGTGTGGAAGTTCAACATGTTAGCAATTGTACTGTTAATTTCTTGTCTAAGTATATCAGAAGGTGAGTACACGTCCTTTTTAGATCAAAGTTGCATTCGTCCTTGCAATTAGACGCAATATTAAACACATCAAATATTGATTTCTTAATGATTAGTTAAGTGGTTGTTAGGCCTTCCCAATGCATTTCGTGGGCTTTATTCCGAACAATAACACGTTAAAAACAAGAAGCTAATTGAGAGAATTTTCATCTTAGAGTGTTACAAAAGGAGAAAGTAGCCTTTTTCATTGTGGTTAAATTCTTCGCCGAATTATACGAAAGGGTCTCAGGTGTAAAATGTGACGTAGTGCTCTATAAGCAATTATTTTTACATTAGGCTTTTCGTATTTTAACCTGATAACATATCTCGGAACATTGCACAAGTTAAACTAAATACCTAGGTTATCACACGATGTCCCTGTTCACAACATTCTTGTGTAACTACATGGGTAATATAAATTTGACATAAATATTTATTTCAGGCCGTAAACTGGTGAAAAGAAACATTTTGCAGCTCGTTGAGGAAATACAACTTCTGACTAACAAGAATGCACTAATGTTGATTGATTATGGGTGCTACTGTGGCTGGGGAGGAAGTGGAAAACCAGTCGATGAATCTGACCAGTAAGTAATAGAAAATCTACCTTAACTATTCTGTTATTGCCTACCTAAGAGAACATTTGAAACAATTGGTAATGTTTATATTATTTATCCAGCCTTAAGTTTTATATGATAGACCACACAATACACTAACGTTGATAATTAATTTAACACAAATTCAATAGATGTGACAGTATATATTGTGGCGTACTATATTTAATACATCATCACATTTCTTCAACGCGCATCTTCGTATATCCATGGGTGCTGAAATGTAGCCAATATATATTTTATAAGCAAAGTAAAGAGTTTTTGATGTTTAATTGTGTAAATTGTGAGAAAAAATTGGAAGTAAATGAAATATGAATTTTTGTACAGATGTTGCAAAACTCACGACGACTGCTACGGAAACGTAACTAATGATTTTCCTTATTGTACCCCTAAATGGTATCGGTACCAATGGGACATTAGTAACAATACAATGTACTGTTTAGGTAAGTTGAACAAAACTAAATAAAAACTACTTAAGTTAGTAATTAAAAATAACTTCTATGGAGTCTGCGATTATTACCTTCTAAGTAACAGGAAACAACATAGCAAACAAGAAGATACCAAGACGTGATAACATAAGCTTTAAAACACGTATGTGGTAACAATGTATAATGGCAGTTATTGAGATCAACCACATACAACTAAACATGCGACATTTTATGGGAACTCACTTAATGTGAGGGGTAGTCCCGAAAAGATGAGGTAGTTTCTCTTGATCTGGCACACAATCTGCTACTCAAGACACGGGTAAAAGTTCAAGAAATATAAACCACATAGGAATTAAGATAGCAACGACGAATGTCTGTTGTGACGAATTCTAATACTGTGCCATGAAGCAGCGCCCCCGACAGCATTATATATAGTTAAAGATGTTACATACCTTTTACTACGGCATCCTTCCTCAATAAAACTCATACAAGACCTGATCGTAATAGCAGACATGAAAAATTTAAATAATAGATAATCATTTTACATATGCTTACCAAATAATACATACCAGCTTTTGAACCTAATGCCTTAAGGTTTATGTAGAACGTTCGCGGAATTATAACAACCTGATATATGTATGGATGCTCTACGATAATCAATTAAGAAAACAATTGATTACTTATTAATTACGTTTTAAATATATAGCCAACTGTGATGAATAAATGTCTTTGAGATACTTTAAGATACATTCATAAGTATGAGTTAGCAAATGAATATTTGATGCATTTTATTATATTACAGACCAACGATCAGTCCCTCAAGCTGGCACGGCGTGGTGGAATAAAATGTCATTGAAAAACTGTCTACAAAGGGTCTGTGAATGTGACCAGGCTTTAGTGGAATGTTTGGGCAAGAGTACATACAGACTTCAAAACATTCGAGTGAATACAGAGTCAACCTGCAGAAGTTCATATGTACAGAAATGACTATATATTTCACTATGAATCAAACACGAACTGCCATTACCATACACATTTCAAATTTGATTTAAATAAAATGATATTTACTATACTGTTCACGGTCTGTTATGGAAATGTGACTTGTGTTTTATTGATTCGGAGATTTTTTACAATCTTTACATGTTTTGATTTTCATCTCTTTTGACAGCTGATACATTATTGCTAAATTTTAAGAGTGGTTGAGTAGCAGCTGAGGTGTTTATCTTACTTATTTTACTTTTATACTAGTAATTGCTGAGGTATTGTTTCGTACCTATTCAGGATCGCTATTCTCTCATTATTTTAAAGCGTTCGATTTCAAATCTCGTTCGAAAAACTTCGACAAAAGATTATAATAAATTTTCACAACGCTACACACACTTCTGATATTTACAACAGGAATGACAGAACGCCTTAAAGTTACCAAAGATGAATCCGAATCCTTCTTCTGGATGACTGCGAAAAATTATCTGTTCGTTAATTAACATAATGTGTCATTGTTTATACCAGAGATGATCCACACTTATTTACGACCTGATACATATAAACAATCATAAGATGTCAAAAGCAAACATACATTTTTAAACTAAATGTGACTACAATTTTGTAGTTTAACCCTTAGTACTGTAAAAAGATAACTTAACAATATATTTAGTGTTTGAAACCATACTTTAACTTACGGCAATGATGTTTTTGTAAAATCGACACATGCGTATGTTTCTCTAGGTCTTCCATATATAAAAATCTTTTTTAAAGTTCGGTGCTAAAAAGGACAAATACGGATTAATAAACACAGGTAGCTAGTTAACTTACACACTGATGTAGATGGCACAAATATATATACTTGCAATATACATGGAAATATCATCCTGTCAAATCTGGATATAGATTATCTTTGCTCAAAGGTATCATTAAATATGTGAAATACAATTGATCAGCTAATTATTAACATACAAACAAAAATAGTATCATGACACATCCCCACCCCTACATAATGTACATAGATTAAAAATACAAAATTTGATTTGTTGGCCTTACATATATTTGTAAACTAGATGTTTAAAAAATCTGCTTCTCAAAGGTATAAATTGTGTAATTATTTAAAGAGACAATTCCCAACTAAAACGTAATTCGTTTTAAAACAAAATGTCTTACATAAATCTAGGAAATAATGGAATAAATATTCCGGGGTATCCACAATGCGCACACCTAACAATATTGTTGGTCCCGTGGATATAATAAATATTTCTTTATCACACACTTTGAGCAAATATATTATTTTCTTCACCCTGTAATAAGACCATTGTGTTTAAAGACACTTATTGGAACTATATACAGGTTTAACGTTCTGTGTCTGATAAATCCCTTACCGCGCATACTTTGTAAATAATTTATTGCAGCCCCTGTTGTTTACAACCATTTGGGCACAGCATGTTCAATGAATACCAGTGAAAAGATAAAAATTGTAAACACTATATGCATATTGAACAGTGACTTACAGATCGTGAACAGTAAATTAACAATAATTATCAGTTTCCTGAAATCAAATTTGAACTATGTATGGTAATATCAGTCCTTATTTTGGATTCATTTGGATTCATAGTGTTTCTTTCTTGTTATGAATTAAATTCTGACAAAATATATTAAAATTCTCATTTTTTGTCTCTATTTTATATTGATAGTTTCTGTTATTTTTTGTAATAAATTATTTTGGTTGTTATCAAATGGCTTTTTAATTTTGTTATTGTCATGATAGACGAACACGTTTACAATGAATTTTTTTATCCATATAATTGAGATTCTTTCCTTGAACTGGTTTAATCTTCAGTAGTAACAACTATATATTGTTATTAAGAATAATATTTATATCTGCCATATCCGTTATACAGATTATTTAATTAATATGTTAGGAATATAGAGTTTCATAGCGGAATCCTCACCAAACCTCTAAAAACGCAGTGAAACTAGCTATTCCATAACAGTTTTCCGTAATTTCTGCATTAAGAACCAAAACTTATTAAAAGACAAAATAGGAAGGAACGCGACCACGCAAAATGACCGCAACGTCAAGGGACGATTACAAATCTAGACCTACATATTCTGTATAACATGAAAAAAAGCAAAATATACAAACAACAGAAAGTGAGTAACTCAAAACCAATAAAACCCGTTGGTGCACACATATGCTTGAAACGAATAAGTGGTGCCTGACTCTTACTAAACACTTGTCAAATCCGGAAATAAGATGATGAAGGTCATAGAGGCTTGAACGGATAACATCATCCTAGCTACGTACAACAAACCTTTATTTGAGTAGCTTTTTAGTCAACAGCGGTTACTGGGCTAGTAAAACGTAATACCGAAAGCAGGATCCCCAATAACGTATTAGTTGAGCAATGTACACTCCATACACTAGATCTGCTGGAAACGGATGTTAATAATTGGAAATTTGAAATTATCACGTTGTAGTTTAGCTTGTAGATTCCCTTAATCGTTTTCTACAAAAAGGTGTACATAGGAGGTCGACCTATGTGTATAGGTGGTGTTTTTAATTTCAATCTTGCTGGGGTAGATTCCTTACAATAAATAGCTTCTCCTCAGACAAACATTTTACTTGAATCATTCGCTTATTGTTTAGGACATTTTATTTCATAGTCCTCTATGGCATCAATCAATAATTAAATGTTGTACTTCTAGTTGATGAATTTATGTTCACGGAATTACTTTTCATTAAACAAAATAATTCGGCTTTCATTGTCAACAATGAAATACTATTTAAAATATAACAATTTGTGCTATTTTTGTAGGAACTGTTCATCAGAAAATACAATGCAATCGAAGTCTTAAGGCAGAATTTATTCATGTACTTGTTTTAAATGTAACATAAATATGAAAACACAGAGCGGTCCACAAGTTTATAAACCGAAGACTATGACCAATTTCTGCTTGAGACAAAACCTTACGCCATTAGCAAAAAAACAAGAACAACGCAATCAGTAACCAGAACCCAATGAAAATATGTGGATTCAGGTTTCCTGAACGAGTAAGCAGTGTATGCATCTAATTAAACTCCCTTCAAAGTATTAGCAGTCATGTCCATGAAAAAGTTGATTCCGAAAAAAAAGAAATTACTTTGTGAAATTAATTTTCCACAGCGATCAACTAAGTCGTGATAATGATCTAAAAACTTCTAAAGTGATGGCATCAACCTCTATTGAACTATTTAAGTGTTTTGTGTAAATGACCTTTAAATAAAACAAAACGCATGCACTACTGCGCATAAAGGCCACAAGTTGACGCTGGTGTAATAAATCTTGACGACGGGGGTTTTAAAAGCCATATTACATGTGATATAATCAGACGTCAATAGTTATATAGCTAATTGAAAAATTATTAAAACCAACTTTACAAATTTACTGACCTAAGACGACTTAGCCACATTCTTTATATTTATCTATATATATACTTCTGTTGTCAAGAATGAATAAATTCTTTTTAGCTAAACAAGAAACTTATTCCGCTTAAACATAATAATAAAATGCGTCCTGTGAATCGAAAATATTGCCAAATAAATGTTCATGTTACAGTTTTCACACACGGGAGTCTTTAAAGGGAAATTATACAATGGTACGTATAAAATAATAAAAAAAATAACAACGTTGTGTTATTAACTTACATTTGTAAATTGCTTGTTTGACCAATTAAAGATAAAGTATACATGATCGTTTTGTGTGAATGTTTTTTATTCACTAGCTGCCAAAGTTTAAGTTAAAATAGTAAAGAAAAATTACTGCACAAAATTTGACGTCAGTATGAACGCCTTTTTCGTGAACTTTGATTTATCGATTTTCTTTTTTGACAGCATTTGTTATGTTCGAGATTTTGTTACTACCTTCATGTATAATTAGTAAATAGGATGTAGTAATAAGTTTCGGTAATACAGTAGCAGTACATTTGATCAAACAGCCGTTTTGAAAAACATAAAATGCGTACTCAGAAAAATTTAAACATTACTATATCAAATTGATAATCTATAAATATATGTCTAAACAATAATGGAAATATAAACAAATACAATTGTGCTAGGTGTTTTCTAATTAACTTTTGGTGACCAAAATATTAGATCATTATAACATCAACACCACAAAAATTAAATGCAATTAAATAAACACGAATCATTTTGATCTAAAGGCATAGTTTTGTTTAGCTTTTATATAGAGCTACCTATTATGCCACATTGCAAAAATGAGAAAATTAGTTGTCCTTACCCAGACCAAAATGTAGCGGCGCTAATTTATGACAGCGTTACTAATTATGTACTTATATCCTGCTCATTTTGTACTGTAAAAATGTAGCGCATATTTAGTAGATACTGCTAATCTGCTAAATTTGTGCTGACTTAACTTGGTTAACATTTTTAAAACCAAAACTACACTACATTATACTAACAATATACTACGATTACAGCATAAATTAGTGGATCAAAAATATTAGATGAATTTCTATACTGAATACATACTACATGTGTGTAGCGTATTTTAGTTAGAATAAGGATGATTGTAGTTCTCAGCTAATTATATGCTAATGTAAGATGTCTACCAGAACATTTTTAAAATAAAATAATAAGATAAGTTAGTATAATTTTAGCTGCACTAATTTCTTACTAGTATCTGTTAGTTAAATATGCAGTAAAAATAACATGTTTTGCATATAATTTTAAGATAAATTAGCATAATTTATACTAATATTTGTTTGTTGAATACTGACTAATCATTTTATAGTTTAAACAAACTAAGATAAATTAACATGATTTTAGAAATACTAATATTGTACTAATATGTGTTTGTTCACTTTTGTTTTGCTATCATAATAAAAGATATTCTGAATACCAAGATCATTAAATAAGCACCTTTTTCATGGGGAGGGTTTGGGGCAAAGTGCTATATTAATCCCTTTTGTGTGTATATAAAAATTGTCTTCCATAAACACATGCAATGTGTCACACAGGTATCAGCACATTTTTGCATATGAAGTAAAAAGTACCCTTGCTAACTATTGACAGGGACAATGTAATTATATGTCTCTGCTATTGCCTAACAAGAAACAATTCTGCTGTATCTCACATGATTCCACCTATGTCCAAAGTATTTCAAGATATATTATGGTATAAAATATTGAGAAAAGGTTCATTATTTACAAAAATCAGTTATTATAAATGATAATTAGCACTTATAATTCAATTTCAGACTGAAATAAACATTTTTTTCTATTTAGATCAACATTTTAATTTAAATATTTTATAAAGCTAATAGTTTTTTTGTAAAAATTCAAATGATCGGGGGAGGTAACAAATTTTCTTATCTTGTAGCAATAGATTCGATCCATACGCCTGTAAACGTAACCCTATTCGACAGAATAAGAAATACAAACATTAAATTCAGTAGTATAAACAACAGGTTCTTAAATATAGTGTTTATTAATTATAACAGGCAAGACTTGGTAATGTCTCCGTGCATCTATGACAGTTCATATTCTAAAGACAATTACTTGAAACATGTGTATTTTGCATTCCAAACATGTTCCGTTATTATTTTTAGTGATTTCTTATTCTTATTTATTGATTTTCCTAAATCTTTATCAGGTAAACAAAATATGACACGTAAAACTTTGTTAATCCGTTATCCACGATCTTTATTCAAATCGTCATTCATTAGACAACTGAATCGGTAATTTTGAACGGGTATTGTGATTGGCTGATTTAAAATAGAGCGTTTGTTTTGAAAAATTTTTACAGACCGGATATAAACAAAAAGAATGACGAAATGGACATATTTCGTGAAAATATTTCTCTAAAACACGTCTTAATCGAATGAATGACCAGTTGACTTGTAGCAGATTTACCGATGCATGAGAATAGTTTTATTAATATCAACTCAAGGAAATTCGAGAAGCATTAAACCACCAACCCCGATTTTGAGTTTGACTGACCTCCAGTCTCCACGACTGAACAGTGAACTGGTACAAGTCCGTTAAAAACGAAGTGAGTATCAAGTCTGTTCAAAGATTTTCTTGAGAAATATGGAAGTTACCGTTAACATCATTGTCATTGAATGGGTTAATTACGAAGATTGTAATTATAAACACGTATGCAGACGCATGTATGCATGCAGCCATTTGTTATTGAAATGCACAAACATCGATTCCCCCTTTTCTTATAAATGACAACAACTCGTATGTTCTTCATAAATTTGGTGTGGACCATTATTATAGATATTAATATATTTTTTAATTATTAGAAATAAAAATTCACACAAATTAAGCTGCTCCTTGTGAATACATGTTTTAATAACTTGCGATGTTAAAAATAATTTATTTCTTTCCAATGAAGCACCAATATTATATGCCCCATACATCTGCAGCCTTGTTAAAAAATGAATCTTTTGTTTTCAGGTGACAAGTTGCAACTTAAACAGAAAAGAAGTGACATATTTTCTGACAGTATTGTTTGCAATTTGTCCAGGTTCAAGATTCTACAGAATTATTCCAAGCAGTGAAGAAACCATAAATGGTAACGTTTTTAATAATAAAGATAACATGATACATGTATGTCAATTGAAAAAACAACAACCAAATATTCCCTTCATCACGATAGTTATGAGCTAACGATTAAGCAAAGAAATACCAATATGGCAAAGAAATAACTAATTCAAAAATATTAATACAAAGCCTTGGAACAACAACAAAACACAAAACAAAACAGCACACAAACAAAAGCCAGGGACTCTCAAGAAAATTTGAGTGAACTCTGGTTCTCTAGACAAGTAAGCATTTCCTGCCTGTTGCAACACATATTCAATAAACCTTTTAACAAATCAATAACACAAACAGAAAAAAAGGTCAAGAACCACGAATCGCCATACTATACCCAATTAAGACCCAGATGTTTGTAAACCACAAATGGCATGGCAAGAGTGAACGTTGGATATTGTTTTAAAATGTTATTTATCTATAAAAATTATTGTTTTTTCTAACTAGGCCAGTGTCATTTCTTTTATATTCGTGTTTTCTTTTACCTGTTCAAACATTAAAAACATTTGATCACATTTTAGTTTGGTTTGAAAAGCTTAAACTTTTAACAAAATTTTCGACCTCTAATATTTTAGATACAATATGTACTGTTGGCAATTAAACAACCGATGTGTTAATGAGTTATTGTTTCATTTTTTTGTATTGTGTTGTGCTATAGTGTTATAACGTTTAATGATTTTTTTCAGACATTAGTGCTAGAACCACTTTAAATAACACGATGCATGATTCAAGTTGTTGTTCACATGAAGACTAAGGAAATAAAAAAACAGACATCCAAGACAATTTTAGTTCTAGAGAAATATAAGGCAAAAGTTACTGAAAAGACAATATAAAAATTATGGGATGTAATTTTTTAGACTACAGATGAGTATGAAGAGACAGACATGTACTGTTGTTTTCAAACAGTTGCTAAATATTACATATTGTTAATTTTTGCTGTTTATGCGTTGTCATAGAAAATAAACAATTTTCTTCAACTTATGTTTTTGGTTCTTCTATTTCTATAGGATTTGTTTGCTACAGTTCACATTAATTGGCTTCTAGGAATGCAGATCCTGAAAAGGTTGCCCATGAAAAAACAGAATTACCATCCAGAGAAAATCCTGTGCAAAGAAGACAAAACAAAAGAGCTAGCATGTTGCTGAATTCTTGCTAACTCATTGCTACAACAACACTACAAGACCACTGCATACATACTAGAATGTTGCAAATGGTGCTAAATACACACTACAACAATACTAAAAGCCCACTTAATACATGCTAGACTCTTGTCGACTCATTGCTGAATATATGCTACAAAAAACGTAATCCCACTAAATTCATGCTGGATTCCTGCTACAACATTATACATGAATGTGTACTATATCCTGCTAAATATGCACTAATTGTTGTTTGCTAAACACACTGGTTAGCTAATTTATACTCGAAGTCAACTTATCAGACACGCTGATTTCCTGCTGTCGATCTAATTTACATAATTGAAACGCTTAAAATATACTACAAATTGCGCTAATTTTATACTAGTACATCTAAAAACATTTGATTAGCTGTTGATAAAAACTGGTAGCATGATTTAGCATGGGCTGGAGTAGATGAGCTAGTATAATTTAGTGTTGCTAATTACATGCTAACAAATATGCTAATTATGCACTAATTTCCAGCTAATTGGTCTTACTTATATATGCTATAAATGGACTAGGTATCCGCTAAAAGGATGCTACATTATGGTCTAGGTAAGCATCTTATATCCATATCTTGGAAAAGATTATATTACCGCTTACTGTAAAAAATTTGCCAGATAATTTTTAAAATTTGCAGATAAACATTTCAAACAGAAATCACTGAAAAACTGAAAAACATATTTCTTAATTTCTAAGAAAACATATGATGAATCATGTTTATGACAAAAATAAAAGCAAATTGAAAACATTACGAAACCTTAGATTCACCGCCTAAGTGGGATATCTCATAGTTTAGAACATTTTCGTGTATATACTGCCTACATGGTATACATGTTATAATAGAAACATTGAGTCGTGGACTTCCATTTCCAGATAAACGAAAAAACTAGATTGAGCAATGTTTGTAACTTTTGCACTTTATTGTGAATAAAGTGTATCTGTTTTGCATGCAAGTTCTTAAAAATGTTAATGTTTCTTTAGGCAAATATTAGATAACATTGTAATTTGTAGGATTAATGTGCAAATGTTGTCAACTAAAATGCTATGGGGTAACTGTCAAATAAATCTTTTATTATTAAGATATTTCATTTAATTTATTTTTAATTGATTGTTTTTGCAAACGGCGCTAAATAGGGTACGGTCTTAATTTTTAACATAAAAATTACTTATAAGCTCTCCTATGTAGGCGGATTAGCTGTGTATTGTATCGGGCCATACATGTGTCTGAATCTAAAATTTGTTTAAATCAATTCATGCGATAACAGCTTTGACGTACCATCTGGAATGTTCAGGAAGATTATATTAATTGTCTAGTATTTTTTTAATTTTGTTTCATTAATGGATGCCTAAACATGATATTTAATAAATAACAAATTAAATTGCTGAAAATAGAAAATAGCAAGGAAACCAACTGAACAAAACTAGCCAAACGTCAAGGCACAATTACAAATCCGGATGCTCTAAACGAGTAAACAGTGACCACCTTTAAGTCATGTTTAGGGAAAAGAAAATTCCAGAAATATGAAAGACAACCAATGACTCCGAGTAAATGTCCGACCATATTTCAGAAATGGATTTCCCATCACGATCAATTAAGTCGTGGTAACGACCATATAGCTTCTGAAGGATAACTTCAAACTATGGTCAAACAAAACCCATGCTTGAATAGCGAAGTAGTCAACAGCAGTGAGCGATTTAGAAAATCGGAATACCATTCACAGGATCTAGCGTTTAGGTTGTAAAACCATACCTTATAGCTGCAGAAATGTTGTTATTGATCATTTGGAAATTTGAAGTCATGACGTTTGTTGTATAGTCTAGTTTGCAGTTTTCCCAGTCTATTTCTAGAAATAGGTCTACGTAAAAGACCAACTTTAGTGTATTAGTGGTGTTTTTGATTTCTAGCTAGGGTAGATTTAACACCAAAAGTCTCTGTATTGAGCATTATTTATGGACAAAACATCTTCGATCTAACGGAAAGTAAAATTAAGCGTCTGGGTCATTGTCTATTGTTTCTTCTTCAGGAGGCATTCAAGGAACTCCGAACTCCTCTTCATTAGAGTACAAAACAGGTCGGCGAGGAAAGAAGCGCACTAAGTACCCGTCGGAATACCAATCTGTCCTCCATATCACACATATATAGTCAAATAGAAAATCTAACAGATTTTGTCATCAGTATATTTGTTGCCTAATTTAGACTTACCGATGACTAAAGTCTGTGATGGTCAATTTTTACCGTCTCTTTCCGTTTAAACCTGCTTTTATGCTACCTATTATTGATGGTTATGTTAAGTGTCGGACAAACCAACATTTAAATGCTGTTGCATGTACAGAAATCCAGACTGTGAGATGTCTACCAGGCTTATTGATTTTTTAGCATCCACATTTCATTTATCCACTTCTGTAGTAGGAAGTGTCACTGTATTTTAGAAGCCTAGATTTTGTTTGGTGTAAAACAGTGGTCATAATTTTGATAAAGATTTGGTGGTACACATATATGATTCTTCGAATTAAATGTGTTTTTGTGAAGTAATGGTATCCAAAACATGGGCTGGAAATCACAATCTTTGTTTTTGATATAGAGGACAAAGGATGCCCACAACTGTTTGGAATTTTAAAGAATTTCCATGTTAATAACACCGGGTGCTTGAAGGAGGCCGGTGTCTAAAAGTTGCTGTGAAAATGTGTGTCTGTGCTTAAAATATCAATTTTATTTTATTTAATATAGGAAGTCCTCTTAAGTTGTTTTACTTTTCAACTTGTATGCTGCTTTATCTTCAAAACGACAAATGGTAAGCTATTTATATCAATTATCTTCTACTTCTCTCAGTAAGAATAGAGTAATTGTTTATCTGCTGTTTAAGGCTATTTGCATTGTATAATAAGGTGACGTCAGTAAACAAGCATGTTTCGTCGCCTCTTTTCATTTGACCAAGATAGTTATAACGTATGGCGATAAAAAGGATAAATAATATATAATTTGATATACAAATATTCTAATCAGATTCCTTTGTTTGATTCAAAAGTATATCTTCTATATTAGCCCTGTAAATAAAATGCTAACTGTTGTCTAATCACATTTCTATTTATTTTTACAATATGTTATAAAGATAATGAATTAATTCATTAGGTGAGCCCGTGGAACGACAAAAAAGGTCAATTATGCAACTTGGACATTCATTGTTGAGAACGTATGGTATTAACGCTATAATACTTCCAGTTTACGGGTGCTACTGTGGATTGGGAGGCGATGGAATACCAAGAGATGATGTAGACATGTATGTGATAGTTGTTTTTATCATTGACTTAAATGCATGCAACTGACAAAAATTTAGCGTTTACCTTACATGTAAATATATGATATATTTATAGTATTTTATAAATGTAAATCTGCGATACAATAATGATTAAGGTGTCCAAGAATTAATATTTTACTTTTAGATAAAAATATTTTGACGAAAACTGCACTTATATTCAAATAGGTGCTGCCAGTTCCATGATGAATGCTTCAGCAAAATTCAAAGTTGTGATCCAATGATGACCAATTATGACTATAGCTATACTGCAACATCTATTAAATGTAAAGGTAAAAACTTTCGAAGAAACACTAACAACAAAAAAACCAAACAAATAAAAAAAAACACACTCAAAAAACCTGCACAGCCGAAAATCGAAAGATATAAACTACAAAACATATTGTTATTATTTATTTATTAGCTTACATTTTAGAATCCTTCAGTTTTTAAACATAATTTAGTAATTAATAAAGGTTGGAGTTTAATATGGAGTATGTTGGGTATAGAAAATTGATTAGGCGTGTAACTTTTAATTATTTGGTGATCTCCCCTTAACCATGGAATCTCCTGTCTGAACGGTATATATATGAACAATTGCTTCAAGACTTTTGTACTTAATTTCAACTTTATACCCATACATCATTTACTGCACCTTTTTATTGACCGATACTAGACTAGTTTATGACTAGTACATGCAATCTATTGTGGTCTGACAATTGAATGAAAAGATGTGCACATACGTAGATCAACCAAACTTGAAATACAAGTATATTTACCTGAAGAAAATCTTCTGACGTATACATTGGATACGATAACAATTTCGCAAACTGTTATTTGACTGCAATTTTACTACGTTTGGAACTGTCTCTAAATACATATATTATGTATTGACAATCATGTGGCACATTGACAAATTATGTATATTCTACTATAAGAAAGCATTGGATATGCTTATCAAAATTATTATCGTTATTTGTTTATTTTCTATAACCATGCAGCCGTTCACATATTGTTTCGGAGTGGCTGCCTGAAGACTACCTTCTTTTACTATTCGATGTATTGAATTTATCTGCTATTGTTTTTGCGAACAATCCTAATACGCACATACACTCAAATAATGAAAAGATACTCTTCGTTTGCAGTAAATCCTGTATTTTTGTCGTTTTCTTCTAGTTGTTTTGTGCTATTTACAATGCAATGTTCTTTTACATTTTCAGATTCAAATGAATCATGCCGATACACCTTATGTATGTGTGATAAAATGTTTCTGGAGTGTGTACGGGAAACCAATTTCGAGACCAGAAGCTTCATTAGTTTAATATGGCAATTGTTATTATCAATATTTACATCGTGTTAGTTAAATGCAGTTATAAGTAGAGCAGTCATATGTAAAGCAGCCACAAACGCAGCACTGTTTCTTATTGCTAACTTAATGAATGATCGGTGACGGCTCGATGATGAAAACAATTTGCTGAATAAGCTAAAATGTAATGAGCCTTCAATGATGCATCTCATTTTCTTACAAATCTTTTTTTTCAAACAATTGTTGTGGAGTTTTAAATATATGTACTTAGCGTAGGGACATATAAGTACAATACTGTAACACACTTCACTATTAGAATAAACTAAGAATGATATTTGTATAGTTACAATCGCCATGTCTTATTTACGTAAATTTCGGAATCTATTAATCTGAAGCATGCCACCTTTTCCACGTTTAATTAATTTTATTTATTTATTTATTTATTTATTTATTTATTTATTTATTTATTTATTTAATGGAAACAAATCGTATCCGATCTTAAAATGTATAAACATAGATTTGGAATAGATCTTTAACTATTTATTTTTATATGGATGATATTTTGTTCTTGAATAAACATTAATATATACTAGAAAGACGGATTTGTTTAACACGTGGTATTGATTCTGATGGTTACTTTTATTATAGCAATAAAAGGAACACAACTGTAGGTTAATATGACAGGGATGGGTTGCTTTTCATAAATTTGGGGTAGTTGTCTCTAAGAAATTTTCCAAAATTTTTATCATCTATACTACTAAAATTATAAACATCATAAAACACAGAGAAATAATTTAATAATCGACTTTATCGATATCAACATTAAATATTTTTAACGTGCAACATCAACTGCATGTAATCTTATACATATTGAAGTACGAACTACAGTTATAGACTTCCGTCACGTGAAGCTAGCGAACATTTCGTTCTTGTTTACATTCAGCCGGCTCACTTCAAGAAAACAATTGGAATCGAAGGGATTTTCACCGGACATGTCTGGTAGGTCCTGTGAATTTTGTTTTCACTGTGATCAGGACTAATATGACATTAAAAAGAACTAAAATTACGCTTTCACTGATTACAAATTTACTTCGTAATAAATGCCTTCTAATTTAACAGTTTCCAGTTGGGTATACGTATGGTTTGTTTTGTACCCCGTACTGGTTTCCTTGCCCCGTAAATAATTTTTTTAATGTAAAGGAGGACATTATCCGGTACAAATTTGCGGACGTAATTAATCGTTAATCGATAATTAGCAATAATCGAAAAATTAAATATTTTGCATATACAACATTAACATCTAACCTTATATGGGTTAATACTGCGCTATTTCTCTGTTTTGTGATGCGCGCTTAAAAAGGGGGTCTATAATTTTAGTAGTATAGATAGATTTTTTTTGTTTTTGAGGTCAAAATGTTTCATCGAGCCTCATCCAATCTGTTAATTGTTGTTTTGCAACAATGTGCCGTCACGTTGTTTACTTAATAATGTCATAAGGAACTGACAATAATTATCATCATCCCAACTCTATTAGGAACTGTTTCTGATTGGAATTAATATGCAATAACAGTGATTTGTATAATTATTCTATAAAAATCACTTGATTTGGTACCAAACTTACAAGTGTCATGTATTCCGTCTTCACTTGACTTATATGACGAATCCACTTGATACGTTTCCGTCCTTCGAAGAATCGCATTATTTGGCAAATAAATAAAAACATTGCTGCCGTCATGTTTGCTTCGCATAACTGGGATAAACTTGATGTTCTAAGAACAGAATTGAAGTTGATAAAATACAATTGTGTCGCGGGAATAAATTCGATATATACAGCTACATTAAAGATAAGGCCATATATGAAGTGTTTGAAAAAGTGTGTAAAATAATTCGTAGATTATCTGAGTTGTTTGAAATGACATGAATTTTCCAATCCCTTTCTTCGAAAGGTTCTACCCTGAAATGAGTTGGGCTAGAAAAAGCATCTAGTTTCACACAACGTTAATAATATGTTTATCTGTACTTTGTGACGTAATGTTGTTTTATTAACAATGACCTGACAGAGTTGTAAGTGGGGCCCATATAATAGAATAAAAATGGACAATACTGCACAGAAAGATACAAAATATACTGCAAAAAGCGATAAATAATAATGACCTGCCAGAAGAAACTGACCATAGTTGCCCACATCACGCAAGTATAGTGAGAGGCTATTTTCTCAGAATAATCAATGGAAAATTGTCACGAAAAAGCGATATAAAGTTTTACTTAAAAATGGGAACCTTCCCATCAGTCGCAATTAGTTTTTATGCTGTTATTATTTATTAGTGGCTTTGGTCATACTTCATTTTTGTTTGTTAATTGATAAAAGAAGTTTAAACCATATCTTATGAATATTTTTAGTAAAACAGATTACTTGCTGTCTCCACAACACTAGTTTTCTGATGCTTCATAGTTGTTTGAATTCTAAAATATAAAATTCTTATTTAACATACATATTTTTAAAAAGAATGATACTGTTATTACGTCTGTTAGATAAGATGTGTTTCCGGATGAACAAACTATATGTCTATAACACGGAATCGCCTGAAAATATGCTGCTAAGCTTTAATACGTATATATGTGTGCACCCTAGAATAAAGTAATAATTTGCGGAGGCTGTTTTTATCTTTTTTTTTAACAAAGGCTGGCCATTTATATGACATTATTTTACATCCAGCAATAGCTAGGTATGAAATAACAACATTAAAGCCCGTGGTAAAACAATGCTAAACCTCTCCGTGAATTATTACAATTCTTAAATCACAATTAAACGTATATTTAAGATATTTACGGTACCTATAGCAAAACAACATTTTCGCAAATTTAACGGACAAGGATTAGTATAGGTATAACGGTAGTAAATGTGTACAAGTAACAAGTTATCAGATATCTATCTACCCTACATTAAGTAAAACACTGAATATTACGTGGTGTTCTGATTGAGTCAATAGTGGTTACACGCGTAAATTGTTTGTCTTTAATCTTCTGCATACATTAAGTTTAAAGTTGTAAAATTTTTCTCCGATCGTACAAGATAAAACTTTGGTAGTTTTTTAAAACCGTTTAGTATTTTAACATTAACGGCATTAAAAATTGTATGTATAGAGCATCTCTATAAATGTGTAAACTAGTGAAAAGAGAAATTTTTCAGGGATATAAAGGGCACATATTTTGCTTATGTTGAATGAAAGTTTATTTTAACAGCCCAGGTAAATGCTGAACAATGTTGGAAAATGCAAATCACATGTTAGTATTTTGACTATGGCCACAACTTTTACTTCCGTTTTATCTATAGCGAGTGTCCCTATAGAAGATTAAACGTAATACGCATCCTTTTTCTGGTTAGAGTACAGTTTGTGAATGGTACAACCTTAAAGACACGACCTTTTCGTCACGTGTTGATCACAACTACAACTTTTTAAAGACGGTTGTGGCCTAAAATCATTTAAAGCACGTGATATGTGTTTGTTTGTTTGAATGTTGTTTCACGCCACTTTCAACAATTTTTCAACTATATCATTGCGTTGAGTTTTTATTGCAGAGGAAGCCAGAGTACCAGACGCAAGCCCCCGACATTCGGTAGGAAAACTGGCAATTCTCGTCAAAAGTTGATGTCGCATTGAGACTCTATCCCCAAATCTCATTGTTGCTAGACCACGAGATTAATTGTAGACGAACTACATTAACTTCTCGTCCACCGAGGCCCCTTTTTCATATTAGAATAATACACAATAGCTAGAGCAATATTGGGCCCGATTCTTAACCGACAATTATAAGTTTATACGAGCAATTCCAGATTCATGTGAATAAGTAAACGCATGCAAATAATATCTACAAATCTTAGCAGTGAACTTCTTTGGTCATATTTTTTATATATCCCAAATATATACTATATAAAACACATGTTGATTACTACTGCGATTTAAAAACAGCAACAGTCGAATGTGCCACAATTTAACACATCAGTTGGACGAAACACCAACATTAAATAAAGCAAAACTAAAACATGTTTTTTTTAATAAATCTAATGTCTTAGCCCTTTGCTATAAAAGATTTATTTCATTCTTAAGATAGATAATAGGAAGACCATTTTAATAATGAAGTAATAAAATACGTTCATGTTTATAGACGCAATATCATTCAGAAACTCACAGTCTGTCAAATTAATTGTTTCTATGTAAAAAAAAACCAATACAGGCGATCTACAAATGTGCTATAGACACATGTATGTCATTAAATGCATGGCCGAGTGGTTAACGTTTGTCATCTTATTCCGATTACGTGCCTGTAAGTACTAAGGTTGCGGGTTCGAGTATTACTGGTGTTATAGGATCTAAACTGTTTGTGATTGTCAGTTTCTTATCGAACGCCATAGATTTTTAACAATGGACTCCAACATTTCCCCAATATATATTGAGCTTAACGTAAAACCCTCAAGCAAACAACCATGAACACAACAAGTGAGTAACGTTAACAAAATCATAATTTAGTATACTTGAAGATATTATGCAATTACTGTCTTTTGATTCGGTAAATGTGTGGAGTTATTGACTTTTGAAAAAACTGTTATTCACCGAGCACAGCGGGCGAGGTGAATAACAAAGAGTTTTTTTCAAAAGTCAATAACTCCACACATTTACCGAATCAAAAGACAGTTATTGTTTTATTCAATAAAAAAGGATATTCACAAAAAATAAAATGTTTATTCACCGCGGGAAAATGCATGCGATTGTTATTTAAAAAAGGCAATAACCGGGACTCAATCGCATGCATTTTCCCGCGGTTAATAACCATTTTATGTTTAGTGAATATCCTTGTTTATTCAAATTTTTCAGCCATATTGGTTTTATACAAAATCTTTTATATATTATTGAATAAAAACGTTGATTGTGCTTGTTTTGCTTTGTTAATACTGATAAATGAATGTAATAACAAAATACCGAAACCAAGGAAACTGTCAAAACCGTCAATCAACAAATCAAAGTCAAGAAGTGGCAAACTCGAGAAATAACAACCAAAAATATATCCGATACAGCATCCTTATTGGGTACTGGCATTTCAAACAAAATGGTGGCTGAAACCAGGATTTATGACATTCAACTATTACTGTAGCGTGGAAAATGGAAATTTGAACTTATCACAGGCGCAGTCGGTTTTTTTTCTTGTTACCTCTATCCCGAAGACATTTGGGATGTTTGTACAAATCAGTTTAGAAATATAGACATCGAATGCTGGAGTTTCACAATAATACAGGAACACATCAGTAAGTAATTCGGCATAGTTTGCACCTATGGGAATCCCGATTACCTGTTGAAAACGCGTTCTCCAATGTTACAAATATGTTGTCGATCAGAAATTATAGCATAATATAAGCCTCTTCCTCGATTTAGCATAATTGGCCTTGTGGTTTTTTAGTAGAAAAATACGCATTGCTGAATTGTTATAGCCTAAAACTTCACAAGGGCTGGTGTCTGTGGAAGCGAAGGCTCTATGTATGGGTTTCTTTAAAATAGAATTTTAGTTAATCGTGTGGCAAGGTGAGATAAATTGTCCAAAAGATCTTGCGAATTTTTAAGAACCCAAGTATGGCTGATATTTAACAGTTTCACTGTATTTTTGCTGTACCTCTATTACTGCAGACATTATCTTAGTAAACCATAAACTCTTTCGTAGAGGATATTAAATAAGCCGGCTTTCCTTGTTAAGATTTTTTGTGTTATTTATGAATACAATACATGTATGGGATATCTTCAAACTCTTTTTCTTTCATGAATTTTCAAAGAAGACATAAAGGTCTTATGGTTAGCCATCTTTGTGAAATGTGGTACGTTTGTCTGTGTAATTACCAGAGTTATTCTTGATGACTAACTCTGTAATGAGGTATTCGTAATAATGTAATTTACATAAAAACACACTATTCTTAGAAGCTTTGAAGGAACATATTTGTCATGGAGGAAAGTAAGGCACCTCATAGTATATTACAATTTATATTGTCACAGCGGACCATCTAAGGAACAATCTGTCTGCCACAATTGAAACTCGTGTTGGTACCCAATCATTTGAATACATCCATCATGATCATAGACATGTTGTATAGTGAAAATCTAGTTCAGTGTAATGCTTTGTATTTTACGAGGTTCTGTTACAGTTGTACTTGCCCAAAGTGAAAGAACAATTATACGACATAGAGCGTTTTTCATGGATCTCGCGTGAAATGTAATATGAACTTATCTCTGTTTAAACGTTCTAGTTTGAAGGAAAATAATCAGATGCATATTGTCGTTGTAGTTATTGATTTGGATATTAACACACATATATTTGCGATTGACATATATATATATATATTTCATGATTAAATCCCCCACATTTCCGATAAAATGCCATATACACTGACCATTATTTTGTGAATGGGATTAAAATTATCAATTAAACACACCATTGATATTGCTTTTCATATGCTTTCTTTGGGGACAAATCAATTTCCTGCTTTGGTGGTATAATGCTGACTGTCATAACAAAATTACCCCCCCCCCAAAAAAAAAAACGCCAACTCCCAAATTAGTTCGTCTTTAACCATAAATTAAAACCATAAGGCAGCTCTTATGTACAATTTATATTTGCTACAATATATCGTGTTGTTCTAATACTGTACAAAATGACAAAAGGACTTTCTGTAATAAAATAGATATTAATAAACTTATACACAATAACGCATTTTAATTCCTTGCGCATATACACGCGACTGTTATATTAACTTCTCCTAAACGCCAGTCATTAGAAAGTCCAATTGGAAGATTCCTGTCATTACACCTGTTATGGTACTGCCTATAGATTACATTCATTTTATACACAACTGGCCGACAAACATAGTGACCATACCAACATGCAACCGATACACAGAGACCATCTTTGACAAATCGGGGGAAATTATCTTCTCCAAGGTCTTTCCAAAATGTTTCAAGACTACAAGACCAAGGTAAATGAATGTTTGGAGCAAATTGTTCGTTGACGTTGTATATTGTTGGATGAAGACGTAGGCGTTTTGATGCATAAAGTCCAGTAAGTGAGCTTCTATCCGTTGGATTGATATTTGTTTCAGGACAGTCTGGAAGGTTTCCTGACTCTGTGAAGAGCACTTGTTCCATTAGTACAACTAACTGTTAAAAACACAAGACGAATAGTCAATTTTGTAATGGAAGCTTAGTTTATTGTAATGGTAGCTATATCTTATATTTCACTGAAAGGTATTTAATGCAGTGTAGTACAAAAACAAAACTAACAAACATACTTGTTATGCAATAGTATTTACGTGATACAAACCTCACTTTTCCACTCATGGTTTGAAAGCGTTTACAAAACAAATTGCAATATATCGATTTAGCAATAATTGCAACACACTTTTGTATATTTGTGTCTTTTGCAATTATTATGGTATTTTTCCAAAATATGTAAAATTATTTGTGGCAAGGTTCAACGGTTTTCTCGAATCTGATCTCTTTCTATGTTTATATAGGCACTGCACTATATCAAGTAGAAACACTAAACACTACCTGCATAAACATGCAAAGAACACAAGTACAATTCAATGTGAAAGATTTACACTCCCCCCTCCCCATCCCAACGGTTTCTTGTATTACATGTACAGTCATTGTGAAAACAAAAAAATAGTTTTTCGTTCTTAAGTGTGGGTTGTCTTGCACTTTAACTGTGGGTTAGATTGCATATTTTCACTTCGTTACTGCTAACACATAATAGTCCACTAATTATTAAATAACTGTTTGCCAATGAATGTGTTTTAAGTTACGTACTCGAACAAACAGTCAGTATTTGAGAATGACTTAAATGTTCTATTTAAGAAAAAAGCAGAATTGCATTATAATCTGCTGGATATTTTAAGCTTTCATCCTGAAGACTACTGTCAACATGTTTTTAACTATAAACCTTTACTGCATAAAGATTGAAATAAAAACGCACTGATTGACATGTCTGATCGTTAAAAGTTCTCGATATATTTTCAGACAGAATAATTAATATTTTTTTAATAGCAAGAAATATTTGACTTCATATCTTTTGCTTTTCTGGTTTTTGTTTAATATGTTTTCGGTTACAAGGTAATGTTAAATGTCTAGCCTTCCACATGTTGTTTGCCGATATTACGAAAGCAGTGGTATTTTATTAAAATTCTACTTCTCAACGATGAAAAGCACATTGAGTATGATACAACACTTATGAAATCGAGGTCCCCAAATAAGGTCATCACTCAATATTGCTACCACAGGCTGCACATTAATTGCAACCTTTGGTGTGTAACAGTCTGTTAACTTTTTACAATGCTAAACTATTTATCATATAATTTGAAATCAATTGATATTAAAAAAAATTATCATATAAAAAGAGGGTTCTGTATTACACTATATGTATACTTTTTTATTTATAAAAAAAATTAATTGAGACAAAAACGAAGATGTTTGGTTCCATGTTTTCATTTGTCACTTAAATGTAACTTTTAAACCACAAAACATAGATTTACATGAACATTATGTTAAAGATAATATGCGGTGATTTCTACCTCTCTTTTGATACCTAACTGGTGCGATAAATAAATCTAACCATATATGAAGTATCATCAAGGCATGTTTTTAAAATTCTATCTAGAACAAGTCAGGCTACAACCAATAATTTCTAAAACAATAAACTGTTTAGAATAAAAAAAACATATTTTCTTCTCCATAACCCTTCTAAGATACCATATTTTACCTGTTGTTTGGTTAATCAATACAAGTTACCTCTTATATAATAAAGTTTCTCTAAAGATGCATAAAACTTGATTATTCAAACAACATTTAAATAATTTCGACAAATGTAGATGATTTCATATTACACAGTTTTCATTTAAAATCGAGATAACAAACGAGATGCTTTTAAAATCGAAGAATGATCGAGTTATAACCCGAATATATTTCATCATAGAAGATTCTTCGACTAAAGGTCTGGGTAAGCTATTGGTGTCTTTTAAAATCTCTTGTCCAATTGATGCCAGGAACGATGTTTATAATGCCCACTACAGCGTTTTTTTTTGAAATCTTGATTGCTAAGAATCATTGCCTCAGAAACCCGGTTTTGTTTATGTTGGCTGAAATAAAAATTAGCAGTCATGACCTTTGTTGTAGTTACTATATTTTTGGTTCTTGGTTCTCAAGTTTACCGGGTTCTTGGATTTTAATTTGTGAATTGTCTTTTTGACAATTTCATTGGTGTTCGGTATTTTGTAATTGCATTTACTTATTTGCTAAATTCGAATACACAACAAAACCATAAAGGGAGAACTTTCAATCATATTTTGATAATGGTTAGCATTTTTGTTTATTTTTGAGATTTTGATTGTGCTTAAACAGAAGCAAAAATATTGCCGACATGCAAACAAGTTTTCTGTCAGTACCATTTAATTCGATACAAATAATTTCCAGAGATTAAAATTCGTTATTTCATATCATATATTGTTCTGTGGTTTATTTTCTCTAAAATGGAAAATAAATAGCTTACTGTAATTTTTGCCTAATTATAGATTTGAATATTGGTGAAGTGTCTTATATATGTCTTATTTATGTAAGAGTTGTTTTTAATCATTAAAGTGCCCAGTCCGTAGCCAAACGAAGTTGTACTGAAGAAATGCATAATTACTGTACGTGTTTTCATCTTTCATATTAAATGTGCTAAATATCATAAATGACTAAACTGTATGATAAGCATAAATCATTATGTTATGTTAAAACATATATTCTACACTTTTGTTTAATTCGTGCTTGTAAATTCCTATAATGCCAAAATATATTAAAATTAATCTGAAATTATTAACTATACAAATAATATGCTTTTTATATTAATCAACGTTTATTATCCTTAGAGTAACAAATTAATATTTGAAACAAACAAAACAAACGATTACGCTCGGAATGAATCTGTTATGATTACAAAATACCCATTCTTCAAGAAAATCACATTTTAAATACGCCCTATCTTTCTCATGACGTTTATTTATAAAAAAACATTCATTTGATATTGTTAAAAGTTGTTATATAACAACGTTTGTATTATGTTTTACAATGTTTAATGACTTTGAATACCATGGTTTTAATATCAGCGTCTCTGACTTGTAATTGTAATAAGTGGGGATCATAGTTTCTGATAATTTCATAATTTTTGTCAGTCATACAACTTCATCGATAACCTTTACTTTTTTATCGTTGTGTCTTTGAAGCATTATACTTTACGGTTATGTTTGTCTGCTTGCTTTCAAATTAAATTCTTAACGACGTCATAAAACATAAAAGATATAAACACATAATTTCTATTTATGCTGTTCCTGATGTGTTGGTGGCAACATGACGTTGGATATAGACAAAATGACTATTTCTATTTTACTAGACTATGACAATTAATCAAAACAATGAAAACAATATATATGTTAAAGATGCTAAACTTGTATAACTACTGTTTTCATTTAATATATATATGTTCGTTACAGTGTAAGTTTATTTTATCGCATCTTAGCACGTCTAGGTGTTAATTATTTGGATTTATTATTTTTGTTTGAGGGCCTGTAATGAACTTCTGACGTTGAAAATGTTATAACGTTGGTAACTTTTGTGACATTCTGTTATATTAAAGAAGCCAAAAGTGGTCAATGGCTCCCATCATTTTAAAGAAGGTCGGATTAGTTGCTTACCGTTGTATATATTACCTCCGTGTTTCTTCCCATATAAAAGCCAAATTGTAAAATCACCAGCGCAGCAGTGAAAAAAAACTGTAGACCCTTTAATATCTGTATTATTTTGGAATTTCAATATTTTTTGTTTGAACGTCATTATTGGGACTGTTAAAGAAAATAACGCGCACATATTTAATTTTAGCAGATGTAATTTTATTGCACAAAGTTCAGGATAAAACTTGTTAATATTAAAAAAAATCTCTCAAAATACAATCAAGGAATATAAGTATTTTGGGCACTAAAAATAGTATAAATCCAAACAAAAGGACAACAAGTAGGCGCAAAACGGCACAAGCTAACAGGAAACATCAAAAGACACAAAACAATTACAACATTGAAAGCAAAAAATTTACAGGTGAGTAGTATTCTTTATTTAAAAAATATCATTGTTAAAAAATACGTCAGGTGTAAAAAAATAAAGGACATAGAGAAAAATGTTTAGAGAAGTTGACGTAAATATATTAAGGAAATGTAATTACAGAATGTTTCAGCTATAAAAATAATATTGATTTGCGTGAAATGAAAAAATAGAAACAATAACAAATTGGTTTGTTTGGTTTAATGGTGTTTAACACCTTCAACCATTTTATTAGCCATATCATGTTGTCCGGTTTTTCATTGGGGAGGCACCGTGAGAAAAAGCCCCTACCGTCGACCTTTGATAGGAACATTTTCAATCCTTTTTAATTAGGATTAGATTTCATTCCACTAATTATCAATAGTGCACTTATTCAGTTGTTTCTATTTTTTGTTTTGATGTGACCAATTCTTTATACAAATATGTGCTCAATGACTTCATTGACGCATGGTTTCATCTATAATCAGATCAACTGTCTGTTAAATTAAACTGACTAGTCAGTTATGCATCACACAAAAAATAATGAAATGAAAAACATTCATAGAAATCATATGAGTATCTACATGTCTTACAAAATAGACCTACTCTTCGTGAACATTAAACAAAATTAATTACATGAATAGATCGTAAAACATAAACAGCAAATGTTAAAACAAATACAATAACACGAACATACCCACAGATGTAATGCAAACAAGTAATACAAATAGCTATTGATACAAATAGCGGCATATATATATAAAAAGGACTATTTTAATTTTAAATGCAAAAACATCCATTTGAATAGTTGCTTAATCTTTGTTAAACAAGAATTGAGTTGGCTTTCGGCCTTATGACATATATCAAATCAACTAAACTCAACCACACAGTTTAATAGATTACTAGACAACAGAACAACTTTTTACCAAACCCAAATAAAAACAAACAACATAAGTGACAATACGAGCGCATACGCTACTGGCTTGCAGAAGGTATTACTTGGTTGTGTCAACCTAGTCGCACACATAGCACCGCGTACCATATAACACGGCACTCGTATCTAAAAACTGAAATATTTTATATGTATAATCATTTTTAATATCATGTATGGTTAAATATCGCAATTCTATCATGCAGATTTTGTATGATAGACCAGTAAAAGATTAAAATTATTAAAAATACTTACGTTTAAATGTAGAATCAGACCATACACCACACATGTATGCATTATTCTGTCTGTGTGTAATACACATATAGACATGAGCTTTATATGGCCTTTTTGACGTAAAAAAAATTTATATTCAAACGTGGTGTATTAAACATATATCATATTGTTATTATTAAACTTTTATTAGAACTTCTCTTTCACTGGCTATTATATTTATTACAGCAGTAAATAACTATGGGAACTAACACGTATTAAATTGAATGGAGGAGGTACATTTCTAGATGGAAATTTCTCTTATATGAATCCTCCAGTGACTATCGGTTTATTATATCACTTGATATTAAACTTCTTTTGCATTATTTGAACATGCTACACTTGCATCGACCAAATAAATGTATATATAGATGTAAACGAAACAATAATAAAGCAAAGGACATTGCTGAAATGTACAAGAGAATAAATATGAAGATATAAGGTTGGTGGAAATTGTGGTTCTTATGTTAGGAAAATCAGCTCATATTGGAATATCGAAAAGACCTTTAAAGCAGGAGATGTAATATAATTTAGTTTCAGAAAATGTTATAGAAATTGCGTGCCAAGTCAGAACTGGAACATCGATTTAATAAATAATTGAATTAAAACACCCACATATTATTATGAAACCGTATCTTTCATTTTAGAATGCAGAACAGCAGTTACCTTAATATTCTGGGTGAAATAGTGAGAAAAATATCAACAAATCCGATCGAGCAACAAGAGCCTATAGTAAAGAAACGAATTCGAAAAGAAAAGTATGAAACACATTTTTTTAAAGTGCACGCCTCCAATTAGACATCCGTCATTATCATATGCAAAAAATTTAAATCCACGAAGAGAAAGACTACTTATTGACTTTGAGAATTCCAACAGTAATTGAACTTTTGACATTCTCAACCGAAGTAATATATTCCAATCAAATAAACGTATTTGTAAATATGCAAATCAAATTAGAATTATAAGAATTTTAAGATTAACATAACCAAGAATGTGTATTGACAAAAATAATCCAAAAAAAGTTTTTTTAATTATAATTTTAATCTTTATGTTGTTCTTGTAAACAAATCAAGTAAATAGAAGTTAAAATTTGTGGATTTTTCTTATAGTGTTCCTTTTAAAAACTATTTCTGAGGTAATAAACCATAAGTTGCTTTTTCTAAAAAAGTTAAAAAACTGATTGTGATTTTTAGCGGTTAAAAAGCAAAGAATTAGCTGTGAAATGATGATAGTTCTTTTGCTTTGTTAAAAGCTCCATAGACTTCAAAAAGTTGAAATAAAAGTCACGGTCAATTAGTGTACCAAACCAAGAGCAAGAATATCCACTGGTTATGAAACCTTTTGCCAATTTAATCATTGTTGTTTGGCGCAGTAACACAACAGAGATTGTCATTAAAAAACTACTTGTGTATACCGGAGGACCCATGGCACGGGGACTGATCACAGCAAGCTATCGATTCGTTTCGTAAAACAAACAGACACAATGCAAAACAATATATGAGTAACACAAACCTCACTAAAAACAGTGGGGGTGCAGGTTATCTGTAAGGGTAAGCAATTATTCTTTATGATGAGGCATTGTTTGGTGCCTTCCGTTGTACAATGAAATCAAATAGTAAACTCGATTCAAATTCAAGTTTGTCAGATATTTGTCAAGGCTCAGCGACAAAAAACTCTGTTAAAATTTAAATGTGTTAAGAACGTTTAGTAACCTTTAAGAATAGAGAAGAAGTAACCTTCACCATGATACACATAGTTTTTCGGTTTTTAAATCAGAGAGGAAAGAACGTCTTGTTGCAAGACACTTTCGTAAAACAAACAGACACAATGCAAAACAATATATGAGTAACACAAACCTCACTAAAAACAGTGGGGGTGCAGGTTATCCGTAAGGGTAAGCTATTATTCTTTATGTTATAAATGATGAAGCATTGTTTGGTGCCTTCCGTTGTACGATGAAAACGAATGGTAAACTCGATTCAAATTCAAGTTTGTCAGATATTTGTCAAGGCTCAGCGACAAAAAACTCTGTTAAAATTTAAATGTGTTAAGAACGTTTAGTAACCTTTAAGAATAGAGAAGAAGTAACCTTCACCATGATACACATAGTTTTTCGGTTTTTAAATCAGAGAGGAAAGAATGTCTTGTTGCAAGACACTTTCTTTAAATTTATAGCTGCAAATATATGCATAAAAATTGATAAAGCGTAATCCTTTTTTCTGTAACAATGATTGCGCGATATTATCTGTGTCCTAATCAACAATTCTTTACAATCGGTATCGTCCTAAGGCGATGCAAACTTATTTGCTACCTGATTCATATACACAATCAGTAGATGTAGATTAAAAAGCACAAATAATTTTAAAACAAAATAGTGACTACAAATTTGTAGTTTAATACTTGTTCGTTGAAAAATCTCGTATATAATTGGCGTTTTCAAGATAGGTAATTAGATGTATCTTATCAAGTATGGTATCACTTGATTTTATTTAGGGCACTTTCCTCTACTAAATAAAACGGAATAAAACTCTAGACTACTTTTCCATACATTTATTTTTAGTGTTGGCTTTGCACCCTGGCACAACACAGCACAGGTTTCGTTTTGCATCATCTTTCTTACGCCGTTCCATTTCGTAACAAATGTTGACGTTTTAAACTAAAAGTGTCTTAAATTTATTATGATCAGCATTACAATTTCCACCTCTAACGAGAGCGATTATATCTTGAAAACGACGTATTGAATTAAATGAGCTTTTAAAATTTCAAAAAGAGGTGTCAGTAATGTTATTAATCATTTTTGTTGAATATAAATATACTTTAATAGCTGAATATATGCGTATTTGATTGATTGATTGATTGATTGATTGATTGATCGATCGATCGATCGATCGATTGATTGATTGATTGATTGATTGATTGATTGATTGATTGATTGATTGATTGATTGATTGATTGACGTTCATATAGCAATATTTTATCTATATTTGGAACGTTTTGAATCATTTACCCTCAGCATAAATAGGCCATGATATGTTCAGACACACATACGGCGACAAAATTTGTTTAATACTTAAAACATCGCAACAATATTATTATTTGTTCATGACATACTCATTCAAGAAATGTAGGGAGTTATTGTAATATTTAGGAAGTTCCTGCTCAAGAAAAGCTCTTATTTACGATCTAGGATCATCTAGAGTGCATGTGAATTGAATGACTGGCGCATACACATATTCAACATTTAGACATAATTGTTCACTTTTTGGCAGATTTTTCAATTGTATGACTATAAACGTTTTATTCAGAAATTTATAAGTTTTTTTTTATTTTTTAAAATTTATTAAAAATAAAGGTCACAGTAACATTCATAGTTAATAAGGTTCAACAAAAAATACACACCGTTAAATTAATTATTAATTTATAAAATCTATTAAATGCTAGATTTAATACTTAAAAACTTAAACATAAAGGAATTATTTAGTAGAAATTTGTAAATTAAGAAAAGCGATGCCTAGAAATTGGAACCTTTGCTTAGTATCTGAGCAATCTAAGAAAACACAAGTTAATATTTAAAAAAAAAACTCGTTTATATTCATATTATTCACGGACTGACGTCAATACTTTGACAACCAAGATACAATGTGTTAAGAGACAATGTATTTATAGAACCAATATGTGTTAATTATTGGGTCAAATATTTTTGTTTTGAAAATAATTATAATTTAAATGAAATATATACTTTTATTTTTAGTCATTTAGATACAAATAAATTTTAAATATTTTGGTGGAAACTACTTCTATATATAATACCAACAAAATCTTTACTGTATAAATGGAAAATTACTGATAATAATATGTGTAATTGTTGTAATGTAGAGGAAGATTATTATCATTTTTTCATATCTTGTAATTTCCTGTATAATTTCTGGATAAAAGTACCGTGTGTGCTGTTAAAAATCAATTCAATTTTGAAGTAAAATTACTTTAAAAACACTTGGTAATGGGATATAAAATTCATGATAGGAATTATTGGGACTTAAATTATGTTTTAACTTTTTTAGCATTAAGCTTATATAAATCATACTATGTATCGGAACAGAAAAGAAAAAATGTTGATATTTTTAATGTATTTACTACAGAATATTCTATGAGAATGAAAGAAAATAAAAACTTGAATAGTATTATTTTATTACAAAAAAAAAGAAAAAAAAACATGTTTTAGAAGATACTTAAATGTTGTAAAAGCAATTATAAATTTTCTTATTCTTTTGATTGTTGCCCTGGCAATTAAAAGAGTTTCACATGGCCACTTAAGTGATGCTTGGACACTTAAGTATAATTGTAACAAGCGCATTGTTGAATAATATTAATAAGACCGGGGAAAAATCTAGTAAATGCCTTCAATACAGTCCCTTAACGTATAACTAAACGAAACGCACGAACGATGTACGAACGATGAACGGACAATACTATGACGATGTACGCACGAAACGATATGCTATACGATATACGATGGCAACCGTGATGAGACGGTATGATTAAGCGTTTATCGTTTTTAAAGATTGTTTCGTCTATCGTATGGTATATCGTATCGTGCAAAATTTCTAATTTCGCATGTTATATTATATGGTGCATCCTTTCCTACGCCGTCAGTGCGTGGTTTAATAGTTAGTATTATAAATGGTTTATATTTCACGTCAGTACTGAAAGTATTTACAGTGTTCATAGATTCATAATAATTTTTGGTACTAAACTGATAACGTATCACAATCATTTGCGTAAATTTCAGCATTTGGGTTCAATTGAACGTTATTTATTAATAACATTACTATGACCTCTATTTTTAAACAATTTAAAACAACATATAACTTAAAACTTTTTATTTCTGTACAAAACGTTAACAGTCATACTATTGAAAAAGCTGAAAAAATGGTGACGGCGCCAATCAGTTATACACTCTAGTTCGTAAACAATCGCGTGTCTTTAGCAGAAACTTCCTACATATTCCTTAAAGTCTGTACCTTATTTAAATGCGTCTATCATTAACAAATAATAATATCGTTTCAGTTTTCTAAAAACAGATAAAAAATATTTCAGCTGCACTTTATGATGAGGGTAAATTGATTCAACATAATTCACTATCATTAAGTGTGTACATTGTATATATGTAAACTCAAATATTCAAATGTTGAATACTGAATAAAGCTAAAGTATTGCTTAAATCAATCAATCAATCATGGGCTAATAAAACAATTAAATATCTATATATACAGGAATTTGTCTATATTTTTATTTTACTGAAATAATCACTAACATCACTAACACCTATTTATCCACTTTAAAAAGTCCGTTAACTTTAATTACCTACGCGTCTTTAACAGTAGTGTAGTACGAAACTGTAGTCCCTATTTCACTTATAAATAAAACGTGTTTGACTTCTTATCTACATCTAATGATTGTTGAATGTTTCCGGTGGTAAATACGAAGATACCAATAATAAATAATGACTCATTTTTTTTATTATTTAAGAGGTAATTTTGCCAAATCATACAATGTGAAGATTCAGATTCATCAACTTTATATTGAATTTATAATTTGCAGTTATGATTTCAAATGAAGTGTCTTTAACAAGACGTGAGGCCCCACCCCCACACAGCAAACTTTTGGCAACAAAAAAGAGATGTTCGAGCAAACCTTCTAGCTATTTCCTTCATAACCGTTAGGTCAAATAAACTCTATTGTAACTATAAAGAGAAAGTTTAATTAGTTTTTGCACAATATTTGTGTATTTCGTCACGTCACTACACTCTCATATTTTTAATATAAATTTTGAAATTAATTTAAATTAAAAAAGCACGAAACTTTAGCATCGTAATGCACTTTTAAGTTAGTTTAAAATAAGGAAATAAAGTAATTTTATTGTAGTGATTGTTATTACGTATAAAACTGGTTCAGTATTCAGGTGATTGAAAATGTGTCTTTATTGTTTATTTATTATACAGAGTCGGGTATATAGTGGTCCTCATATCCGTCCGTCCTTCGTCCTACCGTCCATCCGTTCGTTCGTCCACATTTGGTTTCCGGATGATAATTCAAAACGTTTAAATCCAATTTGAATGAAACTTTGGGATATTGTTTTATATCATGTTGGTATTAATCCTATGTAATATGGGGGAAATCCGTCAAATTTCAAGGTCACAGTCCACGAAAATTGCTAGAAATGTTTACAAAAAAGTTGTTTCCGGATGATAACTTTAAAAGTTTGCATCCGATTTGAATGAAACTTCTAGATATTGTTTTATATCAAGTTGGTAAAAAGTTTATTGATTTTGGGAGAAATCCGTCAAATTTCAAGGTCATGGTCCACGAAAAATGTTAGAAATTTTAACAAAAAAATTAATGCCGGACAATAATTCAAAACGTTTGCATCCGATTTGAATGAAACTTTGAGATATTGCTATATATCAGGTTGGTAAAAAGCCTATTGATTTTGAGGCGAAAATCTGTAAAAGTTTAAGGTCGCAGTATGCAAAAGCTTTAAAATTTGTACAAAAAAGTTTTTTCCGGATGGTAACTCAAAAAATTTGCATGTGATTTGAATGAAACTTTGGGATATTGTTATATATCAGGTTGGTAAGAAGCCTATCGATTTTGGGGAAAATCCGTCAAGGTCGAAGTCCGCAAAAGCTTTAAAATTTTTTAGAAAAAAAGATTGCTAGATTTGTCAATGTTATTACTTTACAGGTTTTATATTATGTAGAATAAATGTCGCACCCGGTTAATGTAATCCTTTATCAAGGTTAGGAGCTATTAACGTCACTGATTCATAAAGTTAATAAAAACCTATTATAATGCACAGTTCCTATCCGTAGAGCAGAAAGTTGTTATTTAATTTTGAAGTTTATATTAAACGTTGTACGAAACGATGTGCATGTACAATCAAGTAGCCCATGCACTACACGATGTACGCTAACAAAAATAGGAAACCATACGATGCACGACATAACAAACAGAAAATTATATTGTGAATGATAGACTAAACGACAAATCATACGATGCACGGTTGAGAAAACGATTTGAAATTATACTTTACGTTATACGGTACCATATGCAAACGATATACACACGATGTACCGGCGTTGTACAAACGATACACACGCGATGTGCGAATAATAAAATCGTTAACTTTTATGTTCCATGGACTGTACTGAAGTGAAATACCATTTATACGTTAGAAAGTATAACTATGAAACCATTCCCCCTAGGAAATACAAAGCGATGCACCGTACGATATACCATGCGATAAACGAAACCTGTACGATACAAGAAAATAGTAAAGAAACCGACCGAACAACAAGAACCAAAAGCCATGGGACAGTTACAAATCCGGATATAGACAAACACAACATAAAAAACCAAAAACACAACACAGAAAGAGAGTAACCCGAACCCAATAAAAACCATGGGTGCATTCAGGTGCTTCGAACGAGTAAGAAGTACCTGCCTCTAATTAGACACCCGTCGAGTTACTCATTGCCTTGTCTAGGGAAAAGTCAAATCCAGGAATATATCATTAGATAGGGAATACATCATTAGATAGACGTATCAAAACAAAGAAATTTTAATCATTCCGTCTCAATTTTCAATCGTATATCGTTTCGTGTATCGTACGTACAATGTTGTATATCGTTCGTTCATCGTTCGTACATCGATCGCGCATCTTGTTTTTCGTTAACATACTAGTAACAGGTACTCTAGGTGTAGTTTTTGCATAATATTTGCTTGTGTTTATCGTCTAATGACAAGAAAATTCCGGACAAAGAATTTTTAAAATCTTACATTTTTGGAAAATCTGAGGTTGCCGACAGTTTTATGTGGGGTTTCTGTTGCTCTTCTCGTTTGTTCCCGAATGATTATTTTTATGGTCGATTGCTTTAGTTGTAAGACACGCGTTTGTTTTCATTTTTATGTCTTGGTTAATTACAGCTTTTGCTACAGATGATATAAATATATTCGTATAATTTGGAAATAGCTTGAAATATATTTTTCAAAAATAATATGCGTTAATAAAAATCGTAAATGATAACGTACTCTTGGCATATTTAACAAATTAAAAGGGGCAAACGTAAATATTAAAAATATTGATATATATTCAAAACAGGCATGAGTGTATGTTGATATTAATTTAAATAATCTAATGTTGTTGTCTGTTCAAATGATATTATGTTGTTTTCAAAATGTTTGCATCATTGTTTATTTCCTAAAATTTGTAATTGTTTGTTAGAAATAGTCTTTTTATTGATCAAAATTAAATATAAGTATGTAACACTACTGCGAAGACGGGCTATTTTGACTCGTCTGTTTGATTTGTAGGCTTCCTTAATGTTTGAAATATTTTAAAGCTAAAATTAGAATTGATTCAACTTTCAACACTAAAAAGAATAAGAAACCTAGATACACATATTTTATTTTAACATTTCACTACGCTTTCAAGAAGAGATTTGGTGTTGGAATCCTATATTAATGTGAAAGATTGTTATCTCCTCTTCTTGAATTTAATACCAAAACATCATCTAAAAGTAGTCACAATTGTGATGTTTCTATGGGCTTGCATTTTTCTATCGCGATACTTTTAACAAGTATCGTGATAGTAAAAAGCAAGCCAATAGAAACATCAGAACTGTGTCACGATCGGTCAGGTAGATGAAAAAAGCAACTCGATACTTTTTAAATGTAAGCCGATACTTTTAACACTATGTATGAAGGTTTTTTCATCGCAAAACAAGTATCGCGATGCTTTTAATAAGTATTGCGATGCTTTAAACAAGTATCGCAATAGAAACATCACAATTGTGACATGAACAGCCACTGATATAAATGTATCACCAAACCTCTATCGAAAAATTCTGACCACTATTTTGACAGCAATACAAATAGAGCGACACTTTACTAATCAGGAGTGGCACAATTGAAATGTATACACTAAAATTATAATGACCTATTAGACAACTCAACGTCTGGATCTCTTTCCTAATTTAATTGCATTAAAATCTTTGACTTTTCGACATCTACACGGGCATGCCCCATATGCAGCTTACATCTAAGCTTCAAGATCTAACAACACTGATGTTGACAGAATAGTATGATATAAATACCTGGCAATTAGTCATTATCAATTAATATAAACCAAATAATAAATAAACTAAATACCAAATATGTCAAATGTTAGTGTTTTTATCGATAACATATGTGTCATGTTGGGAGGACATGTTTTCCAGCAGACTGTTATTTTTCCTAGGGGTACTAATTGTGCTCCTCTCCTCGCTGACCTGTTTTTGTACTTGTATGACGCCGAGCTTCTAGAAGTCATGCCGAAAAAAAGAAATGACACTGGCACAAAACTTTAATCGTTACATATCGTTGTATTTATGTTTTTTTCCTAAACAATACTAAATTTGGTGAATATTTGCCTTCAATCTATCGACGCTAGCTTGAAATAAAGGAAACCATCAATATACTTCTAGAAATAGGCTACGTTAACTACAAACCAGACTCTATGACAAACGTCATGACTTCAACTTTCCGATTGTCATGCACCTTCCGTTCATCAATAGCAACATTCCAGCGGCTACGGCGTATAGTGTGTACATTTCACAACTTATACGTTATGCTAAATCCTGTGTCCTGTATTCCGATTTTCTACACTGGTCAGCGGTTTGACTGATAAGCAACTAAACCAAAGGTTTGTTGTACCTAGGTTGATGTTTTCACTTCAGCATCTTTTAATTGATCGTTATGGAAAATCCTTCTCTGAATACGATCGGACGGAGAAACACTCCAATTCTTAACGTTAGATAGGTTCAATGTTACTGAAATCAGAATATAAGCTTTTTTATTGATCTTTTTTGTTAGTTTTGGTGGATGTGTTTTGCAGCAGACAATTGGCATTACATCGGGTACCAACTGTGCTTCCCCTTCATGTTAACTTGTTTCTTTCTACGTATGAGCGGATTTTAGACACGTTCCTTTATATAGACGACGCGCTTTTAAAAATGTTTTTCACTATTTTGATTGTATTGAATTTGACGATATGAACACTACAGAGACAGCTAGGTCTGCTTCATATACCCTCGTACCTCTAGAAATATACACATAGGTCAGTTGCGAACCAAGCTTTAAGTCAAAAGAATCATCTTTTTTAAGTTTAGTGTTTTAATCTCCCAGTTGATCAATCAGGTACTGAAAAGAGTGTACTTGCTACCCAGTCTTTCTTGATAGAGGGTATACGCTCACAGAAATCTATCTTACATAAGTAAAAGTCAAGGTAAATAAAATTTATGTCATCGTTTACAAAATTTTACGATCGACATCATGATTTAGTTGAATGTTACGGAATGTCAGTATTTACCTTTAAATTGTTCCGTTTGTCGAAACCACTTTCCGTCCTTGTTAGTGGGTTATGACTATCCACTAATATGACTAATCACCGGATTTTAATTCCAGCTATAGGACGGGATCGACGCGTGCAGCAAAACCTGAAGTCCCTTTTTGTTTATAGAGGGTTCGTAGGTTTACTAAATATTTGATTTTTGTGTTGTGAGTCTGTTTTTTTTTCTCTCCACTCTTTTGTTCTTTGACGTAAATGATGCTGATACTAATTTTTAAACATCACAACAAATGTATTAAATTTGCAAGAAACAGTTGTAAGTAAAATATCCCGTACACTAGTACTTTTCGCGGATTAAAAATAACTGAGGGATTTACTACCGAATAAACTTTTAAGAAATTAAACATATAATCTTAGAGAATAAACTCTTTTACCGATAAAACACGCATTATTGTCACATATTCGATGAATTATTAAGAGACTATTATCAACAAACTAATATTACAATTCTAATAAACATTGTTTTAATACTAATGGCATGCCTTTATTTTCATCGAAATAAATTTGGCGCTTTTGTATTGAACTAAAAACTATAATCTTTACTTCAGACGAGCAATATAGGTCTGTTTTATAGAAAATCAATACTCCAAAGAACACAATTTAAGTACGAAAACATTTTAAGTAATTGCTTACAGAACTCTCACTTACGCAGCAAGAATTACAAAATTAAAAAAAGCGAAAATGAAAAAAAACAACAAAAAGACCTTTTCTGCCCAAGTTTCCACAAAATTGCAAACTGTTGCAAAACCCTCAAATCTGAATTTCTAGTGTAATAAGTAAATAGATATTAAATAAAACGCTTAGTCATCCAATAATCTCTCTATAGATAATAGATAAAACGCTTAGTCATCCATTAGTCTCTTCCAGGACGAGGTATGATAATATTTTAAGGATGAGTTTTGTTAAATAAATTGATACATTTCTTTAAAACAACTAATAAATGTGATTTTTGGAATATAATAGATAAGTAGATAAGTATTGCCGAACATGTACTCTCTATTTTCGCAAAAAAAATCTCCATGAAAGCAGCTGTTTCTATTTATACAGATTTAGATTTAACATATGCCATTTATTGGTGATGTTTGTGTCACAATTAGTTCACATAACACAAGTTCTAAAAGAATTAGTTTTTTTTTTGGTTGTACAGAATATCCAATGGATGCTTTCTTCATTCAAAATCCATTTTATGTTGATGCCTGGAGAACTAAAGTACAATGAAATAACCTAGGTAGAGCTATAAAGTCGATTTTCGAAGACAATATATAATCCTGCTTTCTTTGTAAAGTTGCACAACTGTTTTGCTTTAAACATTAATACAAATCCATTTGACATACAACAAAAAGACAGAACACAACAAAAGCCAAAAACACAAACTATAAAGAAACTGCAAATACAATCGGTAGCTCCGGAAGACTAAGCAATCCCTGTCTGTTGCAACACCACGTAGTTTGCATGCGGTCATCCCAGAGAGAGAGTCAAGTACAGGCAGTCACTAGTCAAACTCACCAACCATCCTTCACAGTACTCATTTGTAAGACAGATATCGCGATTGTTTACAAGTACATGATGTCTTTCATAAAGTTTCTTCACTAAAGTCACAACCTGTAAATAACAAAACCCTGAGTTTGCAGATTCCTTCTAAATCGAATAGCTAGATTAAGGAAATCACGCTTACAAGTTCCCCACAAGCTATAAAGTAATGTGTTGTTTGAGAAACGTACCCTCAATATGCCGGAGCAGATGGAAAGAAAAACGGGAAATGTCGAAGAGTGAAAAGTTGAAGTAATCATTTTTGTACAAAGTCTATAAATGTGGGATTTCGAGATGTAGATAAAAATATTAAGCTCTTTTCAGTTTGTACTGCACTTTTAATTAGATAATGTCTATTGTCAATTGTTGTTTTTGTTCATAAATTTTACTATGACCATTACATTTTAAAGTGAAAAGTCATGTAGGACTTTTCTTGGAATTGTTAAAGGTGGGAACAAACTTACATATAGCACCAGATAACGGGGAATAACGATACAGTATGTGTACACATATCAGCGAAATTGTAGAAGTACAAAGCATTCACTTGTTAAACCACCACTTATATAACTCTTTGTAATATGTAGAATAAAATGTCAAAACACTTTGCAAAATTATAAACTTGATTGCGCCAAAGGTGCGTTTCGTGTAATCAAGACTAACCAGTATATCTAGAAAAAAAACGCAAGAAACCGTTAACGAGTTCTGCTAGGTTATGATTGACGCACATTTAAGTCTAATATAATAAACTTTCTACGTTCAAACTAATTTATTATTATTATTAGCTTCCATTACTGCTGACAGTAATACAATCGCCATTATAAAACCAAAGATTCTAATAACAGTTTTAATAACAACAATAAAATGCTGATGATAAAATTGTGAATTGAAAATATATGTCTTATATAAACTTAATTTTTTAAAGGTAACAAAAAAAAAGGTTTAAATAAAGTGTATAGACATTAAGGACAAATTTTATGTATTATACTAAAAAAGAAAGATATTCTGCGTACTAAGCACATTATCTGACTCATCATTACGTTAAATTAATAGTTTTTATTTGTTTGTATAACTGATTTGCTAGCAAGCTTTACAAAAAACCCATTATCATTGGTTTGTTCCCTTGACATGCGACGGACGCACTCAGAGTACATTGTAAGTACAGTCCCCAAATCGCATGAAGTAAACCATTCGTAAACCATCATCTTTTACGTCGTTATAAGGTCTCCATATAGTTGATAGTTCTTGTTTCAAGCCTTTTTGAATGGATGAGGCAACGAGTACATATGTGTGCTTGAGCTCATTTGTACTGGGTCATTTGTACCAGAAATGTCCATTTACTGCAGAAATTCACAACCAGAGTAGCATAAATGAAATACCCCAAAGTTAGGAATATTTATATCACACTTTTAATAGATTTTACTTCTTCAAAAGTGTTTTTCCTTATATATCTTAGTCTATGAATATGCAACTGTAAGATTAAATGCTGATTTGAGTTTTCCTTGTTTTGTTTGCAGCTACTGGATGACTCCAAAAATAAAACATAGTACCTTATATTTGTCAATATTTTATACCGAGCTATAGCGAGATATAAAATAAAGACAAATTTAAGGTCTGTCCATGTTCTTATTCGCATAGAGCCAAATTGCAGTAATCTATCTCGATTCTAACACATGTTTTAAAGTTTCAAGGTGGCTCTAAGAAGACGTTTTCAATGGAAATATTGTTTTTAAAACTAATAAGATGTGTCCGAAAACAGTATGTTAAAAGCTTATAAAATAGACATAAACATATAAGCTCGTCGTTTTAAGCAGAATATATTGAGAAATCTTAACAAATTGTGTTGTTCCAGTATAATTCTATTCATGCTGTAATTTGTTTATATTAAGTGCTTTGATTGGATAAAACAATTAAATGGCGTCTTCTCAGATAATTTATATATCGATATTTCCTCTGAGCGGACTACTTTCAGTATCCAAGGTAAACAAGATGGCGTCCTCCTAGCGTATCGTCAGGAAGAGGGGACAATTTTTTCTCTGCCACAATGATTTTCAATGAAATCGATTGAGATTTCAAATAAATATATAATATAAATACAATTTAGTGTTTCATTTTGTTTTATTTTCATATCAATATCTAAAGAACCGCGATTCCTTTGGTACTATGTTTTGCATATCCCTACGTTTTCCGGTCTAGGTACGTTTTGAGGTCTAGATAGGTTTCTGTGACTGTTTTTGCTGTTTTATAACCCGCAACGATTATTTCATGGAATTATAAGGATTAAACACTGGGTTTTAGGAAATTATAAATGTGTAAACTCCGGCGACTCCCTCACAAACTTGACATAAAGTCCTTCGGACTTTATTTGGTTTGTGAGTCCCTCACAAACTTGACATAAAGTCCTTCGGACTTTATTTGGTTTGTGAGTGAGTCGCCGGAGTTTACACATTGATAATTTCCTAAAACCAGGTGTTTAATCCTATATTGAAATCTTCAATTGAGCGTATATGACGTCGGAATTCTAATTGTGACGTCATAGCGGGCTCTAATGATTAGTAGAACCCTAATTAATGTGCTCTCAATGCGTATGAAGGACGTCATATTAGAATTTAGATTTCGCGGCACTCATGAAATAACAAATTTAAATATAAAGTAATGACCAGTATGATTCATTGCAGCAATCGAATGTGTCTGTTGGTTGTAGAAAGGCGGGGGGTGGGGGGGGGGGGCGGGGTGGCAGACAACATTTTTTTTATTTTGAAATAAAGACACAAATTATTTGTTTGAAATAGAAAGGGAATTATTATGGCACACATCTAGATACTCATACCTCAAACATATGACAATATACATAATGTGCATCCTTTTTATATTTAAACTTTTAAACTACGAAGATATACAAAACCGCATTTGTAACTTTACTGTACTTGAAAACTAAAGACAAAAATAATACATTTTCAGCTGATTTTTTTTAAACAAAAAAAAGAGTGGTAACATTTTAAATATTTCTTGGTAATGAGAAAATAAACCATATTGTCAAGCAGTTTTGTCAGATTGGTGCGCAGAGGTTTCTAGTTACATATAAAATTAAACCCATATAGCGTTAGATCATATTACGGTTTATGCTGACCTATTTAAATTAATGTACAACATATTTAATCAGTTTTTTGCATTACAAATGTAAAAAAGGGGGAGGGTTACCGTGTTGGTGGTGGTAAAAGGGGGGGTGTCATGTGTTGCTTTTAACATAATTTCTGTTGGAATTTTTAAAATGACCGTGCATCCGAAAAGAAAAAATTGAAAGGTGTTCTCCAGTGTTCAAATAAACAAGTGCCTGTGTATTTTATGACTACCCATGATATGACTGATATTAACTTGAGTGAAGTGAAGCGACGTGTGTAGCAGGAATTGCTTACCCTGCTGATGCACTTGTACTCACACCCCCCTCGCCCCCCTCCCCCTTCCCGGTTTCGAGAACTCTTCTGTGTAACTTCTTATTGAAATTTACGCTAAAATACTTATGTACTTATAGAGTAGACTGAATACATTTTTTTTTCAAATTTTCTCCTTTTTCAGGCATAATTTAATCATAATATTGAACACATTAAGCATAGAGCCCACACATATTTATACAGAACAACATAGCATGCACTACTGAGCTCTTGTAAAATTTTACATATGCTACGCTTATGGGCATTGTTTGTATAGCTTCTTATAAATAAATAATTCCTTCTGAAATTCTGCCAAAATCAGTGTCAACATCTTTTGATAATATCACATGTACAGTTTAACCGACTATATAGATGTTTTTTTTTAACATTCATTTATGATTTTTTCTTTAAGGTTTGTTTCAAAAGCTAAAAAATGTCATATTGCAGATTTCAAATTTTATAAAAAGGGTTAGGGTCAAACTTATTAAATGTACTAACGATTTCATTTAATGAGAACGCAGTGTTACTAAGTGTATAGTTATTTGAGATTTCATATTATAGTCAATGTTGGTTAATATTCATATTTTTGCCTGACTCTTTAGGCAATAAACTTCGCTTCTACTTGTTAAATATACAATAAAACAATCAATGACTAAACAATTTAAAGCACACCAAAATGAGGTCATAATACCATAGAAAAACAATGACCTAGATTATAAGGATATAGTTTAAGCATTTAATTGCAAAAAACTTTAATCAAATCATAGAAAATTCGCTATCTAAACTGTAAGAATATGTGTAAGCGTTTGATAATTAAATCATTATTTCCGATAAAATTATGCAGAATTGATTATACATACAGGTTTTGTTGAGCGTATTTGATAAAGTTATTTGATTGCGGGTTCGAGTCTCACTACGGGCATGATGCGCTGGACTCTAACTTTAAATTGACAAGGATTGCCAGTTTTCCTACCAAAGGTAGGGGTTTTCTCCGATTACTCCGGCTAACTCACCGAATAAAAACTGGACGCTATGATATAGCTGAAAGATTGCTGAAAATGGAGTTAAAAAAGCATTTAAACAAACAAACAAACAATCTTTAATATAGCCTTCAAAATCACAGTAACTATTATGATGCTAAATGGCCAAATTTGGGTCGAGTTACGTTTCATTTCACTTCCAGTGCCGATTTGGCTGATATTAAAATTCAATCTGTATCAGAGCAATTATTTATAGTAAAATATGTTAATGCTAATTTTTTATCGGCACGACAAATCCAGATATAAGCCAAGTATGAATAAAATCGACGTCATGGATTTATTGCGAGACCTTGGACAGACATAAAAAACTGGAAATATCTTTCAATATTGTTTATTACTATGGACTAAATTATTAATAAAAAATTGTCTGAATGAAAAACAACTGTGTAAAAAGATATGACTTGTAGTGCAAACCGCCTTTTAAAAATAAATAAGTTCAACATAATTTTCAAGTTCTCGTTCTCCGATAGCAACATTCCAGCAAATTCGGTGTATGGTGTGTACATTTCGGAACATTTACGTTATGCTAGATCCTGCAATCGGTATTTCGATTTTTTAAACCGGACATTTTTGTTGACTACTAAGCTATCCAAGGGTTTGTTGTACCTAGGTTGATGTTACCCCTTCAGAAGTTCTATGGCCGTCAACATGACTTAATTAATCATTAAGAGAAATTTATCTCTCAAATACAATTTGGGCATTTTTGCCGAGTCAAAAGTAGTCTTTCCTATTCTTGTTTTTTTTCTTCTCTTTTTCTTGGAAATGAGGGTGAGTACTGAGTAAATTTCGGATTTGAAAACGCCCTGTCATCTGCTGTAGCTCGGTCGGGTTTCCTTGCTAATTAATTGCCCTTTCAATATGATCATTTATTTAAACAAAAACAAAACAACCGTGACTATGTTTAACTGGTGAACACCTCGAGTGAGTTAAAAATAGTATAATTGAAAACATTTTCTCACACATGGCTGAAGTTTAACAATTTTTTTATATTTTACCATTCACGCACCATAGTGACAATGTGTGTTTTCAAAGGGTTTCTTATTAGCCAATGATTTCACCACATAAAGATATACATCACAAATCAGGTAAAGGGTCTCGGTGGCCGAATGCTTAAGGTAGTTCGTCTACTATTGATCACGTGATCTGTCAACACTGAGAATTGCGGGTTCGAGTATAACTGCGAGAAGGGTGAACTCGACTCCTAATTGATAAGGATTACCAATTTTCCTACTGAAGGTCCGGGTTCTGTCTAAATAAAAACTGGACGCCATATAAGGTAGCTGAAAAACTGCTGAAAGTGGTTTAAAACACAATAAAAACAAACAAGTCAGGTAATCACTATCATACGTGCAGATTTATGAAGATAGCTATGTCGTCACACATATTAAAAAAGGTAACAAACGAAAAAGACTCTTAATAAAAGTACCATACCCTCCCGTAAAAATAATAAATGTATAGAGTCGGTCATTTTTCAACACATACTCTATATTTGTATCATCTGAAATAATAAATCTCTTCTAGCATTTAATTGTAAACAAAACAAAAAGGGAAAAAAGAAAAGTAGGTTTTAAGATGTCACGACATCGTTGTGCCATGTTTATATTACTACTACTGGTTTTATTATGTTTAAAATTTGAATACGTTCACAGCGTTGTGTATGACTTTCGTAAATAAATTCAGATGACACGAGAAACGGGTTTACAGGTAAAGTGTAAATTCCATTTTACAATTAGTGAGTTATTTGCGCTAGAAAAGAAAGTCGTATACATATAAATAACGAAGTCTTATTAGCTTCTGCTGTAAAACAAAAGTCCAAACCGTAGATTACTATTACATTTTATAGTTTAGTCTACTTTATAATCCACGATTTCTTGTATTTTATTACAGAACTTGAAACGGGGTACGCCATTAAATATGTTCTGTTTTATACACTTCATGCCTCTTATCTGGGTCGGTATATTTTATCAGTGGGCGTTCATGTCACAATTGTGATGTTTCTATCGGCTTGCATTTTTCTTTCGCGATACTCTTTAAAAGTATCGCGATACATTTGAATAGCATCGCGATACATTTGAATAGCATCGCGATACTTATTAAAAGTATTGCGATGGAAAACACTTTATGCATAGTGTAAAAAGTATCGGCTTACTTTTAAAAAGCATCGGGTTGCTTTTTTATCAGTGGCCGTTCATGTAATAATTGTGATGTTTCCATCGGCTTGCTTTTTTCTATCGCGATACTTGTTAAAAGCATCGCAAAACTTGTAAAAAGCATCGCGATATTTATTATAAGCTTTGTGTATCGCTTTTAGCAAGTATCGCGCTGCTTTTAACAAGTAACGCGATGCTTTGAAAAAGTATCGCTATGCTTTTTTATTGTATGCATGTCTTTTGCAATTGTGACACGATCGGTCAGATAGAGGAAAAAAGCTAGCCGATACTTTTTACATTATGCATAAAGTTTTTTCCATCGCGATGCTTTTAACAAGAATCGCGATACTTTCTAACAAGTATCCGATAGACAAATGCAAGCCGACAGAAACACCACAATTGTAACATGAACGTCCAACAGAAAGATCAGCTACCCTCTGTACAAACAACTTTATTCTCGATACAACTTTTTATTGAGACTATGGAGAGATAAAGTAATCCATAACCTAACAATGAACAGCTTATACAATATTTACAAGAAACAGCACAAGTCATTATTAATTAACATTAAAATTTTCTAAGCTTTTTGTCAATGGATTACAATATGTTAAGTTTATTTCAGTGAAACAAATTATATGTCAACCGACAGTAAAATTAACGCCAAAATAATTAAATGTAGATAGGATGGAAATTTCAGCATCACCTTAAAAATAAGTCTAAGATCCAAATTCAACATGGAGCTAATATAGTATAGTATCCACTTATATTGAGTATCATTGATGACACCTTCAGTGCATTTATAATATGTGAGTGTCAACTATTGGTTTCCTAGCTATGATTATAATAAAAACAGACTGAGTTTCTTGAATGGAGTTTAACGAATAAGTGTTTTTACAGTCATTCAGTGTTTATAAATAAAGTTTGTCTTAAGGTATAGTTTTCGTTTTTATGTTCTTTTATGTCTTTGCTGTTCTGGGGCCATACAGAAGTGTCAAGTTGCGATCAGTTCAACCGTTGTATCCCAACATATCATTTTGTGCTCCTTTTGCAGATAGAATAGTTCATCCTCACAAGTCAGGGGTTCTGATTCCACGGGAACTCGCTTTATGGTGATAGAGCGAATGTGGATCAAAACCCTTGACTTGGGAGGATGAGAATATTTATACCGGTACTGTTGCTGTACTACATTTTAAAGTTATCGGCATGTTTTTATGTGTTGGCGTATCACTTGCCTGGAGTTGTTAAAAATCTAGGGTAAGGATGAGGATCCCATATTCAAGTTCAATTCCGTAACATAATGATTTTTTTCTCTTTTAATGCTAGCAGTATATGCCATAGTATATGTGTAGTATTTAGCATTTAGTTGGGTGGTATATTTTAGTCTTCAAATGAATTTGCAATTATGCATTTAGTTTGTTTTCTGATCCGATCAATAATCCGGGGGTTCTTAGGTTCGACAGTACGATATAAATGGCACGCCTTAAATTAGTGCGTTTTTAAATCTCTGAAGGGCGACGTCTAAAAAAGCGTTGGACGGCAAAGGATTCTCGGATTTTAAAGTGCCCGAAGAAAACAACGGACCTTTGAAAACTGCAAATACTTGTAAACTATTGTAAACTAATATTGGAGTCAAGCACACACTGCCTACAGTAACTGAACAGTGTTGACATACACGTGATCAATATAGAAGATGAGGTATAGTCTATACAAATTGTTAGTATATAAAGTCGCTTGATATACTAAGGGACTACCGTCACTTGGCATGAGTAAATAACGTGGGCCTAAGTTTGTAGACGCTACTCATTCAGTCAGTTAGTGCGCTAATTACAAGTATTTGGGTCACAGACACTTTCAATATCCTAACTGATTTATTTTCTGTTAAACTGTGCTCATCCTGAATATAGCTAAAATAATGCTCGTTGGTTGTTAATCAACAATCAATTTGATGTAATCCAATTCCAAGAAATATGAAGTATTTGTATGGTAAATCCGTAAACTTTACATTTCCGATCCGAACTCATTTCTAGTTTTAAAATATCTGGAAACAGTCACTGCGCAGAACCGGTAATACAAAAAAATAACCACTACACGTGAGTGCAGAAGCTTTTTAACCGGCCTTATTATAGTAGGTGATTTGATACAGAATCTTGAGATGTCTTGGCTTTTTGGTATGAATAAAGGACAGAGTGGTGTTCCACCACAATTGCCGTTGCCACCATTTCCTCCGGATGGCGATGACAAGGGAGGAAAAGATGAGAAGTCAAAAATGGATGCATACCGGTTTGATTCAGCAGCTTTGGAACGGGCAGCCAAAGCTGCAAAAGATCTGGAATCGTCAAGTAGGTGAAATGAGCTGTAACATACGCCTTACTTTTTTTGTAAGTTTGCGTAAGGCATTTCAATTTTAATGATTAATTAGGTTTGCTGATGAAATAGAATTGGTGTCCTTGAAAATGGAAGGTTACGAGCAGTCCTTTACAAATTGAGGACTTTCCAATTTAAAAAAACAACGCATCTTAGTGTCCACTGCAGGAAGTAAAAGTCACAGTTTGTCATATTGAAAACTTTTGAATTGGATTATTGTCTTTGATTTCACGCTTCTGGTGAATGTTGAATGTCAATTTTTGAGTCGGGGTGTAATTAAAACCCCTGCTGTATAAAACTTGATCATTAATTAATTAACCAATGTTTATTATCCATATCAGCTTATTTGAGGTAGAATCCCAGCTGTTTTATAGCTTGATTAAACAAGCTTACCAGTGACATTGTGTAGCAACAGAACTGTAAGGAAAAGATAACTCCAGCTAATGCTTATTTTATGATTCGGATTATGCGCCATAAAATGTGTTTGGGTACCCTCTGATTACGGCCTTTCTTTTAACAGATAAACCCAGAAAAGTTCGAATCATTCTTAATTTTTATTCATGAGAAATCAATGAATATGTATATCAATAGTTTAAAGAAAAAGCAGCTCCAAAAGGGAAAAAGAAAACTTACTAACATTTCACTCATCTTGAAATTATACTAAATCTTGTTATACATATTGTGTATTTTTGACACTTAAAATTTCATAAATTGATTGCTAAATATTTTTTGAAAATTGATAGGTTTTTTTAATATCACTCTTATCTCCCCTTACATGTATTACGCTCTTCAACAGATTGTTTTGATGCAGAAACCGGTGGTACAGAATCTTTGAGAAAACTTCAAAAAGGCACTTTTATAGAAGTAAGGAGCTTACTTTTGTTACAAATTCTGAAAGCCAGGCAGAATGACTGTAATTGGGTTAAAATTTATAGGTTTTTTTTTTCAATATCACGCTTATCTCCCTTTATTACGCTCTTCAACAGATTTGGTAAAAATATATATTGGATCTGCAGGGGTCACCACCCAAGAAAAATAGGGAGAAGTGACTTCTCCCTGGCAGCCAAACAGGGAGAAGTCAGGGGACAGTACAAAAAATAATTTTTCGCAATAGTTGCCATGGTTACATTTTTTTTTGTAATTGTGGATTTCTAGGATTATTTCTCTTGTGTTTTTAAACCATAACACACTTAGATTCATTTTTTTTCTTTCTTTTTCATTATTATTCATGATATGCAATATCAAAGAGCACATAACCTTTATCATGATAAAAGCAATGTAAAAAAGCACCAGATAATAGCGACTATTTTTAGCTCACCTGACCCAAAGGGTCATGTGTCGATGTGAGCTATTGTTATCACTTTGCGTCCGTCGGCGTCTGTAAACTTTTTACATTTTAATCTTCTTCTCTGAAACCACTTTGCCAATTGAAACCAAACTTGGCAATAATGTTCATTGGATGGACCTTTACAAAGTTTGTGTTTTTTATTTTGATTGGTAAACCAATATGGCCGCCACCTCAAGACTTAGTTTAACATAGGACCCTATGGGAAAAAAGTTTAAAATGGCTTCTTCTCTGAAACCGTTTAACCAATCAAAACAAAACTTACTAGCAATATTGTTTGGATGGTCCTCTATAAAGTTTGTGTTTTTGATGGGAATTGGAAATTCAAAATGGCCGCCACCGCAGGACTTAGTTTAACATAGAACCCTATGGGAAAAAGTTTTAAAAGGCTTCTTCTCTGAAACCGGTTAATCAATGGAAACAAAAACTTACTAGCAATATTGTTTAGATGGTCCTCTATAAAGTTTGTGTTTTTTATGGCAATTGGAAATTCAAAATGGCTGCCACCGCAGGACTTAATTTAACATAGGACCCTATGGGAAAAAGTTTGAAAGGCTTCTTTTCTGAAACCGGTCAACCAATGGAAACAAAACTTACTAGCAATATTGTTTGGATGGTCCTCTATAAAGTTAATGTTTTTTTATCCCAATCGGAAATTCAAAATGGCCGTCACCGCAGGACTTGGTTTAACATTCAACCCTATGGGAAAAAGTTTTTAAAGGCTTCTTCTCTGAAACCGGTTAATCAATGGAAACAAAAACTTACTAGCAATATTGTTTGGATGGTCCTCTATAAAGTTTATGTTTTTTATGGCAATTGGAAATTCAAAATGGCCGCTACCGCAGGACTTAATTTAACATAGGACCCTATGGGAAAAAGTTTTTAAAGGCTTCTTCTCTGAAACCGGTTAATCAATTGAAACAAAAACTTACTAGCAATATTGTTTGGATGGTCCTTTATAAAGTTTATGTTTTTTATGGCAATTGGAAATTTAAAATGGCCACCACCGCCGCAGGACTTAGTTTAACATTGGACCCTATGGGCAAATAAAAAAAATCTTCTCTATACAACCGGTTAACCAATGAAACAAAGCTTTCTAGTAATATTGTTTGGATGGTCCTAATTAAAGTTTATTGAAAATTACAGGACTTACTTTAACATCAGGGAAATGCCATCTTCATTTCCTATAAAATCAGGTGAGCAATACAGGCTCTTAAGAGCCTCTGGTTCTATCTACTTCAGTACTACTAGTAGTACCTGTAGCCATACAAGGTATTCACAAATAAATATAGATCAACTAAAAATATTTGTATAGGTGTAGACATAAACATCATTCATGAAGTTCTTGTATACATCCTAATATTTCTAACAGTTTGTTATGAACATGCCATGTTTATCTGAGCAAAATTTTCAAAGAAGATAGATAGAATAACATACAGGGATTTACACTAACAGTGGCCCAAGGTGACTAAATATTTTCATGGGCGAGTAAAGTTTGCTTTTCGATCGTCCAGGTGGCGATCTGTGATGATTTGGTTGATATTTGTTTCCACGAATTTTGTCCTGTCATTCTGAGCAGTAGCGGTATATCTCCTTTCAATTATATTTCAATATTGGTAAGAAATCTTAAATATTTTTCTTTCTGCGTCATTGTTTATCCTGTTTACGCGTCACACAGTGTTAGCTGGTCCCTTCTGGCTTTTATTTTTTACATACATTAAGTTCTGTTTTGTAACATTACGAACATCTTCATGTTTTATTTGGTACTAAAATCCCTGTTGAAATCCATGCATTATTACATGACAGCTTAATCTACATGTTTCCAGAATGAAAAGATATTAAAAATATTTGTTTTGGTAGTTTTGCTTTGTGTCCACCTAATATTGTATTATATATTTCCGTTCACTGTCTGGGTGTACTTATACGAAGTTGGTCAGGGTTGAGGCATTTTCAATTCAATAATGAAGTTTGCTGTGAAATTTATTTAAACTTTTCAAACTTAAAAATGTAGGGTTGTAATCTTCTACTGAGATAAAAATTTAGTCTGAAATAGCATGGAAAGATACACATAATTTATTGTGACCATATTTATATATCCCAAGATTTTAGTATCATTTTATGGAAGGGAATTATGAATTAACACCATTTATTTCTGTTGGTTATTTGAAGTATGCATAGCTTCATCTGGGAGAAAATATGGGTTCAGTGTGATAAGAGGCAACACCTCAGTTTAAAAAAATTGACTAATTGTATAATAAATAAATTCCAAAGCAATATAAGTAGTTATTAAGTTATTCAATAATTTTTTTTATAAATTTACCAATCCAATACTTGACATTATTTCTGCTTAACCTCATTTGAAATAACAAAAGTTCATTCGACATTTAATCATTACAGGGACAGTCTATACTAACTGTCCCTGATCATTACAATAATATTTTTTAATCATTGCAATCAGGTCACAAGCCAAGTGTTTCACTTAGTCACATTTTAAAAACATCGAAAACGATCTTTCTGCTGCAAATATTTTCTTTGTAACCTTTGACTTTGTATTAAATTATTGGTTATGTAAACCCGCAAAGATTCCAAGCTCTAGCTAGTCACTGATAGTTAATGGAAATAATTAATTTATTATTCAAATAGAAAACTTTTTAAATAGTTAAAAACCACGAACATCGAAAACGTGTTTGTTTACTTTCGGTTCGATGTACAAGAAAGATATTATCATTATGGTTTATAAAAACTTGTTTTTGTTAAATACATAATAAATTTCTACTCAAATAGGAAACTTTTAAAATCAAGTTGCAAGCCAGGTGTTTCACTTAATTACGGTTTAGTTAAAAACCAAGAACATCGAAAACGTGTTTATTTACTTTCGATGCAATGTACAAGAAAGATATTATCATTTTGGTTTATAAAAACTTGTTTTTTAAAATACATAATAAATTTCTTAAAAAATTATTTAAATCATGCTAAGATTTTTTTTTTGTAAATTCAGCCACTTATCGGTCATCTGTCTCTGTCAGAGATCAAATATATTTCACCTGCTGTGCATCACAGCTAAAAATAGAATTACATCCGGTTGTAAAAGTGTCGTTCTGTATTGTTTAGGTAAATGACATGCTGTTGATTTTAGGGACGCAAATGATTTGACAGCGATGCGTCCCGAGGATGCACGGAATCTAGAAATGGCGCGTCCTACACAACTTTGACGCGTCCAGGACGTGTATACGCGTCTTAACGAGAACCCTGAATATACGAAAATTTCCGGATTGGGGATTGCAATTGCGATGCGGCTAGTGTTCAGGGCTCACCACACTGGGCCAAGTGGGCGACAAAGTCGCCCTACTAGGACCTGAAGTCGCCCTAAGGTGCCTCAAAAGCGAAGTTGAAGTCGCCCTGTCATTTCCCTTAAGTCGCCCGATGTTTCACATAAGATACTTGTAAATCTGGTCCAAATACTTCACCCTGACTACCAATTTATCAGTAAATGATGTGTTATTCCAATAAAAAACAGCACACAATATGCGTATTTAACATATTTTCAAACGATTTACGTCTTTCAAACGTATTACGCGCCATTTGTTTATTTACCCGATATGACTAATTACCGGAAGTGAACAACGAAGAAAAGTAATGTACAACGGCCCATAATGAAAAATCGTAATATTTTTGATAAACAAACACTTTTAATTGGTTTCAAACTTCAATTCTTTCAAAGAGTATTGTACTTTAACAATTTTCTTTGATAGGTATTTGAGCTTCACTTGAAAGAATAAAGATGTATAGTAATTATTGACATCATGATAAGTTCTGTAGATGGGTGTCCCATGAAGCAATTTGGATCAGTACAACTTTGATTAATGAACAAGGTTATGTGCTGTTTGATATTGCATACCATGAATAATAATGAAAAACAAAGAAAACAAAACTGAATCTAAGTGTGTTATGGTTTTAAAACACAAGAGAAATAATCCTGGAAATTGATGTAAATAATAATAAAATGTATGTAACTTCTGCGAAATTAATTATTTGTACTGTCCCCATGACTTCTCACTAGTGTCTCCTGAAGTCTCCCTATCAGGGCCTGACTTCTCCCTGTTTGGCTGCCAGGGAGAAGTCACTTCTCCCTACTTTTTTAGAGTGTGGTGACCCCTGCAGGGGTCGCGCTGGGCTTCGCCAATGTCGCCAATTGCGATTTTTTTTTTCATTTGGCGACAAAATATTGCATCTGGCGATTTTTTTGGCGCCAAGGTTTTATAGTGTTAAACGATGCATGCACGTTTTAAATTTATCGGTAATCGGCGATTGCATCATTAAAGATCCTTTGTCGGCTTTTATGGTCGTAAATACACGTGTATTGTGTAGTATCCAGTGACATGTGTGTTATTTGGAGTTATTAAACGGAAATCGGCAATAAATGAATCAACAAAGTTGTATGATGAAAAGCAGCTTTACCTGCATCACATTGAGTAGACGTGTAATAAAACAATTGATGCTGTTAATTAATTTTATAAAAATAACAAAACAAACATATTTTTGTAGTAATATTTTTTTTATAATGTAATTAATAAAATACAGGTATGAAAACTGACGTCGTTGTTGAGTGATTTCCGGACCGGATGTCCGTCTTAATTTGGTAATTAGAAAACTCTTACACATGCGTAGCGGTCCTACTTAAATACGCCTGCATACGCCTGCCGTAATAAATGTACGCCTGCAGTAAAAAAGTGTACGCCTGCCACTATTTGTGACTAATATTTCACCAAGAAATAACTTTAAATAGTAAAACAAATCAGTTTGAACCTTAAAAATTGTATTTTATTTATTTATTATCTTTTTTTAAGCGAATACCTTATGTTAAGTCATGTCCGTATGGACGCGCGTATACGCATGTGCACTGAACAAAATATCTTATATCAAATAAGTTTATGCAATCCCACATTTTGACTATTTATTTATTAATTCATTTATTGTATAATAATTTACTTTTATTGGAATAAAAATGTCATAAAGTCTTCCGACTTATGGTTTACAAGAGTTACGAATTCGTATCTATATGAAATGGCGATAGAAATGTATTTAATGCGCAAGTACATCAATAATATGAAAATTTACTTTTGTAACAATTAAGCAGCATAATATATATACAGAATATATAAAATTGAACTTACCCCAATGCTAAATCCAAGTTGACTGATGTACATTAATGTGTAAGAAATGTAATCCAATCATCAAGTCATGCTTGATTTTTACTCACCATAATTAACAATTGTTAAATTACCGCTAATCCAATTAATCCAATTAAAATGACAGGTTATGATTTATGTTCAGAAGTGAGATAATTTCAACTTCAAAGGAATTTGATGTAATTAGAATAATTAGGATCTCTGACAGTATAGCGACCACTCTTTTGGGTAACAATTCGGACTTTTTGGCCAGTGGAGACAACAGGGAATGGCAATTGTCTTTTTAATGCCATATCCCTTGGAATTTCAAAAACTGAAAAATTAGCTACTGAATTAAGGTACCGTACATCTATTGAAATTATTTTGAATAGGGCTTTTTACATTGACGACCATAAACACGACGGACTGACTGTTAATTGTTAGTGATACTGTTGATGAATCATTGCAGGACTGTTCCTTTAACTGCACCCATCGAGCTTTTGTCATTCATTCTGCTTCAAATGTCATTGGCAAATCAATTCGATCTCTTTATCCAGCAGTTAATGTTTTGTTTTTTTTTTTTTTTTGAAAATTCTATTGGAATTATAATTAGAACATTTTCACCTAGAAATTCTAAGAGAACAAAAAACCATGTTTATATTCTTTGGTCTACAGTTGCAATTTCATATAGTGAAACATGGGTACCAAATCATTTAAACCTGATATTTTTAATATTTCGGATGATATTCAATTTCCATCTTTTAACCAAACCTATTTTCTGAATAGACTACGCTTGCACGTTATACCATGTTGTCAATTCACCGTTACAATGAATGGCCTGTTATTCCTCAAAACTTTTATTGAAAACTAAAAAAATACATATTATTCATTCTAAAACTAATGTTACATCATAATACACCATAAAAAATTAATATAATGTATAAATATGATGGCAGGCGTATACTTTTTTTCTGCAGGCGTACTTCTATTACGGCAGGCGTATGCAGGCGTATTTAAGTACTACCCCATGCGTAGTTCTATTTTCAGTATTTCCGGTTTTATGTTCATTCACGGGAATAGATCTTTCTAATAAATTACTGTAAAATCTTGGTTTTCTGCCAACAAGAAATCACTCACACATCTTTTCATGATTAAAATACAATTAGTGTACGGGCTGCTGAAGAGCAAACTTTTGAAAAATTGAATTAAGAGTCCGGCAAACTTGGATTTCGTCCGACTTTACAGAATAAGTCACACATAATGTTAAAAAAATTTCGCCATGCCATATAGTGATCTAGTGATTTCTAATATGGCGACACTTTTACAAAACTGGCGACGGAAAATTGCAGTTGGCGATTTTTTTGGCGCCAGCTTTTTAGAAGCCAGAGCAGCCCCTGCCCCTGTAGTGTTGAAATGAGTATTGCAATGATTTATACATATGTACATAATATAAATTAGTACTTTGGCAGTAACTTTCAAAAAAGTAAATTTAAATCATTAAATACTTTTAATAGTGCATTTTTTGTTAACTACATAATATTATTTGTATCACAATGGTCTTTTTTTACTTCTGGTTCTATCCTATCATTTTATTGAACAGTTTTAATTTATGGGAGTGTATTCTTTTTTATTATATAAATATAAAAAATATGAAAAAATGTGGGCGCGGGCGCCTAACTTTTTCACTGGGCGCCAAAATTTTTTAAGTTAGGAGACCAGGTGGCAACCATTATAAAAAAGTTAGTGTGTATCCCTGACATAACATTAAACCCAGAATTAGAAATTATTCTTCTGTTCAGCACATTTCAACTTGGACAAAGTTGTGCTGATAAAAATTGCTTAATCATGTTCATGCGACACCCATCCATTCTTCAACCATCTACAATCGTACAGAACTTATCATGATGTCAATAATTACTATGCATCTTTATTCTTTCAAGTGCAGCTTATATATTTATCAAAGAAAATTGTTGAAATACAATACACTTTGAAAGAACTGAAGTTTGAAACCAATTAAAAGTGTTTTTTTAATAATAAAAATAATGATTTTTCATTATGTGTGATTGTGCTTTACTTTTCTTCATTGTTCACTGGATCTGGCACTGATCTGGACTAGTGTTATAGCTGAAAATTCTTTTCCTTTTTTTAATCAGAGCAATTAGACTATTATTGGTTGCAATTAACAGCTATTTTTACATGCTTGAAATACAATTTTTTACGCATTATGCATGTGCAAGATAAGGCTGAAATGGCATTTTTCGAAACAGAATAATGAGAATCAGTTTTATAGAAAACGACTCCAATTGGATATTTCATAAAATGACTGTCATTATTTTATTTTTTAAGATAAATTTAAAATTTAAACTGTTTCTATCTTGTTTTATTAATGGATTCAACATTACATAGTTTTTTTCACACAAAGAGTGGTTTTGAAAAATTCATGTTCCATCCCTACATTGTGTTCTAATATTCAAGCTCACCTGTTCGTTGCCTATAACATCTACAAATGATGTTAGTTAGATGAAAATTTAATTGGCATAGACAATCAATACAAAAGCTGTTCAAAATTTCTATTTCAATATCACAGTCTTTAAGTGATTACAGCCGTAGTTTTTTTTACATGAAGTAAAAGGGGAGATAAATCAGGTAAAACTGGTAATCAGTCAAGTCTGGTTCAAGTTTCTTCAGTATTGAATTTTTCTCCTTGCATCCCACTAACATTTGCAGGCTGTCTTTTTTTTTTTATTTCATTAATCGATTTCATGCATGCATAATTTCAAACTATGGTAGCAATAAAGGGTTGAGTTGTTTTACTTTTGGGCAAAATAACGTACAATTGGTTTAAAAGTAAGGATAATTAGGACTAGGTAAAGAGTACAATGTATCACAATATATATCTCAATAAGGTAAGATGGGCCAAAGTAGTTGGTCTTTGTTCTATCAACAGTGAGGTAACAGGTTACAGTCTCACTGTAGGCAGGGTGGAATCAACTCCAGTATTAATAGACAAATGTTAGTCAGTATTCCTACTAGTATGGAAGGTTGTGAATTTTCAACTGTGTCTCTGGCTTCCTGCACCAATGAAATTCACTATATTTTATAAGGATTATCATGAGCATCTAATACATTTGAACATTGTTCTCCTCTGGCTGTTTTAGTGCCGTGCTATCAGGGTGCTTACATTTTTTTTGCTACAGTGTATCTGATTAATCGGGGTGTTTAATTTCTTCCTATACATGTAGTACTAACTTGTGACTATTTCCAATAGGGTTGAAACGATACTCTGAAGTACTGAAATCCAGGGTATTTTGGTGAATTTCGGTGTATGGTACAAAATTGTCAGGTACGGGTTCAGGCTATTATTTTAGCTTTTTCTGTCGGAAATCTTCAATGCTGAGATACAAAAATCTGCCATAGCTATGGTTGAGGAAAACATGATTGCGGATGGTAGTGCCGTGATTAAATTGAAAGATCTGCCAGCAAGCTATAGATCTCATGTGTCGGAATATTTTGGATTCAAAATTGTCAATGGGGATGGATCCCAACAGACGAAAAAGGAAAATACGGTCTGCAAGATATGTTACACGGAAGTTAGTTAGAGGGGCAACACAAGTTATATGTCTACCCATCTGAGAGAGTCTTTAGCACAGCTGGGGATGTATATAGTGACTGCCCAAAGGGCAGCCCTCAACCCAGACAATGTTGACTTGTTTATATTTTTAAAGTGTAACTTGTGTATCCCTGATGATTTAGATAAGATTTAAAAATTTACTTACTTAACTGGTTTATTTGTAAAAGTTGAAAAAAAAACACTGTTATTTTGTTCTTAATTGAAAAAATAAAATTTAAGTTCTGTTTATGTCAGTCTTATGATGAAACTTCTGAAAAATAAACATAAAACATAAAAAATATGAATACATATAACAAAAATCAATGAATATATAATATAAGATCGAATGTATCATTGAGAAATTCTACGATATGTATCGTATTGTTGAGAAACTATCGTTTCACCCCTAATTTCCAATTTTATTGTTTATTCATATATAAACCGATTAAACAGTTAAAGCTGTGGACAGTGCCTCCTTGTGTAATGTATACCTGGACACATGTACTAGTAAACATAACAATGAGATCGCAGGAATCCCCGTCCAGATGTGTATTGTGTATGGATTTCCATCTTGTTGGTTCTGTCTCCAATCTGATTAAATTCTTTTAAATGTCCATCAATACATGTAGGTTGCCTGTTTCGTCTGATTCTGAACACATACAATGTAGAAAATAGCTCAGAACTAGAAATAAAGTTGTATTTGGTTGTTTATTCAACAATACATGTGTCAGTATTGACTATCATTCTTTATACTCAAAATTTTAATTTGCAATTCAATACACACGGGAATCTGGAATAGTATTATGCCGTAGGAAACTGGCACAAAATTATTGAATAAAGTTTACGATTTTACAAATTTATGTAGAGATATAATAATAGATTGTTACCAAAAATAGTATAAGATTAGTTATCTTTATATGCTTAGTCTAATTTTAATTACTGTATATATTTAATTTGATTTTACACTTGGATATCAAAGACTCAAATTTTAAAATAAAGATCATTGTCTTGGATTAATTTCATCAGCTTGAGTAGGTTTACAATGAGCAATTAAATTGCTAATTCAGTAATAATAAGTTCCAATTTCAAATTTATATAATTATAATTTATTTTGAAGAGATACACGCTTGGGTATAAAATGTGAGTTAGCTTTGATCATTTTTATTTAGAATAATTAATTATAAGGTTTAAGTTGGATAGTGAGTTGTTTGGATAGTCAGAATAATAAATGTCCATTTCTGCTTTTCTCTAACATTCAGTTCCAAAATGAGTCAGACAACACTGACATCTCTATTTGCATGATTTGGGAAATGTCAAAAAGACTTGTATGATATTAGCTTTTTAATAAAACATCATAAGCCAGACTATGCAGCAACCACTACATCACCTAAAAAAGAACACAAATGACAAGACAGCTGGACCAGACAATTCCAATGGCTGCAGAAACATGTACTGCACTTGGTGTACGTAGTGATTCAAAGAAAAAGAATGCCATTGCTGTACATGTATGTATTAACAACTTGCAAAGATCAATATGGACCATCTATGAAAACCACCCAGACCACATAATGACTGCCATTCCAATGGCTGCAGAAACAAGTACTGCACTTGGTGTAGTTTTTTAAAGAAAAAGAATGCTATGGCTGTATGTATTAACAACTTGCAAAGATCAATATGGACCCTCTATGAAAACCACCCAGACCACATAATGACTGCCATTGCAAGAGATGTACAGAAAACAAGAAAGCAAAAGAAACTACCCACAATTGTTGACTGCAAAAGACCCAACCAAAGAGGTGCAAATCAAAATCATGTACTTTGTAACAAAAGTAAATATGCCACTTGCTACCTTTAACAAATTACTAAACATGCTAAAACAGCAAAAACTCTATGGCTGTAAAGATCTGCAAGATTCATCAAAAATGTATACTAGGTACCTAAAATCTCAAATGGATATGGTGGATGCCATTAATGACTCCATAGTGGGAATAACTGTACTAACCAACATTCATTCAGCAAACCAACTAGGCCTAATTATTGATGAGACAACTGACATAACCATTTTCAAGAAGCATGCAATCTACATTAAATGCCTACGTTTAACCTATCATCCATTTTTTGACTATATAGATTGGTACTGCAACTATAATAGTAGAATCGATTGACAATGCATGCAATACCTGCAACATACTACCAACCACAGTATCAACTCTGGCATCATATGGCACCAGTGTAATGATAGGTAAACACAATGGTGTAGGACAGCAAGTAAGAGAAAAACACAACTCTGTCCTAATCCAGGTTAACTGTATTGCACACAGACTTGCTTTAGCTACTGACCAAGCATGTTAAGATATTATTTACTTTACAAAGTACCAACTTGTTGTAAAACAGAAATCTACCATCATTTTCACAACTCTGCTCAACTGTATGCTACAATGACCAGAGGACACTTCAAGAGCTTATAGACAATGGTGACAACATCAGGACACTCACACTCAAAGAACCTGCTAGTTTTATGGTTGTGTCTACAGAAAGCTGTGTATACTCATCATACCCAGGCCTATACTCTGCACTAGAGAACCAAGCAGCATCGAAGGACTGAAGCAAAGGGTCTATTATTCAAACTTAAGTTTGTTGCTTTCATACTAGTACTCACTACAGGATTCCTGGTAGATGTCCTTGTAACAATCAACAAACTTTCACTGATATTCCAGAAAGATGATGTCAACATATCAGCTGTAACCACACTCATTCAACATCTTCAGCAGTACAAACATAAAGATGGCCCCATTTAAATACATGTAACATCTGTAAGAAACCTAGTGACACAAGCAAGTACAAAGGAACTCAGTTACAGATAAAGAGACTCTTCATATGCCATTTCAGAATTCAGCTAATCTGTACATTGACAATTAATTGACAAGTCAGCGTTTTAACCCTGAGTCTTTTGGCATTTTACAGATACTGAACCAACTACTGAACCCATCATGTCTACCCACAGATTCCACTATTATGCACGATGTTGATAAACAATTACACATTGTCATTGAGTACTTTCAAGGTACACTCATGATTCAGCTGAAGACAGACAGATTACGTTCTGACTATTTAGAACTTATACTTTACTGAAAACAAAGAGAGACTACACACTTCAACAGACCTGTACTTATATATTAAACCACTAACTAGAGCAGTTCCAGATTTCAAACCACTTTGTGAGTTGGTTCTGGTGTACATAGACTGGAATATACACTGGTTACCAGTAGTGCCTGTTATAGAGAACAAAACAAAGATAAAATTCAGATCCAGACTTAAACAAGCAAGAACTAGTCACCAAGCTGATGGCCGTATTCAAGAAGGTCCAGAACTTGATAATTTCTTACCTACAGATAGTGTGAATAAGTTCTATTACATAAGAGAAAGACAAAAAGTAGTGATGAGTGCTTTAATATGAAAATTAGTAGTGTTAAAATGTGTTGCTAGTGCTCATGTGTGAATCATAGTGAATTTATTAATTTTGAAAAATAAAATATAAGCCATATTGATTTATGTTTTCTTTTATTACAAGCTCGTTGAAATCAAATATCCATACACTTTGTTGGACTTGCCCGCAGTGGGACTCGTATAGTTTGGGACTCGCCTTTCTCAAAAGTGACGATTCCAGGACTTACCATTAAAAAATCTTACAAGTGTATCTGGACATCTTGGAATCTGCCATTAGATAAATTAAAAACTAGCCAGACTGATGTCTTGTCTCCACCTTTGTTATGCAAAAATTTTAATATGATTAGACCAATTAAGTTTAATTTTGAATGACATTCTGGAATCTGCCGTTGGATAAATTACAAACTAGCCTGAAACTGATTTCTTGTCTCCACCTTTGTAATGCAAAACATGTTAATATGATTGGATAAATTAAATTTAACTTTAAATGTTTTCCTACATTTTATCTGGGTAATGTTATTCCAGTTTTCACTTAATTTCTCAACAAATTATTTGCATGGTGGTCACTGCAATTTCTGACTTTCACTTGCACGAACCTTTCTGCTTGTGAAATTTTATAATATTATTTCTGTTATTTGAGCAGAATTTGTATTTTATTATTCAACTGTTTGTATTTAAATTCAGGCCCATCTGCATAAATCTGCATTAAAATATGCACTGATAAAGAAAAAAAAACCACTGAAGCAAATATACCAGTCTAGAGTTGTTTCCCCTGCAATAGTGATTATAATACATCTATTTATGTTTTTTTATGTGTAGTATTTTGACCCAAACTGTTATCCAAACATATTTATGTACTTTAAACAATATAAAGGAATTAATATATAAATCTACCTTCCTTTTTTAAAATTTTTTTATCAGAAAGTAATTGAAATAAATACTAAATATCTAACAATTTTGTTGACTGGGTTGCATGAAGTGCAAACCTGAGTTACAGTATCTTGGGTGGGCAGGGAATTAATAGGATTTTTTGTGTAAACAACTCATCCTACAGTGTCAACCCAGATCTCTCGAACCTCACAGAAAGATTGCACTTGAAGTTGTGCCCTTTTATTGTGGAAGTGTTTAATGATTGTTTCCTAATTTTCAAGACTCTGAACTTTTTTTAAACATTTGCAGAAGACGTCAACTACTATATTTTTTACGCACACCACAAACTTTTAGACAAATTCTAAATCATTCCCCACGCTTTGCATCCTGGAAATTTCTGCATTTTCTATTTTTTTTAACAGTTAGACATTTATAGTAATTACTCACATGTCTGCTGAACTTTGTTGTTGACTGTTTGGGTTTTTATTTTTTTTCAAAAATATTTAATTACATACATACACATATTTTTTATACACACAATGGCTTTAAATTCTGCTAATGCACCCAGATTAAACTGCTTTGGGGCAGCTATATTATGGATAAGGGGGAGGGAAAGCAGTCAATATGGAATTTACTTACATTAATATATCTAGAGGAAATGTATTTTACCTTGGCTGACCCTTCCACCCTTGGATTTATTTTATTGCTGTTTTCTGACCGAAAATTATTAGTTTTTAAAATACAACTTTAGTTAATTCCTGAATGAGCGATTTATTCGAAGCAAATTAAAATTAAAATTCCGTTCTAAATTCTAGGTGTCATTTCACAATTCCATTATTGCAATCATTTTAAACTATCATCTTGGTCTCGGAACAGATTTTTTAAAGTGCAACCAAACTATATGCAATGTCTGGTGAATAAAAACTACATCAAACTAAGTAACAAACATCATTAAGTAAGTGTCTTTTGCATTTACCTTTTTTTAATGTCAGCTATTACCTCTATTCTTACCAGATGTGGAAGAAGGTGATGCTGTTTCCAATAATTTTCTTTCAAATTACAATTAATACTGGTCACTTAATTTGTTCCCAACTAATGTGGCATTCATTTAAGGCTGTTATGAAAGAACATGTACATGTCTACTAGTCTTGAGTATTGGATCATTTATAAATCATTGTATCATTGTGCAGATGTTGCTAAATTCAAGACACTTGACTAAGATCTATGAAAACAATCCTAATTCAGGGATAAAAACCTATGGCGACTAAAATTTCTGCTGGGGGGGGGGGGGGTATTAAATTCTGCTTTTGGGTTTTTGGGATCAGCCTTGTTGTGACATCTAACTTCTTTACATGGTTGGGTCAGTCGCCTTTCAGAAATATCAGCCAGACAGGTTAATTGTTAATGTGGTTTTACTCCTTTATGCTACTTATATCAAAGTCAAGTATTTAATAGATATGGATTCCTTGGATATATGACTATTCTTCAACTGAATTTCTTGTGTAACTATCAGTTATGAAATTAAACATTTTGATGATCAAAATACTGTAAACAATTTTTAGCAGAGTTGCAAGGAAGTTGAACTCGGTTATTGTTATGATGATGGTGGGCGGGCGTCAACAGTTGGTTTCCGGACCATAACTCAGAAAGTTGTGAACCGATTTTAATGAAACTTTAGGATAATGTTACATACCATAAGAGGAGGAACCCTGTTGACTTTGGGGTAAATCCATTTAAGGTCAAGGTCACAGCGACAAAAAAACATTCGAAAATTTCTTGAATTTGTGGTTTCCGGACCATAACTCAAAAAGTTCTCAACCGATTTTAATGAAACTTTGGTATATTGTTACATACCATAAGAGGAGTAACCTTACTGATTTTGGGGTAAATCCGTTCAAGGTCAAGGTCACAGTGACAGAAAAACATTAGAAAATTTCTTGAATTAGTGGTTTCTGGACCATAACTCAAAACTACATCAAGTACATATCTGAAATTTTACACAATGGTTCAATACTGTTAGAGGATTCACATATTCATATTTTATGCAACTTTGAAAATTTGTTGATAAAGCTTACATTTTACCCGCTGAAACCCTTCCTTACTTTGTCTCCAGTTTACATGTAATGCCTGTAATAACCAATTATGTTAAATCTTAAAATGAAGACAAGGAAAGTTTTGGTTAATAAAATACGGCAGCTCGGCTTTTGCACCCCTGTGCATATTGATTTTTTATTATTTACTATAGTATGTCTGTCAGTAATACACAAAACAAAGTACAGGTTCCTTGATGTTGCAACCATGATAAAAAAGGTTAGCCCTTAGATATGTAGTATTCATTTATGTTAATTAGTATTTTCTGTTTTGAAATAAATGACAACACTTGTATTACAGAGCATGCCAAGGAGGCATTGGAATTGTCAAAAATGCAAGAAACAACATTACAGTTGGAAAACCAGAAAAAAATGAAGGTACAGTTTACCTTGTCATCTAGTTGATGGGTTCCTAAATTTTGTTCACTCATCACCAGCCTGTTCTTCGTAACAAAATTATTGTTTTATGAATATTCAACAAGTTGTCTTGGACTCTTTAAAGAAGTAACAATTGTTTCTGGCTCCTTATCAGTTAGATTTTAGTAGAGGTAGTAAATCAGGGATGTCATTATCTTTTAGAATAAACGGAGAAATAGGAGTAGCAACCGGCTAGGGGGGTCGGATTCAAAATTGTGAAGACGCAATTTCCTGCAATCCTGTGCATTCTGAGGGGTTATGTCTTGTACGTAAATCCATTGAAATTTATGCAGTAATTAGTCAAAAATCTAGAACGAATAATCATATCCAGGATTTTTTTACCGAAATTGTAGTTGCGAATCACTATGGGCACTTTGATATCCGAAAGTAGTTGCACAAATACACAGTAATCAGCCATAGTGGATCTTGATACCTTTCGACAGTAATCTTTTTTTATCGGTTTCGTAGGATCGATTATTATTGATACATGACTGAAGATAATTATTGCAGTTTTTCCTGTCTCCGTTTACTACATCTATGGAAACATTGAGAACCCTGAAAAAGGTGTGTTGCATCTTGGGAAGGCGTCCTATAGGATTCTTACTACGGAATTGTTGTTCAGTATGCAAATTGGCACGATTTTATTGAAATTATGGCACCATTAATTATCCACGGAAGGGCGATCAACATAAGCTAGCTACAATAATGTAGCTCCTTTTTTTTTTTTAATGGAAGGAGCTTCAAAGAGGTCCCATTACTTGTAATGGAGCAAAAACACTCTTGGGATTTACACATGTTTTCCGCTATTTAACCTCTGTCTTTATTTAATTTTTTTTTTTTCTTTCCTCCCCCGTTCATCTGACATGTCTACAATGTCTTATTAAATAATTTTAACACTTTTTCGTAATCATGGCATTGTTGACATAATTAAAATTGTGGAGTGTAAAATTTGTAATGAGGGGACATAATGATAATGCAATGAATGCAGCTGAAATTAAGCACTTCCGGTATTCAAATTTTGTCAACAATACCTTGATTACGAATAAAGTGATAAAACTAACCATTACGGTTTTGTAGAAATATCAATAAACTGCAAATACATAAAAAATAATATGTAGCAAACGAGGGAAACAGTTTAATTGCTTATAATATGCATAAAACCCATGGGTGTGAATCACTCCCGGCTGCTCCATTAAGAGAAATGGGACTGCTACAGAGCTAAATTAATGTAGCTAAACAAAAGCATTTTCAAAGACGAAAAACAAAATGTCTTCAATAACAATAGTTTCTTGTTACCGCTTTAGAAATTATCATTTCGATTGGCGCATTAAAATAAATTGGTCTATATTTAGATACTGGAAAATCCGCTGTCTGAACAATCATCTCGTTTTTATAATTTACGGAAAATGCATGGAAGTAATAGGGAAAATACATATATGTACAATTTATGAAGATTTCACATATTTTGGATATGAAAGTAGCCGTTGACAAACGAGATAATAGCCGGCGATTTCGCCGGTTTCCACCTTCTAATGACATCCCTGTTAATCATCAGACAATGTAATACATGTAAACCTTAATCGGGTTATATTGGCGTTTTTCTCTCAAAGCCATGTGTTTTTATTTTCGTGTGGTTTATCAAACTTGTGTGTTAAATTTTGGCACCTTCAAATTACAGTAGTGAACAATGTTATTATATGTGTTTAATTAACTATATATTGGTATATAATTTGAGGGACAGCGCATATCCACTTAATTAGAGATCCAGCAATGAAGCCTAAAATAAGTTAATTAAATTTATTACATTACTTACCGTATCATTAAAGACAAATGTTCATTATTGTCCTTTCTGTCAGTAATTAACGATCACAGATATATTTCAGCAGTACAATGTATATCTTGATGGAATGACAATGAAGGTTACTTTTATTATCAATTAAAAGTAGTAATTAGTTAATGATAAGCCGGACATAATTATGTATGAATAGAAATTCATTCCTGGTGTTTTCTTAACAATTTTATAAGAAAATAAAGAAATATGTATTCAAATGCACATGTATACCTGTTGTAGTTTTCCTTACACACACTTGTGGATTACCTGTAATTTAAGCTATAGACTACCCTATCGGCTAACCTGTCTGCTATATTGGCATGTACAATTTTGGTGCATGCTTTTTTTTTGTTTTAATTTTGGCTCTTTCACAGAAAGCGGCAAATAAACGAAAATAAAACCACAGCCAAAATAATCGGATATATGGTTCTCAGACAGGTATTACTTTGTTCATGCCTTTTTTTTAAGTTATCTGTCCAAATGACTGCCAGAAAAGTGGGCAGATAGATTTATTTGATTAGATATTAACAGTACATACCACATATAATTTTAAGAGATAACGATAAAACATACAAATAAAATATAAAATATATGACATTTTTTAAATTCAGAAATATGACCCGCATACAGGTACACATGTAAGCCGGTGTCAGTATTATTGTTCTCATATGTTCAGTTCTTCGATTTACTAGTAAATGGTTATTAATGGTTTCCATCATCAAAATGGTTAAGTGCTCCTAAAAAAATCAATATATATTGGTTGGACCCACCAGGCAAATTCATTTTTGTAGATAAAAACAATTTTATGGCATGGACCAGAAATTGTTAACTAATGATCGATTTTAGGGTTATGGTTTGGGATACATGTTTGGAGAAAAATCATGGGCTCACTTGGCTAGCACTAAAATTCAATCACAGTCTAATGTTATTTCAAGTCAGAATAATTATGCTTATTGTTGTCCAAACATAAAATTTCTTTTCACAGTATTTAGAAATAAATAAATTTACATAGATATGGCTGCCTACTGGTACTAGTAGAATACACATAGGGTATCCCAACAACTAAAAAAAGTACAAATATTTCATATCAGGTAAACTTATAAATAAAAAAGTAAAAATTTGTATGAAGGTATTTTGTTATACCCTCAGTTTGGTTTGGTGTCTGTCCCTCCATCCGTCTGTCTGTCCGTCCGTCCGTCCCCTGAAGGTTTCCAGATGATAACTTGAAAACGCTTCAAGGGATTTGAATAATATTTTGCACAGATGTTTAGTACAATAAAATACAGGTCAAGTTCAATTTTCAGGATGATCCGAAAAATATTATTGAAGTTTTGCCACTTTATAAATTTTAAATTTGACAATAATTAAATTTCTGGTCTAAGAAAGATAACTCATTTCTTTCTGTCTCTATATACTAGTATATAGTGGATGTATAGTATATACAGTATAGTATACTATTGATGAATATTGTGGCGGGTATCATTTAATGTCCCATTATATGCCCTATTTTTTATGTTAGGAAGTGGAGGCACAAATAGAACAAATGAAAATTGAACAGACTAGAATTGCACAGGAGGAAAAAAGAAAAACAATGGCTGAAGAAACAAAACAGCATCAACAGAGAGCTAATTACCAGGACCAGTTATCTCGCAAACGTTATGATGACCAGTTAGCACAGCAGGTAAATCGTTTTTACTACATAATTGTACTAGTATACGTGTGTATTTCCTTTTTTTGAAGCAATAGCATATTGATGGTCAAATCATACATGTATGACTAATTAATGGTGTTTTAAATGTTGATAGCATAAAATGTATGCTAATTAAAATTTAAACAAGAACAAAAAAAGGAACAATAAAAGTGTTGCTGCCTATAAATATCATGGCCAACACAAAGGAACATTTTATGTCATCTTATGACACTCTTGTCCCAATACTATGCCTCTATCATCAGTAACTGGGACCTCATAGTGGTTAGTTTGAAATATTTAAAATTATATAAGAAGTTAGATTTCTATATTAAGAAAAGTGGCTAAATGTGGCCTAAAACTCTACTTAAGCCACCTTCTATAGTGAGTCACAATATAAATTTAATCAAATGTGAAATCATGTGCCCAAGTGTAGTAATAATCTGAGTGTGTCCCAAAGCCAATTTTACTACATTTAGTACTTTAACATGTTTAAGGAGTATTTTATTATCATCCATGTCACAAATGGAACTTCACCTCCTTTCTACTAGATTATGAGTGCCCCTGGATATGACTAATGACTTGATTTTAACCTTAGTGATGCCATGCATGGAGCAGAAGTTTCTTACCCTTCCAGAGCACTTGTACATGCCCCTGGCTTTAAGTGGAGTTCATGTAACTCAATTTTCGGTGTTTTTTGTTGTGTGTTCGTTTGTTTTGTTGCAATTGGTGTCCCCTCTTTTGTTTAACCATGATTTTGTATGTCATTGACTTCTCATTTTCTGATTAGTCTTTGGTATTATAAGTTTATTGTATGAATATTGGGAAATATAGCATCTTGCTAGGGACAATATTTGCAAATATTCATGCAATAACCCTTTTATTATATAGTAATAATTTTTTAAATGCTTTTAAGTAATTATTCATTATCTTTGTTATTTTGTAATATTTAACTAGGTCCAATATTATCATATTTTCATTTGGTCAATATTTCGTTTTGTTCAGTTTACCATCGATTTGTTCTTTTGTTGGTATATGAATTCTTTAAGTTTACTTTTATCGACAATTGTTCAGTTTCAAGCATTTCTGCTAATTATTCCCTCAAGAGCAGATCATGTATGGAATTTTCGGCCATGTTTGTTTACCAAATGACAGTAAAAATATACAAGTCGATGTTGGGAACACATGTACTTTTCCCAGAAATGATATTTAAGACCAAAGTGCAGAGTAAAATATGAAAATATATTGCATTTTATTCCTATATGAAATCCAATAGAGAAAAATTATTACTATATAATAAATTTTATTCTTTTATCGCATATATATAATATTGTTTGTGATGATATATGTATTTACTGTTTTTTTCTAGAAAACCTTGCTTATATTTATGTTTTAAGGCCAGGCTGAATGAAGAGAATCTCAGAAAACAAGAGGAGTCAACTGCCAAACAAGAACAAATGAGAAAATGTAAGTAAATGATAATGTCTGCCTCATTGTCACACTTCTTCTTTGTCCTCCACTCCTAGTTGCCTCGGTAACGGAGTGCCCAGGTTATGGTAGTTGTTTATCTACTATTGATCTTGTGGTCTGTCAACACTGAGGTTGCAGTTTGAGTCTCTGTAGGCAGGGTGTACTCGACTCCAATCTTAATTGACAAGGAGTACTGCATGTAGGGGTTTTCTCCAGGAACTCAAACTTCCTCCTTCATGATATAGCAGAAAAAAATTGCTGAAATAGGCATTACACCATTCAAACAAACAAACACGCAATCCTCCACTCCTTAACTAAATGAAATGAAAGGAATTAAAGTAAACATAAACATCTTCTAAATGATAATGTGCAAGGGGCTGTTTATTAAGCTCTGGAAGAGTTTTACTTACTAAAACTTTTAATTTTAAGCTTAAAGAAGTTAAAAAAAAGGTTTTGGCGGCATCTTATCCCATTCCCTGTAACTGTTAAAAGGAATTAAACCAAACATGATACACCCTTTTTGAAGGAACTAAATCAAAATTGAACAGATATGTTGTGAACTCTCAGTTTGTTCCAGTTATTAATTTTTCTCTAAAATAATTACCTGTAAATTTTAACAGAATGTTGGTACACATGTTGGTAGATTTTAAAGGGACATAATCTCACACGAGTTATATTTTTTACTGAATAGGATAATGGAGATGCTATTTTCTTTTAGCCACACTAGAATACGAGTTTGAATTAAGAAAAAAGAATGAAGAAGCTAGGATAAAGGCTGAAATGAAAGGAAAGGCAATGATAGAGAGAGAAAACCAGGACTTGATAAAGGAACAAATACGATTAAAAGCAAAGGAACAAAGGGAAACGGTCCTTGAATCTATTAAGTATGAACATGTTTTAATCCAAGATGTTTAATAATTACTTATAAGTATGTATTGGGGGTATATTTGGTACTTTCTTGTTTCTGTATATAAATATCTTTTTTGAAGACTTGTTTAATTTTGGTACACCCCCTGAAACGTAAAACGTTCCCGTACGAACGTTAAACGGACGAACCAAAAACGACATACGAACGGACGAAGAACGAACGAACGCTCTTATCGTCCAGACGAACCATTTAAAAATTAACCAATCAGAGACAAGCTATACGCTTCAATCGTTCGTATGTGGGAAAACGAATGGAAACGCCTATATCGTGCTTTGTGAAAATCAAGAAACGTTCGATCATTTTAAATAAAATCTTGAGAATCAAGCTGGTTTATAGTAAACAAATAAAAAATTGAAAAGGAATAAATAATAAAATAATTATAGTTTATTTTCATTAAATCATCATTTAAATGATTTGTGACAGCTCAAACAGGTAATACACACATAAAAAACGTGACAACATAACAAGCCTACGAGAAAATTTGTGGGGTTGAGTATTTTTATTAAATATTCATGTTTGTGATTTGGGCTAAACATGGAAATGTTTTAATAATGGACCTATAAATATTTTTATCACAGTGTAAAAAGAAGCGAGCTTAATCGTCCATTTTATTTTGATTACTAACAGTAATTATTACACATTCCCGAGGAAGCTTTTTACCGTCTCCCATGGGAGACGGTATACATAGTCAAATGACGATCAGTCTTCGGAGTAAATGACTCTCTGTTACTTCTTGATTGGGTGGTTTACTAAATCTAAAAATATTTTTGTCATTTCATTGGTTTACGTCAGGATTGCACTAGTACGTGTACTGAAATTTCTATTTATTCTTAGGTTAAATCGGGGTTGCAATCAGTATTTTAGTGTAGTAATGTTACGTTCCACATATTGACTTCTATTTCAATCAAAGCATTGGTCAGTGAACAAGTATAAGGTAAACACTGTACCAAAATCTCCCTACTTTATAAAGCTGTTTTGGAAAAAATAATATGTACTTTATCTTTATTTTCGTTAAATCAGTATCTTAGTGTAGTAATGTTACGTTCCACATATTGACTTCAATTTCATTCAATGCATTGGTCAATGAAAAATTAAAAGGTAAACATTGTACCAAAATCTCCATACCCTTTAAAGCTGTTTGGGTTAGGCAAAAATTATATGTTCTGTATCTTTATTTTCGTTCTGACATTGATGCAAATTTAACAAAACATATTTTTACCGCTCATTTTGAACATTCGTTTAGGGAGTCAACTTTTGTTTAATTATTTTTTAAAAAGCACGTGTGAAGTGACGACAGGCATTTAAATCTCTCAAGCAGCATTGGATAATAGTTTAGCGCAAACAAAGTCCTTACAAGGTACATGTACATTGTATGTATACCTATCCTACATATAAATTACAAAAAACAGATACTTTAATAAATCCATAAAATTTGTAATGCAGCTAAGAGACGGTTAGCTTTTTAGAAAAGCTAAACTTGTATATTTATTATGTGTTATGTATTTGTTAAACCTTATAGTTTCATAAATTAAAGGGTAATTTATTACAAAAATTCTCTATTATAAAATGTTCATCAAGGTGGTGTTCAAATAACACATTTAAAATCACATTTGTAATATCACTCCCGAGACCTTTGCAAGAATATTAAAAGCCATATTTAACATAAAAAAAACTACTGAGACCTTCGAGATACAATTAAAAACTAAATTAAACATATAAAATCACTCCTGATACATAAGAAATGCAATCAAAAACCATAATACAAATATAAAATCAATCCTGAGACCTTAGCTATGCAGTTAAAAACCATATAACACATACAATTTCACTACTGAGACCTTAGCAATACAATTAAAAGCCATATTTCACATACAAAATCACTCCTGAGACCTTAGCAATACAATTAAAAATCATATTACACATATAAAATCAGTCCTGAGACCCTAGCAATACAATTAAAAACCATATTTCACATACAAAATCACTCCTGAGACCCTAGCAATACAATTAAAAACTATATTTCTCATATAAAATCACTCCTGAGACCTTTGCAATACAATTAAAAACCATATTACACATATAAAATCACTCCTGAGACCTTTGCGATACAATTAAAAACCATATTACATATATAAAATCACTCCTAAGACCCTAGCAATAAAATTAAAAACCATATTTCACATGCAAAATCACTCCTGAGACCTTTGTGATACAATTAAAACCAATATTTCACATACAAATCACTCCTGAGACCTCTGTGATACAATTAAAAACAATATTACACATATAAAATCACTCCTCAGACCATTGTGATACAATTAAAAACCATATTACATATATAAAATCACTCCTGAGACCCTAGCAATACAATTAAAAACCATATTTTACATGCAAAATCACTCCTGAGACATTTGCGATACAATTAAAACCAATATTTCACATACAAAATCACTCCTGAGACCCTAGCAATACAATTAAAAACCATATTTCACATACATGATCACTCCTGAGACCCTAGCTATACAATTAATAACTATATTACACATATAAATCACTCCTGAGACCTTTGCGATACAATAATTAAAAACCATATTTCACATACAAAATCACTCCTGAGACCTTACAAGATGCAATATTAAACCATAGCATACTATAATTAACTTCTTTGACCTAACTAAGAGATGCTAAATCAGTCGTGAGACATGATATATGCAATTTAAAACCTAGGAAATGAAATGTCTGTATTTCCAAACAAATATTGTGCCATCAAATTAAGATTTTATGCAAGATTATTCAGTTTTGTTAAGTTTGCTGTGTAAACAGCTATTCAGTTTTTGTATCAAATGAAGACAATGTAGGGATGTTCAAAGACTTTAGGATAAAACATACATTTTTAAAAGGTTTTAGGTACTAAAATAGAAAAATTTCATATGTGTTTATAAAATTTGGAGAGTGTTCAAATAAATCATATTTATTTGTACAACCAGAATATTGTAGATTTACATATAACAAAATAGACGAAGAAAGTATTTCAAATTGTTTATGTTTATATTTAATTTAAAACATGTTCATGGTTTAAATGAATTTATAGTTTTAAAATAAATACAATTTATTTTACATTTTAATGTTCAGGTTATTTTAATTTGATAACAGAATGTAGTATTTTCTATCAGACTAACAAAGTGTAAAATATTTTCTTTTGCGAATGCTGATGAACGAATGAACCTTTATTTTTACCTGTACTGCGCATGCGGACGAACGAACGAACGGTTTTTATTTACTTGTTTTGCACATGCGGACGAACGGAAAACGATATACGAACGAACGGAAAACGAAATACGAACGCATAAATGGGAACGTTTTACGTTTCAGGGGGTGTATATAATGTTGACCTTGTTGGGATTACACACGTGGAATAAAACAACCGATATAGGAATGATCATAGAATATTTTAATGCATTTTTATGTATGAATTTAATAGTTTTTATATAAATTTGAATTGATCAGATACATGTAAATAGTAGTGATGAATTTTTAGGATGCTTTCTCTCTCTTTTACAGAACTGCAGGATCAGTATTAGGGACAGGTTTTCAGGCCTTCATTTCAGATTGGGACAAAGTTGCGGCCTCTGTAAGTTCTATCTATAATCTAGATAAGATAGTCATACAAAAATACAACAAATTTCAGAAAATATCTTGTTTATTTATATGAGCATTTTTTAAACATTTTTGCAAATAATACACAAAGTGTTATTTTCCCATAAGGAGCTGTTCCCCTTCTCTGGGAGTGCACTTATCTTAATGCCACCATAAATATAAATTTAATTGGTGCTATTTGTCTTACCCCACCATACATATAAATTAATCAGTACTACTTACAGGGATTACGCTACTATAGTATTTTCGGCTGCCAGGTGGCCTCATTCTCCTTCTGGCGGCCCCATTCCCCAATGGTTGAACATCCCAATTGGGGAAATCGTAAATTAAAAATCCAGATTTTTTTTAGGATCTGTTTCCGGTAACGTTTTTTCTAATTTATTACCAGAAGTTCTAAAGAAGTTATACTTCTGTTTCGCACTACATGGGTTCTTTCAGTCTTGTCTTCTTCAAGTCTGGTGCTGTCAAGTTTTGTGCTGTGTGATTTGAATACTACTATATGTTATTTGTTTTCTAAATAAAACTGAGTTATTTAGAAATAAAGAATACTATATTTTAGAAATAAAACTAATATGTATTTTCAATTTGATGTTATGATTTGTTAAGTTTGATACAGAATGTTGTTGGGTTTACACTTTCTGGAAATTTCGAAATTTCATGGGATAACTCCTATGCCTTATTGTTCCATTAAGTTTTATATCATGTAATATTATGGCTGAGTTGTTCTTTTGTCAGACTTGTGATCTTTACAATGCAGCTGAGTAGTTGTACATTTTAGTGTCAGAAAATAAGTAAAAAAAACAAGAATTTCCTCAAGTTTGAACTTTTAATAATTTAATATTTTCCCAATACACAGCTTTTACCCAAAAAATTTCCCAATTTGCGCGGTGGGGTTGTGGGGGACCCTTTTGAAAATGTCTAAAATCATCCCAGACTTATCTTTCACTCACAATTGTACTTTTTATAATTTCATCCACATTGTATATATTCAATGTGTTTCTTATTTTTGATTTTTGTTGGGGGGAGGGGGGATTTAATGGAAACAGAAATAAAACTACATACTTTACTCTGTGACCTTGAAGAGTACAAACAACTTTAGAATCAGACATACACATCTCAAAAGAAAACAAATGTCAAATTGACAGTACTTTTAATTTTGATTTTTTAAATCACTCAATTTAATTCAGAAAACAAACAATATGGAATAGTATTCATAGTGTTCAACTTGACAGCATCAGACTTGAAGAAGACAATTTGTCAACTGAATCATGGGGTGTGAAAAACAGAAGAATAAATTCCTGAGAACTTCCGGTCAAAAAATATGGATGCTAAATTAACTATTTCTGCATTTTGGGATTTGTTAACCTTTGGAGGATGGGGCTTCCTCTGGCCCCAAATACTAAAGTTACATCATCCCTGTATAAACTAGCTAGTTATTCATTCAAGAGGTAGTGCTTTGCCTTATTTGTATGGCAGATATAATGGTTACAGAATACAAAAATTGACGTGTTGTTTCTAAACATGTTTTTGGACGGAAATCTGACATTCCTCAATATGTTAAAGTTTTGGTAGGAATTATAGATTGTCTACCTCATCGAGTTTCAAAAAACATAAATAATCTGTTTATCACTGTTTTGTAACATTGTGACGTTACAGTGGTTACTTAACAAGGTCTTGACAACAAGCTGAGATGGGCTCATCTCGCGCTAGTAGAGTGAGATGGAATAATACAGCACATAAAGATAAAAGGAAAATACTGCAAAATAGCGATAATATGCTTTATTAATGAAGATTGCTTCAGTACCTTGAACTTGCTACTATTTAATGTTCTTCACTTATTTATCAGGAATGAAGGTGTCTTTTATTATTGACAAAATTGGATGCATGTTGTTCAAAACTCTTTGGACATTGGGGGGAGGGGGGATATATTTTTAGGCCTCCAAGTTTGGGCATTTCAGGAATATCTCTGATGTTATATACACATTTTTTATGGATTAGTATCAGACCACATAATATGGAGACTTTATTTTCAATATTCGTAGATGATCTCTTTATATTTTTCTTTTTAAAGGCAGCAGGTCTTACATTGGTTGCCTTTGGTATATATGGTGCTAAATATGGAACAGGAGTCGCAGCTCGATTCGTAGAAGCAAGATTAGGGAAACCGTCCTTGGTCAGAGAAACATCACGATTGACAGCAGTAGAGGCAGTAAGACACCCAATTAAAGTAAGTTAATTTAATGCATATTCATTTTAAAGGCTTTTTTATTTTATAGATATTTGCAGGTCAATGGTCAGAATTATTGCCTTCTTAAAAATACACCATGAAATACCTAGAATCATACTGTAAATTAAGATGATTTATGCACTGGATTTAAGTCACATTGTTGTCATAAGCCTATTTGTTCAAAATGAAAGTCGAATGTCAGAATGTAAGGGTATTGATGGAAATGAGCTTAGAAACAGACTTAAATCAGCTTGATTAAAGGTATGATGATTTTATTCATAGAGAAAGTATCTAAAGATGTGAATTATGTCTCCCCTTTATGGAAAGGAGACATATTGTTTTACCATCTTCTTCTTCATCTTATTCTTATTCTTCTCAGCGAAACTTGTCTGGGTCATAACTTTTTTGTCTTTTGACATAGGCCTTAGATATCTGGGATGTAGGTAGATCACTACAATCCGATGTGTCACGTACCAGCATGGTTGACCTTGACCTTTGACCTCAAGGTCATTTTTGATGATATTTTGGACCATAGTCTTGAATGGGCCATAACTTTTTTGTCTTTTGACATATACCTTAGAAATTTGGTATGTAGGTAGGTAGGTCACTACAGGACAATGTGTCGCACATGGTTGACCTTTGACCTCAAGGTCATTCTTGATGATATTTTGGACCATATTATTGTCTGGGCCATAATTTTTGTCTCGCCTGCGACGAAAGTCGCTGGAGGCGAGACATATGTATGGGAATCCGGCGGCGGCGGTGTAAACACTTGACATCTTGCTTCATATATTTGTAAGCCCAAGCCCTAGGTCCATCAAATTTGGTACAGAGGTAGCTTATGATGAGTACTTGCCAGTCAGTCACCTGTCACCTGACCTTGACCTCAATTTCACGGTCCAGCGACTACTTTAAAGTTTTTGGGTTACGGCAGTTCCTCTGTAACTACGCATAGTAGGATGACAATATTTGGTGTATAGGTTGCTGATGACTAGTACATGACTGTCTGGTAGGTGTCACCTGACCTTGGCCTCAATTTCACGGTCCAGCGACTACGTTAAAGTTTTTGGGTTACGACAGTTCCTCTGTAACCACGGATGGTAGGATGACAATATTTGGTATATAGGTTGCTGATGACTAGTACATGACTGTCTGGTAGGTGTCACCTGACCTTGACCTCAATTTCACGGTCCAGCGACTATGTTAAAGTTTTTGTGTTACTGCAGTTTCTCTGTAACTATGCATGGTAGGATGACAATATTTGGTATATAGGTTGCTGATGAATAGTACATGACTGTCTGGTAGGTGCCACCTGACCTTGACCTCAATTTCACGGTCCAGTGACTACCCAGGTGTCGAAATCCATTGTTTTACATATGGAGAGCTCTCTGATTTACTGTCCCATGCAAAAAAAAGCATTGGTTGGCAGAGGACTCTGACTCATTGGGAGTTTCCAATCACTTTTTGTACATGTAATATTGGAGAAACTGGAAATTAGTAATGTTTATGAACTTCCTGAATAAAAGTTCTACAGTGCACAGCCACAAGTCTGACATATAGTTATATGCCAACTGATACCATAGACAATATTTTAAATCTGGTTTTCTAATATGTTTCTGTGGGTTAAAAAGTTAAGGAAATGGACGATAAATATTTTCCAATCTGTGATTCAAACTGACACAATAATAATGTTCATTTCATTATGTATTTCAATATTAAGTTCAGTGAAATTTAGAAAAGTAATATTTTCAAGCTTTAAATTTCACATTTTTATATTGGCTGAGTGACCCACTCAAGTCTTACATGACTGACATTTTAGTGATAAATGGCTTATTATTCTGTTTTCAATAGATTCTTCAAGTCTAACATAAGAAGGAAGTGATATTTGTAGTTCAATGTAATCTATTAAAATGGCAAGTAATCTCCATCACTTGTCAACTTTTAAATTTAAAATTTTCCCCCTGGGTCCATCAGAAACAAACTTTGCAGTGATGATAAATGATACAATACTGAAATTTTGTTAGTAAACTTTGTATGATCATGCCATATTGTGGGATTTATTTTCAAACTTCTCTAACTCCTACTTCCTGATTACCATCAATTTTTTACCATTTGAACATTGTACTGCAATTTTCCTTCACATTTTTCTCAGCAATGATAAGTGATACTGTCCTGAAATTTCATAAATAAGTTTGTATGATCATGAGATATCGTGTGATGTATTACCACGTTCCCCTCCTCCCTCTCCCCATAGAGGATAGGTGGTTACTGTTTTCAGTCTATATGTGTGTGTGTATAAAGCTAAAGAGCAGATATCAGGGAGCATTAGCTCACACAGACACTTGTTATACCCTCCACAAACTTGTTTGGGAAGGTATATAGGAATCACCCTGTCTATCTCTCTGTCTGTCCATCTGTCCACATCCCTTGTAAGCGCAACTCCTCCTAAACCGCTTGATGAAATTTAATGAAACTTTGCATAAAGGAAGTACATTATATGTACAGAGGGAACAACATGTTTTTTATAAAAAACACTTACCCACCATGGAAGTTAATCCTTTCCTCTATCACCCACCATGGTATATCCACGCCTACTATCGTGGTTAAGAATCTTCTCAGGTAATCTTAACACGGTGGATGCATATGAGGGAGTTCAGTCTACCATGGCATGTCGCCACAGGGGTCCGGCCACGATATCTCCATGGTGGTAAATGACAACATAAACGTTGTCATTTAATTGATTGCGGGTTTTAACATCGTTACCCGAATGAAAAGAGAACATTTTTAAACAGTGCTTAAGAATAATTTGCACATGCATTTCATTTGTTGATGATCAAAAATGATTTAATGTGCCGTTAGAATTGAAGATCGAATATTTGTTCAACCCGATGCATGTGTTATGCATTAAATATTACCCTGAACAAGTTCGGTAAATTATCCGGATTTGAATTGTCACATTACGTTTTTTAGTGTATTACAACATCTAACGAATTGTTGTACGTGAACTATCTTTAATCAATTATAAATCCTTTTAGACAGAAAACAGGCAGTTGAGCAGCGATCTTTTTCTTTATTTGGTATTTAAAACCAGAGTTGTTTTAACAAACGCGGACAAAAGTTTACATCACGTATCGTTATATAAAACTCGTTAACAGGATGGGATACAACAAATAAATTACTAAAATGAAGCCAACATGCAGCAAGAATAATAAATATGTGAAAAGTTTATCAACGAGAATCGCCATATAAAATATAGTTTAAATACGATATGGTACAGGCGCCTGTTTCGCAAGGTTGAATGAAGTCTTACGTACGCACAATTCTAAATACACATTTACCTTGGAAAATGGCGTTTTAAACTATAACAATTAATATAACAGGTTTATATAAAAAAGTATTGATGTGCTTCTGAGCTAGATATACCCTACGCAAAACTGTCAATTTTTCAAATGGACGCAGACGTGTTATTTGTATAAAATTCCCGTTAAAATTAACTAGCAGTTTTGGTGTTTTTGCATAACATAGTATTTATTGGGATGAATGTTCTCGAGATCAGACCCCTTTAAGACTTGCCTTAGTTCTCTAAATACAAATACTAATTCTTAATTTTTTGTTGTATTGTGGTACATTGATCAAACAATAAATTATGCATAGTTCCTTACGTCTGTTATAACATTAACAAAACAAATCGGAATAAAATTATTTTTAAGACGAAAGAACTGATTTGTCCACACTCATATAAATATAAAATAATTGCCCGAATTTACTCAACAGCATGTTTTTTTATTTGTTTTGTTCTTTGTTTTTTGTTTTTGTTTTTTTTGCGCGCCGATACGAACGTCTGTTTGCGGACATAGGGTCTTGTCGTAATATAATAGAAATTATAAGGATGCTACTAAAGTCTTTTTTACAACAAAAGTTGATGATGTGTCAGGCTTTTAACACTGAAACGACTATTAAGGTTTATTCTATATCACGATTGTATTTTTTTTACACACGTGGTTCAACACCGAATACGAATCGAGTATAAAATCATTCATGGAACGATATATTCTGCGACATTAATATTTAAAGTGATAATTTCGAAAATTTGAAAAATCAAAATGTAGCATTTTAAGTCGTATTGATTTTAAAGTTTTTAAAACTAATTTCTTTACAAGTCTCGCATTTATTGTGTATTTCTTTACAAGTCTCGTATTTATTGTGAAATGTGCTATTTTACTGCTAAAAATGTGAAGCCGCGTGTTCACCTGTTAATTATAAAATTATACAATACACAAGTTTATTGAAATGTTTTAGAGCACGTGCTTGATTAAATGAAGACTGGACAATACTTAGATAATCGATCGATTTAAGGTGTGACACAATTTACATCCGGTAAAAGTTCAAACGGTTGGAACATTAATCAGAGGCACTGACAGGGAAATTTTGACGATAGAATAGCAAAGATTTTGACAATTTTAAGGCCAAAATGCGGTGTTCTAACCTTTTAGAACACGTAAATGGAATAATTGTCAATCTAAATCAGTGACAATAAACTTTAAGGTACATGTATTCTCAAATATTGAATAGATTAGCAAGAACGCAGATTAATTTTGTTGTCAAACAAACGTATTAAAACGGCATATTCAGTCTTCGCAAAATGTGCCGGTCCGCCGGACCCGTCCGGTAAAATTGCCATTGGACCGACAGTCTATTTAATTGTGTCTGACCAAATGACCGGCAGATAAATTTCATGAGACGCAGTCCGATGATTGTTTGTTTTGTGCCTGACAATCAGTTGACCTTTTTATCTTCTTAATTTACTTAACTTAATCGAAAGGCACCACAAAATTAGTGTTAATTTTACTTGACACTGGTATTCCATTGTTATTCCCCTTTAATTATAATCACGCATTTTGATTGGACAAAGCATCTATTCTAATATATAAACCGGTGTCATACAAAATCAGGACAGGAATCAAATTTTGATCTACAAATAAAATGAAGATAAAGAAGGCTGTTCTAATTTTCAAACTGAGTTTATGAATTTTGAAAATATATTGAAAATAGTAGAGAATAACATTATTATTATCCTACTCAGAAACTCTTAATTTTACATTGGTTGATTATATTTATTTTTAATACTTGCTTATGTTTCAATCAATATTTTTAACTGTGTTCTATGTTAAAAATTTTAATTGATAATAAGTAAAATGGATTTGATCGAAAACCCAAATTGAAACATTGACTTTCTTATAATTTTGCCTAACATCAAACTCAAATGTAAATATATTGAGATTTTGATAAAAAATCTTTTATCTGTATCTAATAATTAAAATCAAGTAGTGATTTAACAAATAATTTGTGATATCAGACACAAAGATTTTATAACTGAATTTTTCATGAGTATTGTTTTATTGAAAATTTCGGTCCGACACAATTGTTTTCAATCAGGCAGGTGAACATGGATGGCCGGACCGAATGTCAGACATGTCATTTGCAACTTTCGTGAAGACTGCATATTTTAACACAAATCTCTAAATTAAATTGCAACATTTAAATTTTTTCACTGTGTAAGCATGAAAGGAAATTGAAAATCCACCGTGGTAAACTCGGTGGGTCACGATATGTAGTGGACATAACACGATGTACCGCAGAATACCACCGTGGCGTATGGTGGTGAATTTCTGAATGAAAAAAACCACGACCACGGTATATAGTGGTCAATATAAAAAACACGTTGTCACGTCTGTAGATGAGCATGAAGGATTTTTATTGAACTCGGATATCATTAAGGGGAGATAATTGGACATGAAAGCAAAGCGGGGATTATCCCTTTGCGAGTGTGCTCCCAGTCCACACTTGTTTGGTTTTGTTTTACATTTCATTGTACTATATATTTAACCAATTCATGAAACTTATATATTGTTTACTGTTTCAGACAGTGAAAAGAATTATAACGAAACCAGAGGATGCCTTGAAAGGAATTATACTAAAGGTACATTGCTACATGGATATATGTTTTGCTATACTCTGTATACATTTTACTTGTCTGGTCACTAGGTAAAGTATGGGGGTTTTATTGGGGGCATATAGGAGAAGAAACTAAATTTACATAAATTTATATATTTGTTCTTCGTAAATTAAAAACTGTTATTATGATTACCTATTTTTGTCTCGCCTGCGACGAAAGTCGCTGGAGGCGAGACATATGTATGGGAATCCGGCGGCGGCGGCGTAAACACTTGACATCTTGCTTCATATCTTTGTAAGCCCAAGCCCTAGGTCCATCAAATTTGGTCCAGAGGTAGCTTATGATGAGTACTTGCCAGTCAGTCACCTGTCACCTGACCTTGACCTCAATTTCACGGTCCAGCGGCTACGTTAAAGTTTTAAGGTTACGACAGTTCCTCTGTAACTACGCATGGTAGGATGACAATATTTGGTGTATAGGTTGCTGATGACTAGTACATGACTGTCTGGTAGGTGTCACCTGACCTTGACCTCAATTTCACGGTCCAGCGACTACGTTAAAGTTTTTGGGTTACGACAGTTCCTCTGTAACTACGCATGGTAGGATGACAATATTTGGTGTATAGGTTGCTGATGACTAGTACATGACTGTCTGGTAGGTGTCACCTGACCTTGACCTCAATTTCACGGTCCAGCGACTACGTTAAAGTTTTTGGGTTACGACAGTTCCTCTGCAACTACGCATGGTAGGATGACAATATTTGGTGTATAGGTTGCTGATGACTAGTACATGACTGTCTGGTAGGTGTCACCTGACCTTGACCTCAATTTCACGGTCCAGCGGCTACGTTAAAGTTTTTGGGTTACGACAGTTCCTCTGTAACTACGCATGGTAGGATGACTATATTTGGTGTATAGGTTGCTGATGACTAGTACATGACTGTCTGGTAGGTGTCACCTGACCTTGACCTCAATTTCACGGTCCAGCGACTACGTTAAAGTTTTTGGGTTACGACAGTTCCTCTGTAACTACGCATGGTAGGATGACAATATTTGGTGTATAGGTTGCTGATGACTAGTACATGACTGTCTGGTAGGTGTCACCTGACCTTGACCTCAATTTCACGGTCCAGTGACTATGTTAAAGTTTTTGGGTTACGACAGTTCCTCTGTAACTACACATGGTAGGATGACAATATTTGATGTATAGGTTGCTGATGACTAGTACATGACTGTCTGGTAGGAGTCACCTGACCTTGACCTCAATTTGACGGTCCAGCGACTACGTTAAAGTTTTTGGGTTACGATAGTTCCTCTGTAACTACGCATGGTAGGATGACAATATTTGGTATATAGGTTGCTGATGAATAGTACATGACTGTCTGGTAGGTTCCACCTGACCTTGACCTCAATTTCACGGTCCAGCGACTACGTTAAAGTTTTTGGGTTACGGCTGTTCCCCTGTAACTATGCAGGGTATGGTGACAATATTTTGTATACAGGCCGCTGCTGATATTTAATGCTATTTACGTAATGCTTATGACGAAATTTATTTTCGTTACTGATGCGGAATGCAGGCGAGACGTTTTTCTGTGTCCACACTTGTTTTCAAATATGTGGTTCAGCATAAAATTACACCTGACATACATACCTTGTCCTGAACATGATTTCCCCATATTAACTTTAGAACGCTGGTACTCAAACATCTGAAAGTTGGAAATGTTTTTGTGGGCACCAAATCAAGTTTGAATTAACTTTTTCCTATTGTCTTTTTATAGTTTACTTTTGCCACAGTTTAAAAACTCAAAGAATAAAGCTCGATTTGAAATATGCAACCAAATAAAAAGCGTATCCTGGCAACCCAGCCCTGACTGTGTTTTCAAACCTATTTACGAAAATATTTTTGACAAAAATTCAAAGCCTCATTTGAAAAATTGTGGTATAAATTTAGATAAAATTGTTGCTATTGAAATTCAAGCATTAAAGCAACATGCAAACTAACAAACAAATACATTTTCAATTTGACATACACCATTCACATTCATTATAAAAATGAATACAATGTTACCAAAACTTATATATGATAGCATGTACATTGGTGGATACAGAACTCGAGCTTTTACAAGGAAAAAATCCCAATTACTTACATATTGTGCGCACAAGGTATTTACAAAGTGTTTTAGAAAAATAATGGTGTGCATTATACAGACCAAAACATGACAGTATGCGGCACCAAGTGATCATTACATAATAATAAGGTTCATGCAAATTTCAGTCACTACCTTATAGGTCAGGGTCACAGCAAATCTGGCCCATAACGTATTTGTTTATTGATGTATGATCAAATTATGTGGAACAAGTGATTATCACATCAACAGGGCAATTTAGCTAATCTGTTTCAAGTCCATAATTTTGTTTACACAATTTATTCTAGAATCATGTGAGCAACCATCGGTTTCCATGATGATAATCTTGTTATTATGTAGTTTCCAAAGTAGAAATGATTAGACACAACTTATTGTAACAATTAATCTGTTTATATTGCAGCCTTCACTAGAAGAGAGGTTGAGAGATATTGCCATAGCAACAAGACACACAAAAAAGAATAAAGGTTTCTATAGAAATTTACTTATGTATGGTCCCCCAGGAACAGGAAAAACAATGTTTGCAAAGGTATAAACCACCTTTAATTATTTAAATGTAACTACCCAGATAAAACAATATAATACATAATTAATGGCACGGTTGTTATTGCACTCCTAAGACTGGATAGATGACATGTCGGTCTCCTGTCAAACTATAGACTTTTAAAATGGTACTAGCTGCCACGGGAATGAACAGGCATTGGACCTACTATAATGGAACATGGTGTAGTTGGCCAAACACAAGAAAAATCTAAAAATGTAAATTTTTTATTTTTACATTTGCCCATGACATGGTTGGTATTGATCCTTCTATATGTATATGTACCGGTTTTTATATTATTAAAAAAATGCTCAACTTTATATTTTAAAGAGCCTTGCTGTACATTCTGGTATGGATTATGCAATAATGACTGGAGGAGACATAGCACCTATGGGCAGGGAAGGAGTTACAGCCATGCATAAAGTGTTTGACTGGGCAAAAACCAGTAATAGAGGGTAAGCTGAAATTTTCAGTCCACAGAGGCACAGATATTTAAATTTTTGATATTTCATGCTGATCAATATCAGTTCTTGTATATTTAATATGTATGTGATGTAGAGATAGGATAAGGAAAACATTATAAATATCCCCATGCCTAGCACATATCACCCAGTCAAGAAACATTTCTACTTCATAATGTACATAATAAACATAAATAATATTGTTTAATATTTTTTAAAAATGACAACTCATATAAATATTAGCTTTATAATGAATACATTGACACATGCCAAGATTGATAGCCACATAATTTAGTAGAATAGCTTGGGCACACTATTTTAAATGTGCATTAATTGCTCCGTTTCAATAGAACAGGGGAGCTCTTTTTACGCCCCCGTGACGACATGTCGGGGGGGGCATTAAGTTTTACTCATGTCCGTCCATCTGTCCGTCCGTCTTTCGGTCCGTCCATCCGTACGTCCGGACAAATTTCCGTCAAGTTTTTCTCAGAAACTGTTCATGAGAACAATTTGAAATTTGGCAGGGTGGTTCAGTATCACAAGTTGTATGTGCTATTAAAGCGACTTTCAGACCTGTTGGACAACTACTTCCTGTTTGCGACTGGGTCGATATGAAAATGTGTTACCACTAGTATGAAAATTTCCGTCAAGCTTTTCCCAGAAACCGTACATGAGAACAATTTGAAATTTTGGCAGGGTGGTTCAGTATCACAAGTTGTACGTCCTAAGCGACTTTCAGACCTGTTCGACAACTACTTCCTGTTTGCGACTGGGCCGATATGAAAATGTGTTAACACTAGTATGAAAATTTCTGTCAAGCTTTTCTCAGAAACTGTACATGAGAACAATTTGAAATTTGGCAGGGTGGTTCAGTATCGCACGTTGTACGTCCTAAGCGATTTTCAGACCTGTGGGACAACTACTTCCTGTTTGGGACTTCATTTAGCGGGGGCATCCGTGTCCCATGGACACATTCTTCAATTATTTTTTTTTAGCATGTACTTGTGAAAAGTCCCCAAGCGTACTCTCATATAATAGCAATGAATTGTCCACAGTATTATCTTTTTTCTTCCCGAGAGGACTTGGCATGACACCAAAGACGATGCAATGCTGACGGAAGTTTAACAAACGATGTTTATTTAAATCACCACACCATGTGATAAAGCGTGTTTATGAAAACGTTTCGCTAAATATTAAGATCCCAATCTGAAATTTTACTGGTAACGGAAACAGACATGAAAAATTTCCTGGCTGGACGCGGAACTGCCAATTTTTTTTTTGGTGGTATGATGAAAAACGACAAATGCGGCAGGTTAATGGGACAGGCGTCGGGGCCTGAGAAGCAAATAATTTTTTTTTTTTTTTTGGCCTTATGTACATTTCTTTATATTTTCAGGGTACTATTGTTTGTTGATGAAGCAGATGCTTTCTTAAGAAAAAGGAGCAAGGTAAGTTAGAGTTGTCTCCCATGTGCTCTTTTGGTATATATGATTTTAGTTCAAGAATTTAATTATTAAAACTGAATACCTAAATTGTTTTGTTTATGTTTGTTAAAAATGTTCAGCTGTGCATGTGTCAAGTTTTATTGAGGTCAGCATCACTTTGGGCGGAGCACTGGGAACCCTCTCAGTATTGTCTCAGTTTTGATTTGGGACGACATAAACTAGACTTGTTTATTTTAGTTGTAGCATTTCAGATTATTTAAAGTCTTCTTGTGTGACAGACACAGTGTCTCCCTATTTCATCTAGACGAATTTGCATGAGGCCACCGTTAAAAATATGTTTGTTTTCTATCTGACTGTATCTTTAGAGCTATGGGTCGGTTGGAAAAATATTTTATTTTATCAACTTTGATGAAAGATGAAAAGCAAAAAGATAAAGATTATAACATTCTAATAAAAAAAAAATTTATACAAGAAACATAAATTCTCTGAATGTCAGAAAAGAAGAAAAACACAGAATGATTCAGATTTGGAAAGGTGACTTGAACATTGACATCTGCAGTACTTGGCAATGAAGTGTATGAGGGGAAGGTCTTGGAGTGGCCCCTTCTCTCAGATGTCAGAAAATGTTCACAAAATGGAAATATTGTGGGCATATCTGGCACTTTCTGCACTAGGTTTTATGAGTATTATTTTTCACTAATTACAGGCTGTTGACGGAATATATTGAATTTGACTAAAAATATTTTTAATTTTTTGTTCTCTGTAACATTAACAATTTTTTTTTTTTAAATGGGATGCGATTTCATCCAAAACAGCTCCATTCTGATGCCATGTTTGAATGTCCTGAAGAGGTACATGCATAGAGAACATGAAAACAATTGCCCACGTTTTTCTTTGTAAAATTTTCACGTAAACGCTTGATACCAAAGCGAAAAATGGCGAAATTGCTGCATAACTGATCTTGATGTACAACCAAATTGGAAACTGAACGAACACAGCATTTCATATAATGATCAAACTATTAATAAAATAACTCAAAGTTTTGTCAGTCTAGCTGATTTTATAGGGTCAGTCAGAAAACAGCACAAAACAAACAATATATTAATTTAGGCCTGATCTAGATGAAAAATTGTAGATATTGGTGTGAACATTATTTGAATAAAACAAACTAACACAAATTTTACAGAACATGACAACTGAGAAATAAACATCTATGTCATATGTATAGAATTCTGTAGAAACTGAACATTTATTGTTTTTTTAAATGGAGGATAATATTAACAAGTTTTTTAAGTAGTTTAAAATTAATTGTCATTAATGTGTTTTTATCTTTAATAAACACGTGATTTATCAGTGTACCATATCAATTATCTATTGATCAAATTAAGTAATGCAGTTGTTATTTGTAATTGGTGAATTATATTTGTAGGAACTCATCAGTGAAGATATGAGAGCCACATTGAATGCATTTTTGTACAGAACTGGGGAACAATCAAATAAGTGAGGTTACAATTAGAATTTTTGTTGGCCGGGTTGCACGAAGTTTTTTTTTTTTTTTTTTTGGGGGGGGGGGGGGGGGTTGGTTTACCTAACAACAGTGTGAACATATTTCAATATCATGAAGTAATGCACTTTAAAATTCAGTATTAAGACATATACATTTATATTATTATGAAATAATTGACAGAAAGTATAAAATGACAAATTAAAAAAAAAAAAAACCATTATTAATAATTTAGAATTTCATGACTGTAAGATTTATCTCCCCTTTGTCATATAATGATAAATTTAGGTATCAGTTCTTGTATTAATCCTTTTGTTGTTTTGCACTCGTACCAAATATGATCAATAATTGCATGTTAAATCCGTGGTATGGTTATACTATCAATTATTGAAAATAGTGCCCACACTCCTCTGAAATAAGTAAAAAACTTGTACACATGTTCTTATCTTATTTTCATCCAACAACTAGAAGATGTGGTATGTTTCATACAAGCTGATTCCTTTGTAATCTTTAAAAATACAAATTGATCTATTCCAAATATGTTTGTACTGTATAGTCAGCATTATTGCACAACTTAATTGTTTAATAATTATCATGGACATCTCTGCTGAATTTTGTGTTGCAAATTACCAAGAATGTTCCAGGAATGGCATAAATCAAATGTGCATCCTAAAAAATTCTGAAGTCCTAGTCAACACAAGGTCACTGTCTCTCTCTCAATGTAAAGCAATTTGAAACCTTTGATTTCCACACTATATAAGACCATCCTTCATATGCTTAAAATCAGTTAATGTCACCTACGTCATAACAAGAATTAGGGACTAAGAATGATTTATGCAATTCCTGGAACATTCTTGGTAATTTGCAACACAAATTCTACACTATTATTTCGTTTTAATAACAACTAAACAGGATAGCTGATTTTTTATACCCCCGCTCGACAGAGTCTGGGGTATATAGTGGTCCTCATGTCCGTCTGTCCATCCTTCTGTTAGTCCCTCCACATTTGGTTCCGGATGATAATTCAAAAAGTTTACATCCGATTTGAATGAAACTGGGATATTGTTATGAATCAGGTTGGTAAGAAGCCTAATGATTTTGGGGGAAATCCGTCAAATTTCGAGGTCGCAGTCCACGAGACACGTTAGGAATTTTAACAAAAACGTTTCCAGACAATAACCCAAAAAGTTTGCATCTGATTTTAATGAAACTTTGGGATATTGTTATATATATGAGGTTGGTAAGAAGCCTATTGATTTTGGTGGAAATCAGTCAAATTTCAAGATCACAGCTGTCTATGAACAAAGTTAGAAATTTTTTACAAAAGTGGGTTATCAGTGATCACTAGATCAACTTTGTCTAGTTTATTTGATAGTGTTTGTACTTCTTACATGCTGATCCTTTTGTTTAATAGGTGGGAATTAAAATAATTGGTGTTCCAGGGATGCATTTGTAACTAAAATATCCCTTAGGGTTATGCTGTATAAATTTCCCTAGGGTTTTTCCATGTCTATATAACCACAGGAAACTAGTGTTAAACTGTATCAATTTTTGAAACATGGTTAGATTAATATGTTAAGAGCCCCACTATTTCCATTCTTGGAGGAAATAAATTTATTTCTGGTGTCCTGAAGTCAGGAAGATTTGTCCCTGAAAAAACTGTTATAATAAGTACAGTCATATTTTTGTTGAATATTCCATATTATATTCAATCTCACTCTTGCTTGCAGACTTTGATGATTCAGATTTAAAAAAAAAACAAGTATTTTTCAGGTTTATGTTAGTATTAGCAAGTAATCAGCCAGAACAGTTTGATTGGGCTATCAATGATCGATTAGACGAAATGGTAGAGTTTGGTGTTCCTGACCTTTCAGAGCGAGAAAGATTAGTACGATTATATTTTGACATCTTTGTACTTAAACCTGCAATGGAAGGGAAAAAGTATGTACAATGTTTCTTATGTTTTTCATTATTTTTGCAAAAATTGGAAATAAATTTATACAAGCGTTTGTTTGCTTTAAATAAGTTGTGTGCTCAAATAGTAGATTAATACGGTTTTACATATGTTTTTTTGTCAAGACGGTTTTACCAGTTTTAGAAATCTTATGTATTTTCTGGAGAGGAGCAAAAAGACACAAAATTTCTATCATCATAAAGGATCTAATACTAGCAAGTGGGGAAAATCTCAGACACCCATTAAGTGAAACGATTTTGGGGTTCCAACAAGGCTTTGCCAAGTTGGAGACCATAAGAAATCTTTCCCATGGGTGTCTGACATATTCTTCTCTTGCATTCCCACCAGTGTTATATTCTATTTGTCCCTAATTTGTTAAAAAGAGTCTGCTGCTGTTCTGTTGGAAGACGACAACAAATAAAGTTATCTACCCTGAAATTTTTATGTTTATATTTAAAGAGGCACAATAAACAAACTCAAACAAATGCACATATGTTCTGATTTTTACCGCTGAACCCTTGACATTACAATTCATTTTACAGGCAAAAGGGGCGTGAAATTCTCATCAGGTTGAGACAAGGATTTCTCGAGCTACAATAATGAAGCTCCCTTTTTTATGGACGGAGCTACAAAAAGGTCCTATTACTCATAATGGAGCAACCATGAGTGATTCACACTCGGTCGTTTTATACATATAATCAGCTATTAAACTGTTTACCTGAATTGATGCATACTTTTTAATGTCCTGAAGTTTAACTGATATTTCTACAACACCTTACACTTAATTCGTAATGGCATTGTTGACAAAATTTGATAATTTCTTAATTGATTTGGTGAAAAATGCTCATTCTGGATAAATTTGTATGGATTCATTGCATTAGCTAGGATCAAATTTTTACCGGTGCGATTCTACAATTCTACATGTCACAATTTCAATTTTGTCAACAATTCCATGAATACGAAAAAGTGTTAAAATGATTTAATTAGACATTGTAGAAATGTAAGCTGAATGATGGTTAAAGGAAAAAGTATGTATTAAACAAAAACAGCAATTTAATAGCGGAAAATATGTATAAATCTTCAGCGAGTTTTTGCTCCATTACGAGTAATAGGACCACTTTGTAGATCTGCCCATAAAAGGGAGCTATATTATTGTAGGTAGGATATTTTACAGGCTAAAAATAGCTACCACGCTGTCTCATTAGTGAGAAACAAAATTTGTATCATAAGCTGAAGAAAAATACATAAAGGTGCCTATTTTTTATGTAATGAAACATTCACATTGTGATCTCTTTGGATCAAGCATTGAATAACCTAATTTGCTTGTTCAAGGTATTCTGATTAGATTTCACAATGAGTGTCTCAACTTTTTCATCTCCACCTCAAACATGTCAAATTGCCCATTTGTGGAAAAAATGTGATGTTGTATAGGTAATGTACACTTTCATATCAGGCTTGTTTTAATGGGATTTTGTAAGAAAAGCAACTCTTATCAAGCATTATTGATGATAATATCTTTATACCATAATTATTTACTTACATTCTCAGCTAATTCATAATTCTCAAAGTTAAATCTTGCTTGATTTGTGTTTGTGAAGATAAAAAGTGGCATTAACCCTGATTGTGTTCAGGATCAATCACATAAAAAGTGGCATTAACCCTGATTGTGTTCAGGATCAATCACAGACTAGATCTAATCAGAATCATTTGCTAAGGGTCATTGTAGACAATTAGTATGGGATGTTTGGAATAAAATTTACATAAATTCCTTTTAGCATAATTGTGTACCTCCCATATACTGTAAATTCGGAAATTATTGCGTGCATTTATTGTTGCTATTCGGGGACCCCCTCAAAAAATGCGAGTTCATATTTTTGCGATCGGCTGAGGTGGCAAAAAATGCAATGACAAATGAAAGAATTATTCCTCAGAAATTGTCAGGTTGTCGTTCAATGTTTGATGTCTGTAAAAAAAAAGCTCTACATCAAACGGAATACATGTGTTAATTTAAAAAGGGATTTACCTCTGTTGAAGATCAGAACACTAGTCACATGTCTTTAATAATAAAATGATTTGTGTGTAAATTGAGGTTCAGCGTGGGTACTAAAACGGTTATTTGTGTACATCAAAGAGAAATCAATTGTGTTGTGTACAATTAATTATCGTGTTCAAATTAAATGGCTATGGTAGGGCTTTACAGATGGTTTATGTATGCACCATATATAGGTTGAGTAATTCTGTCCATGGATACACTAAAGTAGAATTGCAAGGTTTAATTATTGGGATCACAGAACGATCGAATTATTAGCAATAATAAATACATCACAAAAATTTCTGAATTTACAGTAATTATAATATAACATGCATTTTTTTTTAATTGTGTTAAACGCCTTATAAACATCCAGATTGTGTTGGGAAAGCTTTCACAATATGTTTCAGTATTTGTCTTTTATAATAAGCATTAAACTGACATAAATTCTGTATTGTTATGTATTAAAAAGTAAATTGGCATGCTCAATGTTCGAATAATTTGAATGATTGTCTTTTCCTACTAAAGGTATAGAGTTTTTCACTGGGAATTCAGGTATTCTCTCCCAATAAAAACAAACAATATAATATAGCTAAGAAAATTGCAGAAAGTGGTGTTTAACTTCAATTAAACCAAAAATAAAAGGTGTTGGATGCAAAACTAAACACTGATAATACACAATTTATCTTTATCAGAAATAAACTGCAGGTTTACAACATTTTTTTAGGAGACTTAAGGTGGCAGAGTTTGATTACAGTAAAAAGTGTTCAGAAATAGCTGCAAAAACAGAAGGGTTGTCTGGCAGAGAAATTTCAAAATTAGGAGTAGCATGGCAGGTCAGTGTTACTTTAATGCCATCATGGAAGGCAATTTCAGTTTTCTTTGTTTACTGTTTGTGTATATACTTAGGAGGTAAGAGAACATAAAAAGAACAATGAGTTAAAAAGTTTGGGATGCTAGGCTGACAAAAAGTGACTATGATGTCCCCTGTGAGCAATTAATATTGGAATAGCCTTTATGGCAATTGTTGAATACCAATTTCGTTTTGTCCAAAAATTAAAATGGAAAGGTCACACTGGATGTAAAACACTTTTGGCAATTCAGGAACCCTTATCTGTGCACATGATCATAGTTGATCGCTTGATCTCATATTCTGTGTATAAATTAACAGCAAAAGAAAGGGGAACAACTGGAATTTAACTGAAACATCAAAAGAAGCAATCAGTTTTATGCATTAATATTAGTATGGAAAAAAACAAATAAAGTATTAATTTATTTTTAAGACACTGCCTTATTATTATGTAAGTGTTTGCCGCTGTATGTAAAAAATAGTTATGTTTATAGATATGTTCCTGTAAAAACTTATGGTCCACATTATTTATAAAAACGACTAACAGAAAAATAGTTGACCTTTATGTTTTGGGCAGTTTTCACTTGTAATGAAATTTTGATGGGATTTTGTATGTTTAAGTAATAATTGGACCTCTGTGTCTGAACCTTTTATTGAAAGCTTTTGAAGGATGCTTTACAGCTTCCAAACCATCTATGTAACTTTTTAATCAGGTTTTCAATGAAAATCCTGGTTATTAAATTGGGGTTTGGTGTGCGGGTACACAGATGGGTGGCATCAAACAGAGTGTTTCAGGACAATAACTTCAGTTTGGATAAACCAATCTCCCTTAAACTTTGGATATAGCAAGCTTGCATGAAGACCTAGCTTTTTATTGGATTTAGGGCCAGGCAAGGTCACTGTTTCTAAAAGTAGAAACAGTTTCAGCGTAGTCTACTACTAAAATTAATTCTTAAATCATCAAAAATCAAGGTTTTCTGGCATGGCCACATTTCTTGTTCCTGTATTATTCTGTTAAATTTATTTGAAAACCTAAATCAATTGTAGAAAGAAAAATCTATGCATATTCCTTTCAACACCATCAATGTATTCATATATTGTTTACAAATGTATTTACTGATATGAACTAGAAATGCAAACCTTTGTCTCATATTGATCTTTTATTTGTCATGATATTATTTTTACAGGCTGCTGCATATGCATCAGAAGACGGAATCCTCACAGAGAAAATGATAGATGAAAGAGTTATGGACTCTGTAAAGCAACATGCCAAGAAAGTCACATGGCAAGAGGAGCAGGATGCCAAATCAACAGAACGACTAGGAAAATCATATACTTCAGTTAAAGATGCCTCTGTATCACATTCACCATCTAGTCATAGCTAACCATAATACTACTTAGGTTTTATATAATCCAGGATCTATTGCGTGCTAGTTTCTTGTCAGATTTTCAGACATTTATATGAAGTTATATCATGGGTAAAACTTCATATGACCTTCACCCTCAAAAACATCAGACTCGGTTATCAAGATAAAAGTGTGATACATATAGATTTATTGTTTGATTTTTTCTGAGATAAAAATTATCCATTGAGCTGTCTGCATCAAGATGGATGATCATATCGAGGAATTAAAACGACTATTAATCTGTTTCTATCATTGTGATGTCACATTCTTTACTTAATAAGGTTGTTAAACTGACAACAATAATCCATTTGAGAGTGAGATAGGATTTTCTTACATTGCATGATTAAAGGAAAATCGAACAAAATAACAACAACAAATGATCAAGGCTATTCCAGAAAAAAATATACCCCCGGGGCAGGACGCCGTCGATAAAATAATGTGTAGGTGTGGGTAAAATTGCATATTGAAATTTGTTGGGTGGGGTGTCAAAAAAATAAAATAATAATAATTTGATATAGGAAAATTGTAGGTGGGGGTTAAATTTTAATTGAAATCTATTGGTGGTACCCCTTAATTTCAAGTGCGTACTGCCCCCAGGAGACATTTTTTTCTGGAATAGCCCTTTTTTTTTAGAGTAATTATGCAATTTAATATTGATGAATCCTAAGGATGCAGGTGTGAGCCCAAGATGTTCTCAACTCCCACCTAAATAAAAACTTATTGCTAGTTTCCTTCAAAATGTCAGAGGTCTTTCCTGGGTACTGCCAGCTTCCTCCCCAGCGTGATATAAATAAAAAATTGCAGAAAGTAGCATAAATCACTATAAAAGCAAACAAACAAAAAACCCTTGCTCAGTTTATTTTCATTTTTTGCACTGCAAATAATACTTTGAAAAAAATCTATGAAGTTACATATACACTGATTATTCTTCATTTGATTAGTTTCATTTAAAGTCTTGATAGAAAAATATAGGATCTTACATTGGTACGAGTGGATTATCAGATTTCTCCAATCGAGATAGAGTTAAATTATGGAATTTTAAGTCCGAGCCTTGGTTAGGACCTAAATTTCCATAATTTAACTGTTGAGATTGGAGAAATCTGATAATTCAAGAGTACTTATGTAAGATTCTGTTTCTCTAATTTTAAAAAGTAGTAAATTTGTGAAATAAAGTACAAATTCTCCCAACCTCAATTTTACGTTCATGACTTGAATATGCGGTAAATGGAAGTGTATTTTGTTTATGACGTCACGAGTTCTCAATATGACGTTATTATTTTAAACCAATCAACTGCTGAGAACAATAAATTCACTAGTGACGAGAACTATATTTTCCAAACCGGTCAAGCGGTTGAAATATTACGTCAAAATTAGAGAAACTTTAATTTTACTCTTCTAAAGCATTTATTAACATTTTGATCAAAGAATATAGTTTTTTTTTTTTCAGATTTTTGTTTCACTGTATTGTGTTGGCAATGTAAATCATATCGAGACTTGTTAGTGCCCTGCCACTTAGTGGCGGACACCCTATAGTGATCAGTCTATCTGTGCATGCATCCATCTGAAACTAATTGTGTCCGAGCTATAACTTTTTTTGTCTTTTGAGGTAGGCTTTTGATATTTGGTATGTGAGTAGATAATATCAAGGTGATATGGCACATACCGTGGTTGATGAACTTTGACCTTGACCTAATGGTCAGCGGGGCCCACAGATGAATTTCTTTAAATCAGATTAAATATTCATAGGTCTGTTAACAAATTAATAAAAACTGGAGAAACTGATTTGTTATCCTGTAGAATACTACCATTTAACCGAATGTTGTTTATTAAAAGAGACATGATTTAATAAGTGTTTTCAAAATAGTGTTCAATACATGTACTTTCTGTAGTTCCTGTGATGATAAATTCATCTTGTGTGACAATAATTTGTAAATAGGTGTGTGAAAGAATATGTATGAAAAAGGAATACATTTTGTTTCTATGACAGTCCTTATTGTATAAATAGGTTGCAAAAATGTGCAGCAATTTTACTTAATTACTGCATTTACATATGGCAGAAATTGTTTTGCCATCATTGGCTTTGTATCATACACATTTGTATTTTAAAACAAGAGACTTATTTTAACTAAAACTCTTTATTCTTCTTGTGTATAATTCTCAGTATACAAGTCCCAGGCTGATCAGAAGTATTATATACAACTGCTGGTGGTGGTGATTTTGCGGTGTCTTCCCTAGAAGCTATTTATAGTTTAAAAAAATAGTACTAATTGTTACTTATACCAAGTGTCTTCTATTTAATAAACAGATCAGTTTTGCTGTGATGTTTGAGAAACAATATACATGTACTAAGACGTGTTAAAAAATCTAAGTATTAACGAATGAAATGTGGCCTGTTTTCTGACAAATTTATATGTAATGTTTAAAATGGTTGGATTTCTCATTAACACAGAAAAATAATTTACCTTATTTCCTCCAAGTAAGTAAAACCAGCTTTTCTGGGAAGAGCTTCAATTGAATGTCCTTTTACAAGCTTTAAATCAATAATTATAACAGGTATTTAAAAAATAAAAATGTGTGTTTATGATGAGACCATTTTGTCTAAATAAATTATGTTGAATGCATTGTTGATAAATGTGTGTATATGTTGTTGTAAACTTGTACTATTAACAGAAATAGATATGACAAAAATTCACTCTTTGATTTTCTTGATGCTAATTTCATTGTGTAAATGTTGTTTAGGTAGTATAGTAGTTGCTGATTTCAGCTGAAAGGCAAGCTGATCAATTAATGCGAGTCTATAATCTGTTTGTAAGCAGTTTGTTTTTAACCTGCTTGACCTATATGGTCATGTTAGCAGTTCTCAAAGATTGGGTGTCCATCATAATTGATTATAGTGGGCTGTAACATTTCAGATTGAACACACCTTATTAGTAATGTTAATTAGGTGTTTTCTAAACCAATCTAGACATTTGTGGTGCTGACAATCCAATTGACAGATGTGTAATATTGTGGAAATGTACCAAGATGGTCCTCGACAAAGTTGAGTCTTTTAAGCCTATCTAAATCGAAGGTGGTCACCGCTGTAGCAAATAGCTTAACATAACAGTGTGGAAAACGGCCACTAGCCAACTCGCCGATATTGTGTTGAGAAGAATTTTGGCAAGTTTAGTTCATCTGCAACTCGCCAGTTTGGCGAGCTGAAATTTTGAGGCGAGATCAAGAAAAAATTTACATGTCATGCTTTCCAAATGATAAATATATCTTAAAAGAGTGTGTTCGGTGTATTTTCAATGTTAATTCAAGAATCTTTTAATTTTAAGATCTTTATTTACCCTGTGTAAATGTTAAATGGTGTTGGCTGTTGTTGACAGACTTTAAAAACCTACTTTCCAACTATGGCTAGTAGATTATTAAATCGGCGAGTACTATTATTTTGGTACTAGCCAGAATGGCGAGCTGAACAAAAATTTCGTTTCCCACACTGCATAAGACACTATCGGATAAACTTACAAACGGCCTTTTCTCAGAAACAGTGCATCATACTTAAACCTCATTGCAGTCAGGTTATACTCGACTGTAATCTTAAGTCAAAAGGAAAATATCAAAGGTCTGGGGTTTTGTATGGATACAGTTTCCTTCCCCCAATAAAAATTTGCACACCAGGATACATTTAAAAAATTGCTGAATGTGGGGTTAACCTGCATTTAAACAAACGGAAAAGCATGCTTAAACCAAATCATGCAGAAATGAAGCCAGAATAGTTCCTTAGAAACGCAACATGGCTTGTGATCATTTATTTTGATTGACTGTAAGTTTAAAAATATTCTTCTGACAAACCATTTTATAGAATAAATTGAGAAAACATAGGAACAGCCCCACGTGTGTTACTGCACATGTAGCTTTGAAAGATTTTTAATAAATGCAATTTAAATTCTTATTGTCCATGATTGTAACATCTACAAACTGCCATGTTGGAGCGTCGGAGGCCGAGTGGGTAAGGTAGTAAGTCTACTATTGAAAACGTGGTAGGTCAACATTGAGGTTGCGGTGTCGAGTCTTACTGCGGGCAGGGTGCTCTTGACTTTAATCTTAATTGACAAGGATTGTCAGATTTCCTACTGAAGGTCGGGGATTTTCTCCGTGTACTACGGCTTTGTCCCCCAATAAAAACTGGACGCTATGATATAGCTGAAAAAATTGATGAAAGTGGCGTTAAACACGATTCAACCAAAAGGCAAATACTGCCATATTGACCACTAAATTGTTTATCTCTAGCCTGAAATGAACCAGATGGTTATATTAGACAAGATACCTTTAATTTATGTAGATACAAATAAATAATCAGTCTTGTCTAGTTTATTTCCAGCATTTTAAAAACCTGTATAATGCCTTAAGAGTTTTTGTTTCAAATCAATTATTCCCGCCTCTATACAGTAGAGGTTTCAATGTTTGATTTACCTTACTAGCTTAAAATTTCAAGTCAGTTAATATTTATCACGTGCATGTTAACACTACGGTTGCGTGTTCGAGCCTTTGTGCTGGCAGGGTGCTCGAATCCAACTTTAATTAATAAGGCTTGCCAGTTTTCCCACAGAATATTGGGTTTTCAACGGATATTCCGGCTTCTGAAAGTGGCCTTAAAACCCATTCAATCAAACAAACCTTTATCGGATATCATAAGATTTTTACCAAAGATGATTTACCATTAAAAGATTTGTTTATTGACTATTTGTCTTTACATTATCTAAGCCATGTGAAAACTGGTGATTTAGTGAATCTTGTAGGCAAATTAGTTATGTGCTTGCCCTATGTGTAGGGTCATAGTTATATAAATGAAAAAATTATTGTTTCTAGTAGACGACAAATTGGTCGAGTTCGACGGAGAAACTCTCCAATCATGTTCAACAATAAGCTTGTGGTATTATTATAATAGGTTGGTTTGTTGATTCGAGTTAAACGCCACTTTCAGCAATTCATGTTATCCAGAATTTGTGGTGGGAGGAATCCGGAGTACCATTGTGCAAGATTAAAATATTACCTATGTACAAATATTTCACTATTAAATTTCTATATGGACAGATGAACTAATGCAGTAAAATATGTATGTTTACAAATTATTCTTATTTTAAGTTAAGTTTCATTATTGTTGTAAATCTTGTTGTCAGGGAAACAGTCCCTTAGAGGCACAGTGTCAATAAATTAAACTTGTAGCCACAATTGACGAATAACAGTAAAATTGCTTAAAGTGGTATCCAAATGCACGCATTCAATGTAAACAGTGGCCTTGGTGGCTGAGGGTTTAAGGTAGTTGGTCTATTATTGATCACATGGTCTGTCAATACTGAGGTTGCGGGTTCGAGGCTCACTGCGGGCAGGGTGTGCTCGACGCCAATCTTAATTGACAAGGATTGCCAGTTTTCCTACCAAAGGTCGGGGGTTTTCTCCGGATACTCCGGCTTCATACCTAATAAAAATTGGATCCCACGATATGGCTGAAAAAAAGATGAAAGTGGCTTTAAACACCATTCAAACAAACAGACGAATAAGATACTTAATAAAAGAAAAAAATAGATATAAGAATATCAATGACAAATCTCAACAGTTCATTTAGTTTAAATTATAACTGATCGAAAAACCGCAAATAAAAATAATAAATTACACAAATGAAACACATTTGAAAGTTTGTCTGATCCGTTTTATTATAAAAGCTAAAAACGAGAAATATTTCATCGTTTTCTATTCATCGAATGTATTATTATTGCATTTGCTCTGAAATTTCTGGAGACAAGTTAAATAATTTCAGTCAGGGGGAAATGATTCTCCAGGCATTGTTATTTTTTCAGAGATCTTTTTAAAGCTTAATCAGAAAAACAAGATTTCCATTACGTCAAGGTCTAATCACAATCGAAAGAGAAAACCTATTTTTAGGATACTAGTCCTACGTTTTTCATTTATCGATCTTTAATACACCAACACCACATTGTGTGAACACTACAGTGACCACTTGTGCTACTTTCATTTTGGTTTTAACAACAATAACAAGGAACATGGAAAGTTTTTTATCATATACCTTCGTCGGCATATTACCGAACGATTTTAACAGTTCAGCCAATTAGACTATAATATTGCACATGTAAGATATTTTTTACAAATCAAAGTAACAACACCACTAGAATGAATAGACAGAAAAGATTAAATAGATTAAATTCAGAGAACATATTTAAATTATTTTAGATTAAGTAAAATCTAGAATGTCGAATAATTAACCGGAAGACTACTGGCTCAAAGTGAACTATACAGCCACATGACCTTTGGGTCATTTAAGATAAACAGATAAGATGGCATTAACATAAACAAAAAATAAAACATTAATTATTAATCAAGAAACCATTAAAAATTCAACAAAGATAAGTACACATTTTAAAAATATAAACTCGTCAAAACAGCTTACTCTTTTAAAATGTCACCATTTTTTGTATATTTACAGATAACGTAGTTTTCTTTAATTTGAGTGTTACAACTTCTCGGGCTAAATATCCCAAAAAACAATTATAATAAACTACACGCTACAATATAGATTTTTGAATTTAACGAATGATTATTTCACGATGCTCGAAATGGACTAATGTGTTGTTATGTATAAGCACCGGAGTCTTCTTCTCCAATAAAACCGATGCCACGATATAGCTGACAAAACTTGCTAAACAAACAAAACAAACCAAGGTTCACAGTAATAAAATAATATTAAATGACAAAAATAGTAAGAAAGGAGATTTATGGTTAAAATGAAATTAAATTGTTCCTCTGTCCAAGAAGATTGACACCCACGATAAAAACAAAAACCAAAGGTGTATAGTGAACAAGCAGCATCTATGTTATCAAAATTACATGTAATCTAAATGCAGGAACATTTGAATTTTACAAAAGTTTATTCACTTTAGTTTCAACAATTTTGTCATGAACAATTACATTTGTTATAATTAACAACTTTTGAATATACGAATTCATATTCAATTGATAGTTATAGCTATGTTATATTACATTCATTTAACTACACAATTACATCAATAGATTGATCCAAGGAATTGTTTTAAGCATTATAATGTTTAGTTAATAAATTTCAACAATTAAACAGTAAGCGGCAGTTGCATCAGTGCAAGTTTAAAACATTTCTCCCCTCCTATTTGGTAGCGTCCAAAGCAGCCATCGAGAGTTAAAAGTTCGAGCTTTGCAATCGTCGATAAATTACATGTACCATATTCACGTAAATGATAATAAATTTTCTTCTTTTTGTTTTTTGTTAGGCCTTTAACTGTTAGCTTGTTGACAAACATTTCTTGGGTAATTCCTAAAAATATATCTGTAAGGAAACCGGATGCGGAAAGAAATCCCTCGTCTTGTAAAGATTTCATTATCCCGTCGCTTACTTTTATATCATTACGATCAATGGGTTTAAATTTAAAATTTAACGTTGGGTTTTCGATCGCTTGCCTTAGTGTGAAACCGAGTACATACACAAGTTTAGCCTTTTCATTAAACATTTCCTTGAATTTTGCTTCTCCTAAACTGGTTAGTTTTTCTCTAAGAAATTGTCGGTAGACTGAATTTGCTGTTTTCGAATTAACTGCAGCTTCCCAAAACAACTCAAGATGATTTCGTTGTCCTCTCAGAAAATCATACCAAATTAGCTCTGAAGAATTTCTTATTTGTGCACATACGTCTCTAGTTATGTGGTTAAGACCATCTTTGTTATGTAGGAGATATGTTGTGTGTTTTTCCTGGTCATATATGAGTATGTCAAACAACTCAACATTGTTTGCAAAGATTCTATCTCCTGGAAAGATAATAAATTTGTCATTCTGTTCACAAAAAAGAAATAATTCATTGTACTCTCCTTCGGACAGCACAGACATAAATTTTAGAAATTGTAAAAGCTTCGACTCATCTATGGATGGCACAATACTCTTCAGGTGATCGATTAATGGTGTTGTCAGTACAGCATTTTCAACAAAATATTTACCATCTTTCACATTTAAAATAGGTCGCTTCTCCTTCAAAACGTTTAAAATGTTTTCCTCCGTGACTGTTGATTTTGATGCAATATAGTTGTACAAAGTTGTTTGAACCTTTACGGATTTAGTATCTTCCATGTCCTGTTTAAAGTTAGGTTCATCAGTGATGTCTTGCCTGTCCTCGGCTCTCTGTTCTGTGTTTAATACAGTTGAGCTTAATGGACAGGACGTTTTGTTCTTTCTGTTATCTGTCTTCTTTTCCATATCCTTGTACAATTTTGAGGATTTCGGTAGTAAACAGCTTGCTTTTGTAAGAACGCATTTATTACTGTCGTCAACAAGTGAAATTTCCTTCGCGAGTTCATCTAATATATCTTTTGCCTCTTTCCACGATAAGCCAAGAAAAGAAGATGCATCAGCTACAGTAATTTTATATTTGCTTGTGTTCCAAGGATATTTAATTAAATCCAATATGCGATTGTCGTGTAACAAGCGGCTTGATAAAAACGCAAAATTTCTGTCTACGATTTCACTAAAAGTAGAGGACAAGAAAAACCATTTCTGTCCAATTTTGAAAAATGCGCCGTCATCTTCATCTTTAACCATACCATGAATATATTCCTGTACCGGATGCGTCTCTACTTTGCCAGGGCGCCTGTACGACAAAACAATATTTTTTCTCTGAAGCAGTTGTCTTCTTGTACATTCAGCTGGTAAATATTTATGGATAGCATCAATCATTTTCTTAAGAGTTGGGGCGCTGTTCCATGAGATTATGTTTTCATCTTTGTCTTTTTTGTTAACTTCTTTTAATTCTACCTCAGACGAAAGTAACCAATCTCTGATATAACGATGGCTAAGGTAATAATCTTCGGTGTTCTTATTTTCACAAACAACGTCTATGGCTTTTTGCAAGATATTCTTATTAAGTTTTTTACGCTTTTTGTCATCTTCAACACGACCAACATATTCCAATGCATTTAAAATATGACAAGTTGATCGATCTACGTCTGTATCTATCACCATTGACAATAATTCTAAAACCTTGGAGAAGGTTTCCAATAATAACGGCTTGTCTATTTTTACAAAGTTCATTCCAACAGTTATCCCTATGCCTTTGTTAACTTTGTCTTGTAGGAGTTGTGGAGTTGGGAGTTTGGTTTTATTAAACCACATACTTTTGAAATTGCCCTTTCAAGGTATGCTGCCGTTTGTGTGGCAATGCTTGTATTTTCTTTATATGTTATTTTTGTCAAAATGTCAGGGCCTGCAATGTTAATGGTCTCCAACTCTTTTATTTGATCACCATCCATAAAGTGCTTTGCAACCTGCGTTCTGAATTTCGAATCACTGAGGTGCAGAATAGCGTGGAAACCGTCACCATCACAAAGAAAATATGCTTCTGGCGTTACCTTTCTCGTATCTACTGTTTTTAATCTAAAGAATACTAATATATTTCCTGTTTTTGTGTCGCCAGGATATTGTCGTTTAGAAATTTTAAAAGCAGTCACGTTAGTTTTCTGTTCTGTTGCATAATAAAAGTGTTTTAAATGAAATGGTTCACAACTGTTAATAGGGCCTTTCAGAAGAGCATTTTTCCTCAGCTCTTCTAAAATAAGGTTCTGAAATTTTTCAAAATCGTTTTGAACTTTATTTAGATTTGCTAAGCGGTGATTGTCAAGTTTATATATTGAAAATCGGTACGTTGTTTTATGGTTGAAAAATGGATCAGTTACAACTTGGTCGCTTGTGTTAGTTGTGTTGATGATGGCATCCTGAACATTTTGAATTTCAACTGATGTGTTGCCTCCAAATGCAGATAGATCCGGGCTGTTTAAATCATCATGAAATTGGTATTGATTATGTGAACCCCCGAAATCGCTTTCATGATAAGAATGGTGAACAGAATCACTGCCGATGTTTGAAGGACAATATGAATCTGTTTCTTTATTGAGGCTGGAGTGATCATCAATGTCGATATTACTTTCGTTATCTGCAGTAGTTAGTGTATCTATCGAACTTGTTTTGCCCTTGTCAACTATAGGTTCTCTTGCACAAGTTTCTTCTATTTGGTTAATCAAGACACGTTCTATGGTATTATCTTCATCGCCATTTTGATTTGACGAATGCAAAGTTCTTAGACGTTTGTTTGCAATAAAATAATCGGTGATTCGTGACGCTCTTTTATTGCTTTCCATATTCGAATATCTGTAATATATGCGTAAGCTTATTAATCTATTTTGAAAAAAACACTTCAATTGAAATATAGAAATATGATTTTCTTTTCTGTTCAAGCCAAATGTGTATTGTTTTTGCAATGTTATTCGTAGTGTAATTGAGAAAAAAAAGCAATGTCGTAATCCATGTAAACATTATTGGACACAAAAAACTTTGCATTATCGCAAAAAATAGAACATCGAATGACGGGTTGCCTACTTTTATTTGTATGTTTGTCAATGCATTACATTTCTCATTTATATGTCAAATTTTGTACATAGTAAGACTGCACCTTAAAAAGAATAAATCCATGTCAATTTAGGACCTTTTCTACGAAGTAGACATGAAAAGTACAAGGGAAAGCAGGTAATAGTTGGCTTAAGTGTTTTGTAGTTTTCATTCTTTATTTCCGCTTTTTACAAAGAATAGAATCAATATTATATTCGCTAGAATGACTTAAAGACTGCTTCATCCTTCTACTTCACGGGGATATTTGTGTATATTTTTCTATTTCAATGTTATACAGTAAAACTGCTTATTTTAAGCAAACACCTGCTTAAGCATTCAATTTTAAATTCATTCTTGAGGCCTCAGTGCCGAGTAGATAAGGTAATTAGCCATCTACTTTTGATCACAGCCTTAGTAACACTGGTGTTGCCTGTTCGAGTATCACATCGGGCAATGTGTGCTTGACTCCAATCTTAATTGACAAGAATTACCAAGTTTTTGCCGAATGTCCGTCCCCAATGAAAACTAAACGCCACGATAAATAGGTGATAAATAGTTGAAAGTGACGTTAAAAACCATTCAAACACACAAACAAACAAAACATTATATTATTTTGACCTGTATTAAGAATCTGTACAAGAAACCGCTTGATTTATGCTCTTGTTACAAGTTTATTTAAAAAAGGTTTAAATGTATTTTGAAAATTCATTACAATTTAAGGACTCCCCCCACACAAGACATGAGTTTCCCGAAATAACTCCTAACTCGACAAATGTAGTCAAACTGTTGTGCACGTGAACTAGACTGTAGTGCCTAAAAGATCACAAGCTACTCAGTGACAGATAAACAAAAATGATGCATAAACCCATTTAGGGGTTAAACACTTTGAAACAGCAATCTCCTTCCTCTCCTTCTTTCTATAACGTGATGTTGAGTAATCAGTCAAGACTAATTTAAAGTGTAAACATTTAATATTTTATCAATATACGTCTTTTTGTAAGGATTTTTAAGCAGGATGATATATAAAATTAAGTAAATTAAATCTAATCAAGATATGAGAATTGTTTGCATAAAATAAATTACATTCTTACTGTCTTACGTTAGTTCAAACCCAAAATTACTCATATGAAATCTTTAAATTTGGGTAATTTATGAAAACCTAGTCTTACAAACTTTTTTGGTTGGCTTTTGCATACAAGCCACTTTTTTTATTGTGACAAAATATCAATGAAGTGTTGATATTTCTTAAATATATATATTATATATTATTAAATTAACTAATTCACCTTTCTAATAGAAGTTACCAACAACCATACGTTTTAGTTAGAAAGTAAGTGAACCAGAGATTAAGGTAGCTATCTTCATATGTGAATCAAGTTATACCCAATTATCGTTTATTTTTACGAACGCAAGGTTTTATTTTTTATCTCCGAAACCAATCTTTGTTTAACAAAGACAATAGTAGTACTGATGCGGATATTTTTATTGTAAAAATTTAAGACATATTTATTTTACGCATATTTAAGAGCACTCAAGTTGAATGAATAAAAGGCAACACATTACATATCTTACTTGGAAAAACTTTGAAGTTCCCCGAAAAGTAGGTAGTCCGAGAATCCTCTGTCATCCTATGCGTGGGACGCTCCAATTAAAATCTTTACAAGCGTTGGACAGCAGAGTATTCTAGGTCTAACCGTAAGCAACATATAAGTATTATGTTTGTTAAACGATACAATGTAAAGTCTAAATTACAACACAATCGCTATCGAGCTTTAAACTGAAACACATAACTTTTAAACAGAATAGAACTGCAATACATTTGAGGTTAATAAAATATTTCAGTTCAACAGTTGTCTTTCATTTCTTGTGTAATACTCGCAGTTGCTAGATTAACATTTGAAGTCAAACTAGGAACATTTTCAGACAAACCAGAAACTGAAAAACAAAATGGTGATCTTTTCATATTAAACGAGGTACGGCGCAAGTACATATGTAAACATTTTAAATATTGAAGCAGGACCTACAAGGTTTAAACCCGGGAACTGTAAAATATGAACAATTAACCCAAGATTTTATATATTAAACCAGAAATGACAAATGTTAAACTCGAAACCGAATTTTAAACTAGATTTGAAAATTAAATGGCGACCTGCGCATGTTATTACAACATCTGAACAGTAAGGTAGGAACTTAAAATGTTGAAATATAAACTATGGAACTAGGAATTTACTGACCAAGGCTAAACTTATATAATGTACTTAATATTTTTTATTGTTGACTCATACGCAACTTTCTATGTTCTAGTAGCATTGATTTTACTTTTTAAACCTTTTTGAAAACTAGATATGATATTTTGCTAAATTTAAAGATGACATTTGCTTTACCTCAAAAAGGTCACACAATTAAACACAATTTAGCAATTGACAATACGAAAGTATAAAGGTGTACGATTGTTCAGCTTAAATAAGAAAGAATCAAAACAATTCTACACAATCAATTGCTTTGAAGAATTACAATATACATATGCACATATAAATCAAGATGGCAAATAATCTTTATCACTACCAAGTCAATCAAAGTCATAAAAATATAAACGCAAATTTTGTAAAATGATTTAAACATGGAGTATCAAATACGATTCCTCATAAACAGATAATGCTTGAAATAGAAAAATATTTGTTTGCAAATAATTTACATTGTATGTGAATATAAGTTTAACTTTTCTTTTTAAAGTCATAGATCTTGATCCGTATGTGACAATGTGTTATCATCTGCATAATTGTAAAACAAACCATACTAAATGAAGTAAAATATGTCTTTTTTATGACCACTCGCTGAAGTGTGATTTTTTTACTAGTCAATTATTTCAATGAAATTTTTTTTTGGGGGGAGAAAGATGGAGTACCGAAGAAAACCCTCGACCTTCGGTAGGAGATCTAGCAATCCTTGTTAACCAAGATTAGAGTCTAGTAAAACTGCCAGCAGTAAGACTTTAATCCACAACCTCAGTGTTGACAGTACGTCGACCTGTCTGGTTTGAGAAAAGTCAAGTTTTAATACGGCAAGACTTACCACAGATCACTTTGGGTGCAAATGTTTCGAGATTGCTAGGTTTCTTTGCACGATAGCGTCTCCTTATGACGTTATTTACAACTAGTGACCTTAATGTAGCCTCTATAACATGCTTTAATTCGTTTTCATTACCTTACTCTATATTTTTCAGTCACATTCAAAATATTCTTTCCATTTTCTCAATCATGAAGTTCACATAAATATTCTGTTGAGTAATGAATCCAATGAAATCGTTTAATTTACATTAACAATTAGAAAACGTAATTTAACGATATGAAAAATATATTTTGTTATTACATGTATTTTATGCAATTTAACATACCGATTTGTCATGACTTCCACAAGATAGATAACCAATAATTTATTGTCTGATAAAATGGAAACACAAAGATTTGCATCTCACTGCAAAAGTGACATTTACCATAAAAAGTTTTGGTGACATAAAACCATATCCGTTCATATTTTAATTTAACTATACACCAACATTTCCCGTAAAATGTAACGTGTCGATAACCAATTGATATAATTCTTATCAAGCTTAGTCTGACATACAAAGCACTACACATAAATATGTGTGTAAATATTTGATATATAATTTCACCTTGATGATGGATTGAATGATGGATATTTATTATATCATAGCTATAATATTTTCTAATTTGATGACTTATAAACAATTTTCTATGTCGTGGCATTTTTTCTTGCCATTTAAAATGTCATGGTATATTTTGGATATATAACAGTAGGTGGGAAATACCTGGTTTAAAAATAAACCACGGTAAAATTAACAATTGACACCAAAGATAGCGTCATCAGCTAATCATATTGTCGGAAAAGAAAACACCTGGCACAAAAAGAAACAATTTTAAATACAGACTTTACATTACAAAGCCTAAAGATGTTAAAATCCGTTTAGTTGTATCTTCATGTCCAATAAATGTATTGTAATGTTGTCATAGAACTCTTTTAAAAAACCTGTTAAACAACACATATTGGAAATCAGAGCCTGAACTTTAGTGTTTTTAGAGGAAAAATTATTCGGTGGAAAATATACCATGCTAGTTAGTAGTTTTTATAAAAAAAATACTGCTTTTGAGGCTGGTAAAGATTCACTCGCATTACGGTTAGAGAAATCTTCACCAGTCTTGCAATTAGCATTTTATAGCAAATAGCACTCACTACCATAATATATTTCTATAAATTCCAGGAAGCAATTGAAAGTAAAATACATAAACTATAAACCATACAATATTAAAATTGTAAAACTCAAACGCTGAAATGCTTAAAATAAGGTTCAATAACCTACCTGATTATTTGTATTGGTTGTAGAAAGTGAATGGTATACTAAGGGCATGTTTAGTTTTTCTAGCATCTCCATTCGATTTTTCAGAATGTTCATAATTAACAATTAGAAATTGGACATGTTTAGCAATTGGCTTTTTCAAATCAGCCTACATTATGATATTTTCCTTTCTTCAGCTAATTGAAGGTGGTGTTGAATAATAACTTTACTCGTTTAAAACCTACCATAAGGGTTATCTGGCAAACAGTATTGCAATATCTTTATATGGCGTGTGCTTTGGTATACTATAACATGCTACCATTTAAAGTACTGAAATAGATAAAATGCAATGACATAAATTGTTTACATACTGCAGTAATAAAGAGGTAAAATTAAACAATATAAAGCAGGTATATATTTATATATATATATATATATATATATACAAACGTCTAAGTATTGTGACAACCATATAATATATCTATCCAGCGGATTTCTGAAGCATCAGAAATACAGGGTTAATATCAAATATTTATATCTACGTCTACAAATTAAGCCCAACACTGTTAGAATTAGATATTTAACACTGTCAAAGTTTTGTTTACCCTCGTCGGGAGTCGAACTCACACCGTTGTGACACTGTGGCATCAATTCGCCTGCACTATGTCCAGCGGTCTAGATCCCTGGGCCAAATCCGCTATATAAAAATATAGCTTCATTTACCGGGGTGAATTGTATACATAGACAAAGTACATGTGTACTAGCGTGTGGCGATGGAATTTTTGAAACCAATACGTATTAATTTTACAGTATCTAATTCAGTATTTTTTTTATATATTATATAGGATGACAAAATTACTTGTCATACAGTCACAGTAAGTAAATTATATACAAACGTCTAAGTATTGTGACAACCATACAATATATCTATCCAACGGATTTCTGATATATCCTAAAATTTGACAGTGTTAAATATCTAATTCTAACAGTGTTGGGCTTAATTTGTAGACGTATTATTGTCTATTTATATATGCCCGACATCTGATTGTATTTCATATATATATATATATATATATATATATATATATATATCATGGCTTCATAATTCATTTTCAGCCACTAAAATCAAAGGATTTGTTTGTTAAGTGGAGTGCGTTGAATGCATAGTCAGTAATTAATGACTAAATTTGTTTTAATGTGGTGTATACAAATAATACTGTAGTGGTTTGTTATAATTAGTGTTCTTATTACTTGAAAACAGATAACTGATAAATTGGCATTATCCTAGGTATCAAATGATGTTCAGAAGTTTAAAAGCATTAAAAATGAAAAACCCGAAATATGTAAGCAGACACTTATTTACTCATACATGTGAGATGTTTTTATTTTCTTTTAGTTGTCTAACTTAAGTGTCTTAAATTAAGTTTACTATAAAAACATGTGACAATGAACACCTCATTTGTACCAAGTTACAAACAACTGTGGACCTTATATACAGTTGGTAGAGAATGTTCCCACCAAAACCGTTTCATCATGCTATTTTTATAGTATAGGGCGTAATGTGACATTTATACTCGTAAAACATCTGTATGAGTATTATATGCATGTACAAGAAAGCGATGCAGATAAATAAACATGTAAAATGTAGGACATGATTTCATAATTTGTTACAAGTTTTCAGCAAGACAAGTTTAAACACGTACCTGATTATTTATATTGGTTTAGGCAAGTTTGAGATAGGAGATAAATTCATGTGGTTTTTTCTGCCTTTATCTACTGTGAATTTTCCAATCATATCTATTTATACTGCTATGTAACTGATTATATGTATTTATAACACGACCCCAAAGTGATAAGATGAAGACATGGAAGAATAAGTAACCTTGTCATAATAGCGCAGATTTGAATAACAGTTTGAAAACAAATGTAAAAATGATACTATTTATTTTTGTATATAATAAATAAAGAAAAATAACTAAATAAATAAATAAATACGACGATGACTTACCAAATTATCTGTTTGAAATAAAAGTAGCAGTTTAATTCTAAAGAACTTCCTTATTTGTTTTTGTTTCCGTTAGATCAAGATGTAAGAAGGATGGATGTATCTACTTTGGATGTTTCACATATTTCTTTGTATTTGTTAATGTTGGGTTTATATATTTACATGACGGCTAAGTGATTGATATATAATAAATTGTTACTTACTATTGTGAACTGCATTAAAAAGTATGGTGATCGAAACAAATCCTTAATAACCAGGTACACTTTTTATAACAACACAATTTTCTTTCTACTCTTGCACATTGTCAATCGGTTTTTCCCACCACTTTTTGAACTTCAACTGACAGGAAATGCGAATTGGCTCTGAGTGGATGACTAATCATTGATCTTTGAACGACGAAATTAATAAAGAGGCGTACAAGGGAATGTGCCTAAATTCTGAAAATAACAGCGAAAGTGATATGTATTTAAATCCGCCGGAACGTAAACATAACAATATTACAACGTATGTGTTATACATCAAAGTACATTGTTTTTTTTAAGTTATTATTTATTATGTACTAAGTTTTTATGTATTTATCAACACAGTGTAATGGGATATGCCATACAACAATGCTTTCGTAATAAAGAAGGCGAGAAAAAAGTTTTTTTTTAATCTATAAAAAACTATATAATTATAATGGTATAACGGAGTAAACACATCATACAACAAACTATAATAAAGTAAATTTTACTTTCATTTTTAATGTGTTAAGTTGATTCACCTCTTTGACGCTTTAAATGCGTGCTATTAATAGTATCATGCGTAGTATGCAATGCAACAAACTACACATAAATATATGTGTACAATTTTAGTATGTAACTACAGAAAGATTGAAGTGAAATTGTAAACCACGATTTCAGAAATGCTTAAAATACATGTCGGTTTAAATATTATGACCTACCTGGTCTTTTGCACTTGTTAGAGCACGTGTAAGGTACAGGAAAAGAGCACGTTTAGTTACTTTTTATTACCTACCTTTGATTTTACAAAATGTTGGTGTTTATTAAATGAAGACAGCCACCAATTAACTTTATCTTACATTATGATATTTTTCATTTATTCAGCTTATAACACAAAAGCAATTGTTATTGTGGTAAAATGACTAGTAAAACTGTGTCAACACGAAAGTCGCTCAAAAACCCATGACAAGTTTTTTATTGACATCTACACTAAAATATGCATAGAAATAAAATATCGTTGAAATCGGACAAAGTTGACATTTTTGGCGGATTTTGCGTCAAGAAGAAGAAGAAGAAACCCGACAAAGGTCGCCCAAACTCTGTTTTGGGAAACTTAATAATATACAGCAT